>JAJHSJ010000001.1:126557180-126927014 GCA_021015155.1 Magnolia officinalis | reverse complement strand
TGGGGCCCACATAGATCGACTTCATGGGAAGTTCTCATGAGTTCAACGCATAAAACCTTTTCCGTATATTAAAACCTCTATATTTTCACCAAAAATCAATGAGATAGATGTTTTTTGGATGACATCACGTGCTTTAAAAAAAAATTGAGAGCTCCAGTTTTTCACAATTTTATCTTGAAAATATCCCAATATAAATGGAATTTTTATTTAGAATTTTAGGTAATTCATTATATAATTTATATATTTACATTTTAGTTATTAATTAATTTATAATAAATGTTGATGCAGAAATCTAATCAATCCTACCTTATCTCAGGTGAGCCACTAAATACCTGCAATTAATGAAGAATAAGAGAATGCAGTGGGGGCACTCATTAAGGCCGAGGAGCCTCTAATGCCTAAGTCAGGTATATTGAAATGTAAGTTTATTTGCATTCATTAAAAATTTTGGAATTTTTATGTGTAGGGACCTTGCAATTACATAATGAGATGAGATTTTTTTTAATGACGTGTATATCTCATTTCATCTAGCAGTCATTAGTGTACCAAGATACTTTTGTTTCGGATTATAGGTCGATCTAAGTAGGGTAGGGTTATTTGGCCAGGTCCATTACTTCAATATATAAGCAAGTCAAGTCAAATTGGCTTACTTCCCAACTGGACTCATTAATTAAAATAGGCAATTATTATTATTATTATTAATTGTAGTTGGAAGGTTACCCACAACTTGACTTGACTTAGCCCAAACCTAGCTTATAAGTGAGTTGGGCCAATTGACCTATGGTTTGAACTGACCCATTGCCGCTCCTAGGCACTCCTACTAGATAAGTTAGATGCCATACAAACCATGGTGGGCCTAGTCTATGACAGTTGTCAGGTATCTGGTCTCTCCCTAACTATACTTGGCTTCCAAAGCAATAAAATTCATTCTCTTGCTCCAGTGGTAGACTCTTAGGAGTTTCAACACCTTGTCAGGGTTCGAGCACCCATAGGTGGTGAAATCCCACTAAGGCGTGAGTGTGTGGTGCTGTGTGCGTGTTTTTTTTTTTTTTTTTTTGTGTGAAAATTCATTCTCTTTAACATTTACTCAATTAATAATCAATTTCCCTTCTCTACATGTTGTATTTTACATGCAAATATGCCATTGATGTAAAGTATGCTTGGTTACCAAATGTTCAGTCCCTTTCCTCTTTTCTCAATTAATAATCAATTTCCCATCTCTCCATGTTGTATTTTACATGTCAATATGCAATTGATGCACTGTATGCTTGGTTACCAAATATGGGAATGAAAGGATTTTCCATTGGGTCAGACCATCCTATGGTTTCACCACCACTTTTTGGATATATATTGATGGCTCATCCATTGTACACTTAGCATACATTTATGGAATTCGAGACCGTCTAAACCATGAGTCCCGTTGAAGATGGAGCATAATTGATGTAGAGCTGGTCGCAAACACTTTTATGACAAATATGGACCAGATAAGGTCCAATCGAAGGCAGGAATGATCTAGACCGTTAGAAACTTAAAATGGTCATATCTCGCAATCTGGGATGAGTTTTTCGACATATAATGTATGATTTTGGGGTACGAGAAGCTACTTTAACCAACCAACCCACTACACCGGGTTGCTCACACCGGATTTGCGAGATTCTATCATATCAACAATAAAAAGTCCATTTATTTTTATTTTTACTATAAATAATAAGTTTTAGTTGGAGTATAACTTTTGATCCTTTGAATTGCAGGAGAGGAGTAGTGCCCAACATAAAAAGGGCTTAGAAAAGTTAGGAGAATAATATGGTTAGGCTAAATTGAACCTTTATTATTTTTGGCCGGAAACCATGAAGTCACGTTTTTAGGGTGTTTGAGTCTAAAACTCCATCCTATGTTTGAGGTCATTATTTAAAGAATTGTAATTGCATTTTTTTAAAAATTATTAATCAATTTATTAGAAATTATTTTTACTTATATTACTCGTGGATTCGAGGAAGTTCTATGAGAGTCTAAAGAGCTCCAGAGTAGATATTGATGGGATTTTTTTTGTCCCGTGCTTGACCGGTCGAGGGCTGATGCACGACCAGTCGTGGAGTCGAGTCGTGGCACGACTCAAAGTCCAGCGACTGTGGACTATTTTTCTTCGGGGTACTCGACCAGTCGAAGGAGGATCTCGATCGGTCATGAGTGGCGCTCGACCGGTCGTGGACTCATTACAACCAATCGAGGTTACGCAGACTCGTTCCGCGATTTTGCGTGGATTTCGTGTCGCAAGTCCTTTCGCAACTGAGATGCAGAAAACAGTTTCCTAAAACTTTAAATAGGAGGTACCTAGGGCTTTCTAGGTATGACAAGAGAGTTTCCTAAAGCTTTACAAGAGATTTTCTAAAGGGTTTAGGGCTATCAAAGGTGTGAGAGAAAGAGAAAGAGAGAGAGGAAGCTTATAGAAGGGAGATTATGCTCTTGGAGGTTATCTACAGTGCAGTTAATATCTCAGCACTTCTACGTCCTCGTAATCGGTTAGATCTCTTTGTTTTTCTTTGTTTCTCTCATTGTTTATCCACTCCTGCGTGAGTGAAGAAAGTTGTAACGTTCTACTTTTTTAGTGGATTGTTGATCTGGACGAGGTCCCGTGGTTTTTACATCTTTGAGGGTTTTTCACGTAAAAATCTCTTGTGTGGTATGGTTTATGCTTTGATTATTTTTCATCGCATTATTATTCCATAATTGTGGTTTGTTTCGGGAGGCTAGATTCTAAGGTTTTGTACAAGGCCCCTAACAAAGTGGTATCAAAGCCAAGTTCATTGAATGGGTGGGATCGGTTTTTGAATTATGGAAGGTGGCTCATCAAGGATGATCGGCCTCAATGGTTCTAACTGGACTATATGGAAGGCTAAGATGGAGGACTTGCTTTATTGCAATGACCTATATTATCTAATTTTAGGCATATCAGCAAAATTCAAGGATATGTCTGATGATGATTGGAAGAAGATGGATCGAAAGGCGGTGGGGTTTATTAGACAATGGTTGGATGATTCTGTGTTCTACCATGTGTCTACGAAAACCTCAGCCGCTAGCCTATGACTGAAATTAGAAGGGCGGTATGAGAGGAAGACAGCTGGTAATAAAATTTTTCTGATAAAGCGACTTGTGAATCTTAAGTTCAAGGATGGTGATTCTGTGGCCGAGCACATGAATGAGGTCAGCAATATAGTAAACCAACTCTCCTCTATGAAGATGGTCCTGGATGATGAATTGCAGACTTTGCTATTGCTTAGTTCATTGCCTGATAGTTGGGAGACATTGGAGGTGTCTCTAAGTAACTCCGCGCCAGACGGAAAGATATTCATGGAACAGGTAACCAATTGTCTCTTTAATGAGGAGACAAGGAGGAAGTCTCAGGGGTCTACTCGGCAAGAGGCCCTTGTGACACAGGAATGGGGGAGAGGAAAGAACAGGAAGGGCGGGAAGGCCCGAGATAAATCAAGAGTCAAGTCGAGTAATAGAAAAGATGTTGAATGTTGAAATTGTGGCAAGAAGGGCCACTATAAGCATGAATGTCGTAAGGCTAAAAACGACAAGAAAGGAAAAGGGAAGGAAGATGAATCAGATTCCACCGCGGTCGCTTCAGATGACGACGTTGTAGTTATTCTTTCTGTAGATCATGATGTATGTCTCACGGCTACGAGTCAGGACACCGACTGGGTGATAGATTCGGGAGCTTCTTTTCATGCGACTCCATGCAGGGACTTCTTAACAAGCTACAAGTCAGGAGACTATGGGACCGTGAAGATGAGAAATTCTGACATATCGAAGATCGTAGGAGTCAGTGATTTTGTATGAAGACCGATGTGAGCTGCACATTGGTTCTCAGGGATGTGAGGCATATCCCAGACCTTCGTTTCAACTTGATGTCGATGAGAAGGTTGGATGATGATGGCTATGAAAGCCGGTTTTGCTGGTGGGCGCTGGAAGTTCATCAAAGGTTCGTTGATCGTGGCCAAAGGAAAGAAGTATTACACCCTGTATAAGGCAAGTGTCATATATGCAAGAGTGGGTTGAACGCAGCGGAAGATTCAGCTATTGACATATGACACAGGCGTCTAGGCCACATGAGTGAAAAAAGGCTTCAGGTACTAGCAAAGGATCGGCTCCTTCCAGACATGACAGGTACACCTCTCAAAACCTGTCTTAATTATTTATCAGGGAAACATCATAGAGTTTTATTAATTAAATCTGCTTCTCATGTTAATAAAGTGCATGCATTAGATTTGGTGTATTCTGATGTTTGTGGTCCTATGAGGACAAAAACCTTGGGTGGGGCATTGTATTTTGTCACTTTTATAGTTGATGCATCTAGGAGGGTTTGAGTTTATGCTTTGAAATCTAAGGACGAAGTCTTTGGTGTGTTTAAATTATTTCATGTTATGGTCGAGAGAGAGACAGATAGATCATTGAAGTGCATCCGTACTGACAATGGTGGTGAATACATTGACGACTTTCATGAGTACTGCAAGTCCCTGGGTATACAACATGAACAGACGGTTCCCAAGACCCCCCAGCATAATGGTGTAGTTGAGCAAATGAATCGCACCATTATTGAGAGAATCAGATGCATGTTATCCCTTGCGAAGTTGCCCAAGACGTTCTGGGGAGAAGCAATGCACACGACGGTGTATTTGATAAACAGGTCTCCATCAGTCCCGTTAAATGGAGAAGTGCCTGAGAAGGTGTGGACTGGACAAGATCTATCGTACAGTCATCTCAGGGTGTTTGGATGCAGGGCATCCGTTCACGTACCAAAGGACGAGAGGTCCAAGCTCGATATGAAGATCAGGCAGTGTGTATTCTTATGGTACAGTGATGAAAAATTCGGTTACAGATTGTGGGATCCGACCGAGAAGAAGCTCGTCAGGAGCAGAGATGTGGTTTTCTTTGAAGATCAGTGTATAAAAGACATTAGTAAGCTAGAGATGAACCAGCCTAGTTCAGGTGAGCTAGAGAAATTGGATCCGATTATTCCTCCCGTGGTGCCTGATGATGGAGGAGTACAACAAGGTATAACGGATGAGGGAGTTCCTTTAGAAGATGTACCAGGGGAGCAGCCCCCACTTAATCCGCCTGTTGAGCCACAGGTGAGGAGGTCATCTAGGGACAGACAACCATCCAAAAGGTACTCACCACATGAGTACATTATGCTGACTGATGGGGGAGAGCCAGAAGATTATTCTGAGGCCCTAGCTGACGAACATAAGGGGGAGTGGTTGAAAGCTATGTAAGAGGAGATGAAATCCTTGCATAAGAACTACACCTATGATATGGTGAAACTGCTTAAGGGCAAGAAAGCTCTGAGCAACAAGTGGGTGTTCAGAAAGAAGATTGAGCAAAAGAATTCACAGACGACGTTCAAGGCCAGACTTATGGTGAAAGATTTTGGTCAGAGGAAAGGCATCGACTTCGAGGAGATATTCTCACCAGTGGTGAAGATGACTTCCATACGGGTGTTGCTTGGGTTAGCGGGTAGCATGGATCTGGAGATAGAGCAGTTAGATGTTAAAACTGCATTCCTCCATAGTGACCTAGAAGAAGAGATCTACATGCACCAACCAGAGGGGTTCGAAGTCAAGGGCAAAGAGCATATGGAATGTAGGCTAAGGAAGAGCTTGTATGGGCTGAAACAAGCTCCACAACAATGGTACAAGGAGTTTGACTCGTTTATGTTGAAGTATGGGTATGACAGAATGGAGTCGGACCACTGTGTATTCACGCGCAAGTTCTCAGATGGTGATTTCTTAGTTCTGCTGTTATATGTTGATGACATGCTCATCATGAGAAAAGACAGCAAGAAGATCGACAGGCTGAAATAAGAGTTGGGCAAGTCTTTTGGGATGAAAGACTTGAGCCCAGCTAGACAGATCCTAGGAATGGAGATAACCTGTGACAAAAGCAGTAGGAAGCTTTGGCTGTCACAAGAGTGGTATATTGAGAAAGTCCTAGAGCGGTTCAATATGAATACAGCGAAGTCGGTCAGTACTCCACTGGATGGTCACTTCAGATTGAGCGACAGACAGTGTCCCAAGACAAAGGCAGAGGTGAAAGAGATGCAGAAGATACCCTACGCGTCAGCTGTAGGAAGTTTGATGTATGTTATGGTGTGTACACGCCTAGACATAACACATGCAGTTGGTGTTGTCAACAGGTATCTTGTCAATCCTGGTAAAGAACATTAGGCAACGGTTAAGTGGATATTGCGGTATCTAAGAGGCTCATCCGGGTTGAGCCTATGCTATGGTGACGGTAAACCTATGTTAGAGGGCTATATAGATGAAGATATGACATGTGACATAAACTCTAGGAAGTCTACATCGGGATTCATGTTCATAATTACAGGGGGAGTGGTTTCTTGGCAGAGCAAGCTACAGAAGGTCGTAGTATTGTCGATGACAGAGGCCGAGTACATTGCAGTCACAGAGGCATGTAAAGAGATGCTTTGAATGAAGAGGTTCATACAGGAACTTAGCCTGAAGTAGGAGGAACACGTGGTCCATTGCGATAGTTAAAGTGTTATACACTTGAGCAAGAATCCAAATCAGCATTCCAAGTCGAAGCACATAGAGATTCGGTATCACTAAATCAGGGATACTTTGGAACAGAATGTGTTACAGCTTGAGAAGGTCCACACGGACGATAATGGGTCAGACATGATGACCAAGGCTTTACTCAAGGACAAGTTTGAGGTTTGCATAAACCAGGCTAGCTTGAAGAAGGTGGATCTCTCCTGGGACAAAAGGGGGAGATTTGATGAGATTTTTTATCCCGTACTCGACCGGTCGAGGGCTGGTGCACGACCAGTCGTGGAGTCGAGTTGTGACACGACTCAAAGTCCAGTGATTGTGGACTATTTTTCTCCGGGGTGCTCGACCAGTCGAAGGAGGATCTTTACCAGTCATGGGTAGCGTTCGACCGGTCATGGACTCGGTACGACCAGTCGAAGTTTTGCAGATTCGTTCCACGATTTTACATGGATTTCGTGTCGCAAGTCCTTTCACAACTGGGATGCGGAAAGAAGTTTCCTAAAACTTTAAATAGGAGGTACCTAGGGCTTTCTAGGTATGACAAGAGGGTTTCCTAAAGCTTTACAAGGAATTTACTAAAGGGTTTAGGGCTATCAAAGGTGTGAGAGAAAGAGAAAGAGAGAGAAGAAGCTTGTAGAAGGGAGGTTATACTCGTAGAGGTTATCTACAATGCAGTTAATATCTCAGCGCTTCTACGTCCTCGTAATCGGTTAGATCTCTCCGTTTTTCTTTGTTTCTCTCATTGTTTGTCCACTCTTGCGTGAGTGAAGAAGGTTGTAACGTTCTACATTTTTAGTGGATTGTTGATCTGGACGAGGTCTGGTGGTTTTTACCTCTTTGAGGGTTTTCCATGTAAAAATCTCTTGTGTGGTGTGGTTTATGCTTTAATTATTTTTCATTGCACTATTATTCCATAATTCTAGTTTGTTTCGGGAGACTAGATCCTAAGGTTTTTTGCAAGGCCCCCAACAGATATCCCCTTAAGAAGATGGTGATCTACCTCATCACGTCCCTCCCTGCAGCAATAATCAAGGTGTCAAGCTTATCAGGTGATCTTAACCATCTGATTTTGCACTTTGACTTTGGAGCACTGCCCATTTTATTTCCAACACCTAACCGCCAGCACTTGGATGGCTATATCAATTAACTCAGTGTATTTTCTCAGACTATGGTCCATATGGTGGGCTCCACAATTTGCTGGTCAGGATTAATTTGCATCTAACATGTATGCCATGCATTTGGCGGACCATCACCGCCATTAAAAAACGGTGGTCATCCCAAACCTAGCCTTGTCTGTTTCGAAATTGATTTTGTATCCTCTCTTTTAATAAGGAACTCCTCATGGATAGGGCTATCATCTAACTGGAATCAAAGACCCCATGTTGTCAAACCTCATGTGAGAACACATGTAAATTTCCACATGAGACCTAGCCACAATTGAGAACAAAACTAGAAGTTGAAGAGAGAAAAATTTCAAACACATGGGCCATGGGTGTAGAAAATAGTCCGAAAATGCTATGTGATAGATCCACCCAAGACCAAAGAGCATGCAAAAGCCAAGAAGACTACTGCACTTTCTTTCCAACAAGGTGAGTACTCCAACCTCATGTGATAGCAACTCCTCTTCAATCATGTAGCCAGTCTCTTTATAGAACTCCCCACTCATCACCATCAAGTAGACAAACACATCAAATCACCTTCAAATCGGACACACACTCACCTTGTCCAACTTGGATCTTTATTAATATTCTAATAAAAGGTTAGGTGGATCACTTAATGTTCCTAGAAGAAGTGCTTAAAATATTCCTTGGGAAGGGCCCACAGCTATAATTAAATAACGCGGCACATTACTGCATAGATTCGATTCGGCGGGGAAATTTAATTTATTTAATGAAGAAGTTTAAAAAAAAAAAAAAAAAAAAAGAAAAGAGAAAAGGATACTGCACCTTAGTCACGGGCCACCCACTTAATCAATAATGATTGCATTGTCCTTTAGTCGTCTGTCTTTCCTCAACTTAGCAATGTACATAATATTTTTGCGCCAACCGTTTGCTCGAAAAATAATTTTCCATTATAAGTACCAATCTTGTTTCGAACGGAAAAAATAAATAAATAAAAGAGCTTGTTTCGAGCTAATTAAACTATTAACCATTTGATGAAATGAAAATTGTAGAAGGGGAAGTGCTAACATTAGTTCTTATATACATGTAGAATCCTTAGTTGTTTATACCTTAAATAGAGAGTTATGGTTTTCACTGTGATAAAATTTACAAGTTTAGAGAAGAAAATTATAGGGCCTATATATGGATGCTGACCATTTTCTTTTCCTTTGATTATGCAATGTTCGAGGTTATTGGTTAATGTTAGTGGGTTCCATGCGTGGTTCCCTTTGCTTTAGTTGTTAGGTGTTTAGCTTTGTTTTGCTTTTTTCTCTTTTCTTTTAGTCTCTAATGGAATGGAATAGAAACAAGAAAGTAGGTTGTGACTCAAAAAGCGGGTTTTGGTTAGTTAGAAACTTCCACTTGTGAGAAAGTGTTCTTATCAATAAGGAGAACGTTTTCTTCCTGTGCAAGAAATTGTTTTCTCCTTTTCATGGTGGTTACTTCCTTGAAAGGGTCTGTTTTTAACTATCTTGTTCACACGTGATAAGTGTGATCTGATGGAGTGTGATATCTCGTTTTGTCCATCTGCTGCGTGCATGCTATGTGCAGGTCCTAATTGATGTGGAGATGAAAAAAAGGCATTAAGCTATGTTCTTCATGTTGAAGTGTCGGTGAGCGTATGAATTCTGCAATCTTTATAAGGAAATTTCTCTCTGCTTGACGTGTAGTTTTAGAAAAGCTTTTTTGTTAGTGCATTATCTTAGGTGGTATGTTGTCCACAAAAAGAGGAAAACGTGAAAAAATACCATGTTGAAATTTTTAATGAGATATTCACATATAAAGAGAATCAAAGAAAGAAAGATGAGCCTTTTATTATTTAATTTCTATTATTTTAGTTAATAAGAAAGTTGGCTATCACTTCCTTAAGTGTAGATAAATTGCTGAATTCATCATCTTTATACCTGTTGTCTCTTAAGAGGAGTTTGAAACGTAACTTATTTAAGATAAGTAGCTTATCTTGATTTCTACTTATTAAGCTGAAGTGACTAACTGTAAGTTTTTTTTTTTTTTTTTTTTTTTTAAAAAAAAAAACTAATAAAAGATCTTAAACCATACTTATCTACTGCTGTAATTAGAAAAAATAACTTATTTGGTGGGATCCAGATGAGCCCTTAATATATATATATATATATATATATATATATATATAATATATATATATATATATATATATATATATATATATATATGTATGTATGTATGTATATTCGTGGTTTTCTGCTTTACTTTCACCAGCTCTGCGGTGTTTTTCCCGCCACGAATGATTCGTATGTTTTGCCTCCTACACGCACGTGAATTTGTTGCATGTGTGCAAGATCAAAACCGTCTAGTGGAAGTATCATCACCGTGTCCATACATCACCTTGAGTATCGTATCCCTTTGATGCTCACGTGAGCTGTAATAGGAGGACGAAGCTGAACCGTCGGTAACTTCCAAGGTTCCTTCACAGACACTGACTGTTACAGTCACACCACTTGGAGAAAACCGATGGAAGCTTTCTTTTTAAGAGGAACAGCCAAACAGGCCCTGAGATCTGATTTAAAGTCACCTTCTAGTTCTACCCTTCACCGCTCCACCAATACAAAGCCTCCCAGTCGATCACGCCATTTTAAATGAGGCATGTTATTCGCAGGGGCCAAAATAAAGCCACATTTATGAAAGCAGGAAAGATCACATACATCACCCACATCTTAAACTTACCATGTTCCACGTTTTTTTCCTGACAAAATGTCACACGTGTGGGACATCTCAACAACACACAGCAGTGGGCACTTTTTTGAAGATCATCTGGCCCAAAAATTCAGTCAATCCACTCATCAGGTGGGCCATGAGTTGCCAAAGAGCTGATCAATGGTACCCCCTTCAGCTTAGAATATGTGGGGCCCATGCACTTCATGTATTCACACTACCTAACTTGTCTATCAGATACATCACCTCAGAGACCTACAGGCTTGGATGATAATTAGGTAAGCTACAGCAAAGGAAACAAGCTGAGTGTGAGAAATTCAGTGGCCGCATAATTCAGAAAACAGCCTGAATTTTGGACCGGATAAAAGTTCAGAATAACTTTGATTATTGGGCTACCCTCACTAATCGACGGTCGGCGTTGCCTCTCAATATGTTGCCTGTAGCGTGGCTCATATAAGATTTGAATAGGGATTATTTTTTGGGCTTGGGGTATCTGTAAGGTTACACATCTTATGAACGGGTTGGATTTCGTGAATACATGATGGGCCCCACATCTGATGTAACAGATATCACCCGAATGCGCCCCGACTTAAATATCCGACATGCATTGGATTCCCCATTCACACGCACATATGTGAAAGGGTGATGTAACCGGAAGAACTGGAATCACCGTAAAATGCTATGGATCCATCTCTTCATGACGCATGATGTATCAACCAAATCCATACAAGCATCAGGACAGATGACTTACGTTTACAAATAAACCAAGAACAATCATATCTGTTGGGGACAAAATGTGCTAAGTTCAGAGACTCGGATTCTATTCCTCGGATTACCGAGGGATACATTGATCCGAGGGGAGATCATGACCGAAACGAGGAAACGTCCGTAAGTCGGTGGTTGGAAGATAAAACTGAGTAAACGGTTAAGTCGGTTCGTATGGTTATCAGCGGCTAAAATATACCTCGGCCGATCCACTTTAGAATCCGAAGGAAGAAAGGACGACGTAAAAAGGGCCGTCATCCCGAATATCTCGGGATAAGATCTTCTGTCACGGAGATCACGAGATCGCGTAAGCAGAACGAAATCCAATCTCCGTGATACTGGGAGAAGATCTCGTATTCGTCATCAAGAGGAAAATCTTCGTACGATAGAAGGTATTTTTCACATCTATAAATGGAGTGGTCCATTCACCTTGAAAGGTACGCAAAAAACTCTCTCCAGAACCCATCAATTCAATAAGACCCAGATTCCTAGCCTGACTTTGGCATCGGAGGGTCCCCTGCTCTAGCCGGGGTTCCTTTGTTGTTTGCTGTGCAGGTACTCGAAGGTCCCAGCGGGGGGAGAACCAGATTTTTGCATCAACAGTTTGGCGCCGTCTGTGGGAATCCAGTTTACGAAAAGTCATCTTACGCTCTCCCCATGGTGACGACTCGTAGGACGGTCCCAGAAGAAGATCTGAATGAGGTCGCAATCACAGGACCATCGGGTCCAATAACAAATCCGACGGCTCGGAACTTACCTAACAATCGCCAACGAGCCGCGGCCGAAACAATTAATAACCAAGAGGGTCGTAATAACGAAGGTTTGGACCAAGAGGTTCAAGAAATCCGGTCCGATGTGAACATGATGAAGCAAATGTTGGAACGGATGTATCAGCAAATGCAGCCACCTTTGCCTCCCCAAGGGGAAACAACGCACATCCCGACCGCGGTAGACCCTCAGCCGTCCGCACCGCAGCCGATCCGCCCGAGTCAAACCCGAGGTGATCCCGAGCCGCCTCCAGCCCAGTCAGATAACGCCGCTTTGCCCCCGACTGATCTTCGGCATGAAATAGATAGGAGAAGACGTAATCGACCTCTGATAGAGGGTACGGCGGAAAGCGGCGAACCTTGGAAAGCCGATATCCAAGACTTTAAAAGAGAAGTGCGAGAAGAAATGGCGAAAGAAATGGCAGATATGAGGCAAGGACGAAGCACATACCCGGCCAGGTCCGAGGCAAGAGCGTCCCCTTTCGTCGACGAGATTATGCAAGCTCGGCTGCCTGAAAGGTTTCGGTTACCTCAAATCACTCCTTTCGCAGGCAAAACTGACCCGACAGAGCATATCGAATGCTTCAAAACCTATATGGAGCTCCACGATGCCTCGGACGCGGTGATGTGTCGAGCCTTTTCCCTTACGCTGACCGACGTAGCCCGGCTGTGGTTTAAACAGCTGAAACAGAGGTCCATCAGCTCGTTCGCCGAACTGAGTGATGCCTTTCTCACCAACTTCATCGGCGGAAAAAAGAAAAAAGAAAAAACCCCTGCTCATTTAAATAATATAGTCCAGAGGCAGGGAGAGTTATTGAAAGATTACATCAAACGTTTCAATTTCGAATCTCTTCAGGTTCGAAAACACTCGGAAGAAGTAGCGCTCAACGCTCTCATGCAAGGAGTTAGAGACAAGCCGTTTCTGGCGTCTCTAGACAAAAACCCGCCCGACACATTGGCAGAATTTATGACACGGTCAGATAAGTATGCAAACGCCGAGGAAACGCGGATCATGCGTGAAACCAAATCTTCGGTCAAAGAGCCGGCAAAAAAAGCCGACTCAACTGAAGGGAAGAAACGCAAAGATGACCAAGTGCGTGACGAGCGACGATTGAGCAAACGACCAGATCGAAGATTTTCCACATATACCCCCCTGAACAAAACTCAGGAGCAGGTGTTAATGGAAATCAAGAGAGAAGATTTCGTCAACTGGCCCAATAAGCTCAGAAGTAATCCTAATCGGCGGGACAAGAACAAATACTGCCATTATCATCGTGATCACGGGCATAACACTGGTGACTGCCGTCACTTAAAGGAAGAAATCGAGCGACTCATAAAAGAAGGCCGACTCAAAGAACATGTGGTCAACGCCGGGACAGCCGAGGGACGACAGATCGAAAGACAACCCATGGAAGAAATTCGGACGATTGTCGGCGGACCGCAAGGCGGCGGTGATTCAAACAACGCTCGGAGGAATCATGCGAGGAAGCTTAATCAGCCCGAGTCCGAGCTCTTGATCATAGACCGACCTGCGAAAGAAAAGAGAAGGGCGAAATATTGCGTTACATTCACAGAGGAAGATGCCCGAGGGATCCATCACCCTCACGACGACGCGTTAATTGTCACCTTGACTATCGCCAACAGGAGAGTCTTCCGAATACTCGTTGATACGGGGTCATCTGCAGACGTGCTATTCACTCAGGCGTTCGATAAGATGGGAGTAGAACGATCCACGCTACGTCCTGTTCGGACCCCATTAATCGGTTTTCCGGGGGACAAGTACTGCCCGAGGGGATTGTCTCGTTGCCACTCACCGCTGGCAGTGCCCCGTATCAGAGGACGATGATGATCGATTTTTTGGTCGTCGATCAGCCTTCGGTATACAACGCCATACTTGGCCGACCTTCTTTAAGTCTTCTGCAGGCCGTGATATCCACATACCATCTTTCACTGAAATTCCCGACTGACTTGGGAGTAGGAGTTGTGAAAGGGGACCAGCAAGATGCGAGGCGATGTTACATGGTAGCTGTAAAAGGGTCTGCCGACGGAAAGCCGGTCAACGTTTCAACGATTGAATCGCTAGACCCACGGGGTGAAGGACATGAACGAGGGCGGCCGATTGAAGATCTTATCTCAATTCCCTTGATCGAAACAGATGAATCCAAGACAGTGCAAATTGGCTCATCCTTACGATCCCCCTTGAAAGAAAAGTTGATAGCCCTGCTGCGTAGGTATGCCGACGTATTTGCCTGGAGTCATGCGGATATGCCCGGAATTGATCCGTCTATAATCACTCACCGACTTAACATCGATCCGACTTATCGACCGATCCGGCAGAAGCGACGACCGCTCGGACCCGAACGATATGCCGTTATTGAAGAAGAAGTCAGCAAGCTCCTCCAGGCTAGCTTTGTCGAGGAGATACAATATCCGGAATGGGTCGCGAATGTCGTGCTCGTAAAGAAACCCAACGGGAAGTGGCGAGTCTGTATTGATTATACTGACGTAAATAAAGCCTGCCCGAAGGATAGCTTTCCGCTCCCAAGGATAGATCAGTTAGTAGATAGTACCGCTGGACATGAGCTTCTCAGTTTCATGGACGCGTACTCAGGGTATAATCAAATTGTAATGCATGAAACAGATAAATCAAAGACGACCTTTGTCACTGACAAAGGTCTTTATTGCTACCGAGTGATGCCGTTTGGTTTGAAGAATGCCGGCGCAACTTACCAAAGATTAGTTAACAAAATCTTTGCTCGGCTAATAGGTCGCACCATGGAAGTGTACATCGACGACATGCTCGTCAAAAGTGTACACGCGGAAGACCATGTAGACGATTTGGAGGAAATGTTTCTCATCTTACGGGAATTCCGGATGAAGTTAAATCCGAATAAATGTGCCTTTGGGGTGAGTTCTGGAAAGTTCCTCGGATTCTTGGTGAGTCAGCGAGGGATAGAGGCAAACCCAGAAAAAATAAAAGCTTTGCTCGATATGGAATCTCCTAAAACCATCAAAGATGTCCAAAGGTTAACCGGACGAGTTGCAGCACTAAATCGGTTCTTATCCAAAGCCACGGATAAATGTCTTCCCTTCTTCAAACAGTTGAAGGGTCGACAGACCATGGACTGGACACAAGAATGCGAAGCGGCGTTTCAGCAATTGAAATCATGCCTCGGATCCCCACCTCTCCTGTCAAAACCCGAACCAGGGGAGTCTCTGCTTCTCTACTTAGCGGTATCCGAGGCGGCAGTTAGTTCGGCCCTTATTCGAGAATCCGAAGGAAAGCAACTGCCGGTTTATTATGTTAGCAAAGCGTTATTGCCTGCAGAAACAAGGTACCCACATTTAGAAAAAGTAGCATTGGCTCTAATAACTTCTTCCCGCCGACTTCGACCGTATTTCCATGCCCACACCATCATCGTGATAACCGATCTTCCACTCCGCCATGTTCTGCAAAAACCAGAGGCGTCAGGCCGACTCACGAAGTGGGCGATCGAGCTGAGTGAATTCGACATTCAATACAGACCGAAAGCGGCAGTCAAAGGACAAGCCGTAGCAGATTCATTGCATCAGAAGTAACGCCGTCAAATGACCTCTCAGTCAACACTACGCCCGAGAATACTGCAGTCCCTATAGGCCCTGTTACTTGGAAATTGTTTGTCGATGGATCGTCCAACTCTAAGGCAAGTGGGGCTGGAATAGTACTGGAAACCCCCGATCATACATATATGCAGTATGCCTTACGACTGGGATTCCAGGCGACAAACAATACAGCGGAATATGAAGCATTGTTGCTCGGCCTCCGACTCGCGGCTAGTATGGGAGTTACGCACCTAAGCGTGTTCAGTGATTCTCAGTTGGTCGTTAATCAAGTTACCGGTGTATATCAGACACGGAAAGATCAATTAAAGGCGTATATGGAAAAAGCGAAGAAATGATCAGCGGGTTTCAGTTCTGCCTTGTTACTCGGATCCCTCGTACAGAAAACAGTAAAGCCGATCTATTAGCAAAGCTCGCCTCCGCCGATGAAGATGATATACCCCGGTCTGTTCCAATCGAATACGTCGCTAAACCGAGTATAAACGAACCATTTGGCTCGGTCGTCAACACAATCGATTCAGAGCCTTCCTGGGCCGATCCAATCATTCAATATCTCGATAAGGGTAAGCTGCCTGAAGATCGCACCGAGGCTCGACGAATTAAAATCCGAGCCTCCCGTTATACTATGCTTAACGGAATCCTGTACAAAAAAGGATTCTACGCCCCATTGTTACGATGTCTCAAACCCAGCGAAGCAAACTATGTGTTAGGCGAAATTCATGAAGGAATCTGCGGAAATCACTCTGGAGGGCGATCTCTCGCCCATAAGGTGTTACGACAGGGGTACTATTGGCCTACGATCCAACATGACGCTCGTAAGCTTGTCCAAAGATGCGACAAATGTCAGAGGTTCGCGGTTATTCCGAGGCAAGCTCCCGAGACACTAACGCCAATGACTGGACCTTGGCCCTTTGCACAGTGGGGGATTGACATTATAGGCCCACTACCAATGGGAAAAGGTCAGACCAAGTTTGCCGTGGTGGCAGTGGACTATTTTACAAAGTGGGCCGAGGCAGAGCCATTGGCAAAAATAACCGAACAGAAGATCATAGATTTTGTATGGAAGAATATAATCTGTCGGTTCGGAGTACCCCGCACCATCATTACCGATAATGGAAGGCAGTTTGATAACAGAAGTTTTCGTGAAATGTGCAATAACCTCGGAATCAGAAACATATATTCCTCCCCTCATCATCCTCAGACTAATGGGCAGGTTGAGGCAGTCAATAAAATCATCAAGCAACATCTCCGGACCAAGCTTAACCGAGCCAAAGGGAGGGGGCGAAGAACTCCCGAAAATTCTTTGGGCCTATCGGACTACGGCTCGGACCGCGACAGGAGAAACTCCTTTCTCACTCGCCTACGGCTCGGAAGCCGTCACGCCCGTTGAAATCGGATTACCATCGGCCCGAGTCATTTCGTTCAACGCGGAAGAAAAATGAAGAACTGTTAGCACTCGGGCTCGACCTCCTGGACGAGCAAAGGGAAATGGCACGATTGCGTACAGAAGCCCGGCAACGACAAGTGGCCCGATTTTTCAATGCCCGAGTCAAAATCAGGACGTTTCGAATGGGAGATATGGTTCTCCGAAAAGTGTTTGCCAACACAAGGGAACTTGGATCGGGCACACTGGGTCCCAATTGGAAGGACCTTACATCGTCTCGGAAACCGTCCGACCAGGTACATATCGGTTAAAAGATCTAAATGGGCAGTCATTGCCTCATCCTTGGAACGCTGAGCATCTTAGAATTTATTATCCATGACTCGGCACTCGAAGCTTGTCAAGAAAGGTTGAAACTAAATCAGACGAATAAAACCAAGCGTTTCCATTCATAAACCATGTGTGTTTTTCATTCTATATGGGTTTTACAAAAGAAAAAAAAAAAAGAAGAAAAAACAAAAGAACACAAAACTGGGCCTGATTATTGCCCTGAGGCGTCCCCAGATGGACCGGCATCGCCCCCATTCGTGACATCGGCGATGTCCGGATTCTCGGACTCTGAGGCTCCTGTCCCCTCGAGTTCGGACAGGTCGAGGTCGGGAAAAGCCTTCTTCATGTCCTGGACGCATTCTAGATACCCGCCTTGGAATAGGCGGTCCCTCTCGTCTTCAAACTCCGCGGACTCAAGGAAAGTTTGGACGGCCTGATCCCTGGCCTTTTCGGCCTCCTGAGTCTTCTCGTTGGCTTGCTGGATGAGTCCCGCTGCCTCAAGTTTGGCCCGAGCCAAATCCTCCGCACAGGAAGCGTGAACTGCAAGAATTCGTCGGTTTTCCTCTTCAGCCTGGGAGAGAAGAGCCAACACCCGAGCTGTCTCGGCTTGTGCCTCATCGAGAGCTCTCCTGGAAAAAACCGCCTCTGCCTTTGCATCTTCGGCAGCTTTCCGAGCCAAGGCCGCTTCGCCCATTAGGACACCGACTTGTGTTTCGGCGTTCTCGCGTCTCCCCTCGGCCTCCGACAAGAGGGTTTGTAGTCGATGGGCCGAAGACAGTTCCTTGCTGGCCTTAACCAAGCAGGGAGCAAGTTCAAAAAGCACCCTCGCCGCATGACCGACGGTTTGTGTCGTAGGAGCATTGTAGAGGCTGATGAACTCTTTTTCACTCCCATGGGCTAAGGCCCAAGGAACCATCCCCGACACCACCGTCCGCAAGACGGACGACTCTTCTTGACTCGGCTCCTCCCTTCTGGAGGATGTCTCTCTCGTCTCCTCCCCTCTGGAGGATGTAGTCCTCACCTCCTCCCTCGAGACTCTGCTGCAACATGTCCCGAGTCGGGTGCCGCGGTCTGAGCTTCCGCAGCCGTGACCTCCGTAGCTCCCGGCCTGTCTTCGGATCAGAAATCACGACGACAGGAGTCGAAGAACTGACCGGTTCCTTCTCCTTCCGCACTACTTTGGCCTCTTCTGCGGTCGCGGCTCCGACAGAAGAACCGAGCGGGGGGGAGCTTTAATCTTCGAGACCGCCCTAAGCGGAGGCCGAGCTCCAGTCATCTCTGTGGGGGCTGGGTCAGGAACAACCCTAATATGGGGCCGAGCTTCAGGCAAATCTAAAAAGAAAAATGGAGATAGTCAGAAAATATTCAAAAGACACATAAAGATACATCTTCAATTACCTGTGACGGCCGAGTCTAAACCTGCGAGATGGAGGCGCTCGGGCTGTAAAAGCACCTTCCAAGACCTATCCGCAGGGTCTAAGGCCTTCAACTCCTCGATCCGAGCCAAGGCACTGGATCCGAGCTTTTGTCGTTTCTTCGGGATATCTGTCAGAAACAAGTTCATCAGAGTCAAGACAGTATAGAAATGAAGATGAGAGAGGCCGAGTTAAAAGATACTCCGAATCACCTGCTTTTTGAAACGCCCGAGGGATACGAGCCTCATACGGCCCAGACTCAGCCGTCTCCCATCGGCCACAAGCCCAAAACCAACGTTCTCTCCAATGTTTGTTGGAGGTGGGTGGGTCGGTTATTAAGGATCCGCCTCCGCCCCGCCAGGCAGAGCAAAGACGTAAAAGCCGGGATAGTTCGGATTTACGCGAACTTGGTATAAGTGGAGGAATTCGTCGACAGATAGAGGTGGCTGCTCCAATTCGGCCCACAGCACTGCACATCCAAATAAGTTCCTCCCCCGTTCGGAACTATCTGTCCTGGGGCTATCCGAATCCGAGACAAAACGCCTCGGACGATGGGCTGGAGGGGCAGACGCAAGCCGCATTGCATCGCGACTTGGTAGATTGCGACCGCCCCAGCGGGAGGGTGGTCTGGCAAATCATTCGGGCGAGGAAGATAAGTAATGACCGATTCGGGGACATGATACCCGATTCGGATTCGGTCCAGATCCGCTTCGGTCAGAACCGAGGGAACTGGACCACTTAGGTCGTCCCCCGATCCGTCTCCTTCGGACTCAGCCTGTGTCGAGCATGCGACAGGTACCGATCCACTGGCCCCTTGAGTCGGCTCATCAGCAGGAACTGACCCAAACGTTCCCCCGACAATTAGTGTTTCTTCTTCCTCCTCTTCCTCCTCTCTTCCAAATCCATTGGAAGGTTAGGCCTTCCCGGGCGAGTTATCAGAGACGACCCACCACGAGAGGGACCAGTGGAAGCAGGGCGTTCCGCCGGAGCTTCAGTAACCCTCTCGGAGAGGAAAGCAGCATTTGCGTCAACTGCTATCTCTGTCAGTAAAGAAGGCGATTCCGCAACGTTCCAAAAACGTTGCGCTTCGCCTTCATCTCCGGAAATTCCCTCCTGAGGACTCTGAGAACCTCTCGCCGCCATTATCGATAATTAAAAAGAAGGAAGGACTCACCGGAGAGGAAAGCGGAAATGGCGTCGCTGACAGTTAAAGGAAGGAGGAGAAAAGAGAAGAACTGAAGAGCTTCAAAGGAAGGTTAGAGCGGGAATGGCAGTAGAAGTTTGAAATGCGGGGCCTCCCCCTTTTTTATAAGGTCGCCAGATAGCAGGTGTTATTAATGAGGAAATGATTCGACTTCTGTCTCGACTCCCCCGTTCGACACGTGGCGCGCGCTGCCCGACGACATTAATGACCTTGCTACGTGCCCTATCCTCATTGGTTGACTGAACAGTTCGGCGGCTGTCAGCGCACGCGACGTCAGGAAATGAACCGTCTTCATCAAAAGCGACACGGAACGCATTAAATGTGCTTTATTGTCTCGGCCTGAGCTATGAACCGACTCGAATGCTTACTACTCCTTAGCATTATATGAAACGCACGGAGTAGGGGGGCTTACTGTTGGGGACAAAATGTGCTAAGTTCAGAGACTCGGATTCTATTCCTCGGATTACCGAGGGATACATTGATCCGAGGGGAGATCATGACGACGAAACCGAGGTAACGTCCGAGTCGGTTTGGAAGATAAAACTGAGTAAACGGTTAAGTCGGTTCGTATGGTTTATCAGCGGCTAAAATATACCTCGGCCGATCCACTTTAGATTATCCGAAGGAAGAAAGGACGACGTAAAAACGGGCCGTCATCCCGAATATCTCGGGATAAGATCTTCTGTCACGGAGATCACGAGATCGCGTAAGCAGAACGAAATCCAATCTCCGTGATACTGGGAGAAGATCTCGTATTCGTCATCAAGAGGAAAATCTTCGTACGATAGAAGGTATTTTTCACATCTATAAATGGAGTGGTCCATTCACCTTGAAAGGTACGCAAAAAACTCTCTCCAGAACCCATCAATACAATAAGACCCAGATTCCTAGCCTGACTTTGGCATCGGAGGGTCCCCTGCTCTAGCGGGGGGTTTCCTTGTTGTTGCTGTGCAGGTACTCGAAGGTCCCAGCGGGGGAGAACCAGATTTTTGCATCAAATATCCATAATTTTTCATGTTATTCGTTCTGCCTATGAAACAACGGTTCAGATGGATAAATTGTCCAATGAAAGTGGATAAACCACGTGCTGAAAATTTCCTCGGTCGGATAATCCTGACCTTCCATTTTGAAGCGCGAGAATAGACGGTTGAGTGCAAAAGTAAAACAACAGTTTGGCAATGTGGTGGAGCACAACTGACCAATGGTCAGGATCAGTAAACCTTTGGCACGAGTATGCATAGAGCCCGGGATCGAGGATATATAGTTCGTCGTTTGGGACGCACGTGCGTGTCATGAGTGCACACAGATCGAAGGCCGAGCATGTGCGCAGTTAATGGCTTTGGATATGTCCCCTCACACTCCCACGTGACAAAGTGGTGGAAGCATGTGGGACCACACAATATTATATTTCCATTTTACCTTCTTCTCGTCGCAAGGCCCTCATTCTACGCGAATTTACGGAAAAATGAACTAACCTTGAATTTGCACACGTGCAAGAGAGGAATGAGATCTGCTGCATGCGGCCGACTCCATCTCTACGGGACAAACACGAGTGAAGTGCTTCACTCGTGCGAGATTGGAACTTACATCAAGAAAAAAAATCCAACAACTACTAATTAGGGACACGTGTACCTGAAAATGGACGGATGAAAAAGATATCATCAGTCGCGATTTACACGATGCGTGACAACCAAGAGGACGTCCGGGCTCTCTCTCTCTCCCTGACTCCCTCTCTATGAAACTTTCCCTCCCTTATAAAGAAGGGATTAGTGCGGACTAGGTACGACACCGCTAGGACCTGGCTAAACAGGGGCCGTTCTGTTAGGGGCTCTAATGGGCATCGTGATGTATATATATTATCTATGTTATCCATCCATTTTGACGGACTATTTTGGAGCATGAGCCTAAAAAGAGGGTAAATTGAAGACTCAAGTAGGCCACACCACAGGAAGCAGTGGGGATAGAAAGCTTACCATTAAAAACTTCTCGGGGGTATGAAAGTTTGGATTAATATTTATGTTTTCCTTCGTAGGTCTGTGTGACCTTATGAATAGGTTGGATGACAAATAAATGTCATGGTGGGCATGAGGAAGTTTTCAACCGCAGTAATTCAATCCCCATTATTTTTTATGGTGTGGTCCAATTGAGCCTACAACGTACCTCCTTTTGGGGCTCATGCCTTAAAATGGTCTATCAAAAAAAAATAGATAGTGTTTAAAAAACACATACAGCATGTTGGGTCCCACAAATACTTTGATAAGACTGTCCGTCTCCATCTATGTCCAGATGGGGGTAGCACCTACTATGCACCCAAGGGAATAAGGTTCCAAGGAAGCATACTAACATGGTGCTCCACCATCTAATTAACTTTGATGTACCATTCTATGATGGAAGCCAATATAATTTGCCTTATACATGTACATATTCATGATCCAATACTTTCAATATCTAGGCTATATTGATTAAGTAGTGGACCATTAGATCCGAGCTATCAAGTCAGTGTCAAGTGTGATCAAAATATTTTTAACTTTTAAAATAAGAATTTAATGACTGAAAATTTTCATGAAACTGATTAAAATCTTTTAAGTATACAAGCCTGAGGTAAAAATACTTGACTTCTGATTTAATCAGATCTAGCTAATAACAAGTCCTTACATATCCTATGTTGTCCAATGCACTAATCAATGAACTTTGATGGACGTATTTAGCATCTTCTACTTTTAATAGCCCTTACAAAACCTCGTAAAATAAGCAAATGCCACCTAATTAAGATTCATGACCCTTACAAACCTTCAAGGCTAAGGATTAACTATCTTCCATGTACTATCAAGTCTGAATCTCATTATCATAGACTCAACTAATGGGACCTAATCTATTAGCTTAAACTTTAATCCTTTAATACAAGTCTCCAAATGTACAATACTAATATCATGCATCTATAGTGCACTTATATTCCTATATAGGGTTATGGCAAAAGTACAACCGACACCAAATTAGCTTCCAATAGTAGGGGACCTTCTGCCCTGCCCAAACAAGCCCCTCACACAAGATGATTGTACATATCAAAAAATGGTGTACACATATATATCCTAAACATCTATTTTGGTCATTGCTTGACAGGGTATTGAAATACTTAGTTAATGACTATTATGCCCAATCTCAAATTCTTAAGGACAAAAGAATCAACCTATCACATAGCTTGTATTGTATAAAGCAACACAAACATTGTCGAATGCATACCACATTATTCGATATAACTTATAAGCATCAATATCAATGACAAGGATCGATCTTATTACATCCACATAGTCATAGAACAAGTTGTACATTGATTTTCCAAGATATAACTCCAACACATGCGGATACACTCCTAACTCAACTACTTAGTGGGTGTTAAAATAACACTTTTTTTGAAAACCAAATCCACAAAATTAGACAAATACAAGATTAACCAAATCAAGGATCTAAAGGGGCTAATGGCATCAGTGATTTATTCGCTACTGCAACCTTGATAATACATTCAAATCCAATGGTTCCAATTGCATTTTCAGCTATTGGAAGAGAAAATGTAAAATATTCATAAAACAAGGGTAATTCTACTAATATTCGACTCATAAAGTATGTCTCCACGAGTGCCATATTCTATTGTATTATATCATATAAAAGGCTAAGAAATGATCCAACGGCATAAGTGAAACCTTCTCGTGCACCTAGTGGTATTTGAACTAGTAGGTATCCTCACCGTCCATCAGGGCTGTCCATAAAGTCCCCTCCCCTTTTTCTTCCATAACCATGCAAAAACGACTGCAATTGGATGTACCTTAAAGATTCGTGATTGGACATATCTTCTAGGAATGATCTTGTCCATTGATTTCTGCCTTCCATTGGCTCATTGTTTTGGATCATCCTATCAATATAAAAATTTTAAGGCACCCCATAAAGAGTGGAATGGACCTAATGGACGGTCCAGACAAGAGTTGTGGATGCCACCTAGTCAAAATGAATATAAGTAAATGGAAGGTTTCCATGGACTTGGTCCACTGGATCCTCTCTCGAGAACACTATTGCGAAATTTACGACTGTGAACCCCACCTTTTATCCATTGGATATTCTCGAAGCAATATAAACTTAACATACGCACTTAGACCTCCTTGTACGGACGACAAATTCCAGGACGAAAATACCCCTCCTTTTCACAAAAACGGACTGGGTACTCTGCCTGCCACCCGCCACTGGCGGATCATCGGTGGTCTGTGGGCCCCACCATGATGTATGCTTTTCATCCATGCCGTCCATATATTTTTCCAGATCATTTTATGGTATGAGACAAAAAAAAAAAAAGAGGTATATCCAAATCTTAAGTGTACCACATTACAGGAAACGTGTTGAATGAGCGCCAACCATTAGAAATCCTCCCCCGTCTAAGTTGGGGCCCACTGTGATGTTTGTGAGAAATCCTCCCCGTATAAGTTCATTCATAGGGTCACAAAGACCTGGATGAAGAGGAAAAACAAATTTCATAATGATCCAAAACTTTTGTAACCCCTAAAAGGGTTTCAATTGTAGACGTTCAATTCCCCATTGCCTTTTACAGTGTGGTCCACTTGATAGCTAAATCTGTCTTATTTTTCACCTCAAGCCTTAATACGAGTTCGCCAAATAGATGGATGGTTTGGATATAACACATACCTCATAATGGGACCCACGAAAATCGATGGGGATTACAACAGGAAAAAATACGGAAACGAAGCCAGCGAGTTGGGGTTGACCGGGTTAGGACCCGGTCGACCGGGTCAAAGAAAAAAAAATGCAGCTAGCGAGTTGGGGTTGCCGACCGTGTCAGAGCTTGGCCTATCGCTACGGATTATAATCGTAGCCATAACTGTAGTGCTATGCACTTTTTTCTCTTTTTTATTTTTATTTTTTACATGGAGAACATTTTTCCCCTTATATTTTTCTATAATACATAATTATATAAATATGTATATATAAGTATATAAAAATATTATTCTATCTTTTAATTCATTTCTTTGTCAATTTATTTAACAAGCATATCTCCTAAACTAAAATGATTTACTTAACTTAAACTAAAATGATTTACTTAACTTACCACATATGATTTTGGGGTAGGAGAAGCTAATTTAGCCAACCAACCTAGTTATTTTTCAACATTCCATCGGGTCGATGGTCGAAAATCTATTTCATTTAGTTCGTGGTCAATTTCAATCACTTCGATGGTTCGGGTTGGTGCTGAACCCTAACCCAACCCAAGGTTCCTATACTTAAACCTTGACCCAACCCAACCCAATCTTGGGTTGAGAATTCTCAACCCAAGCCCAACCCAAGAGGGCTCGACAGGTTGATTGGGTTGGTCGGGTGTATACATGCTAATATTTTCGTTATTACATTAGTTTATTATATTTCAATATAGGACTTATTATGTGTATCTATGATTTTATTAATCATATACGTGATTATTCATCATAAAGAACTTCATTTTTTTTCTTTGAAAAACCAAGCTAAAATATAAGACTACTCCTTTAAAAAGTCATGTAGCACAGCACGCAATCTATTTGGGAGAGAGAAATCCGGCATATCTTGTTAGCGTGAGTCCTTGGAAATGACGTGGACATATGAGACCTGACATCACTAGTGTACCTTCTACACAAACAATCCATACTCAATTATAATTTATAAGTAACTAATATATTGATCGGGTTCGGGTTGGGTCGGGCAACCTGAGACCTCAACCCAAGCCTAACCTAAGTTTTATCGGGTTGGTGTTTGTAGAGCCCAAGCTTGAGATTGGACTCGATATATCCTGCCCGAGCCCAACCCAATGTCGGGTCGGTCGGGTTGAACCCGCCCAACTTTCAGCCGTACATGAAATTGAGCGAGATAAACATGAAAATGAGCAAGGTAAGCATGAAAAAGAGCGGAGCAAACTGAAGTATGAGTGGGACAAACTAGAAAAACAGCGGGGTAAATTGAAGTATGAGTGGGGCAAACTAAAAAAACAGCGGGGCAAACTGAAATATGAGCGGAGTAAACTAGAAAAATAGTGGGGAAAACATGAAAAACAACGGGGGAAACATGAAAAACAGCGGGGTGAATTAGAAAAACAGTGGGAGAAACATGAAAAACAGCGGGTCAAACTAGAAAAACAACGGGGTAAACTAGAAAAACAGCGGGACAAACTAAAATATGAGCAGGGCAAACTAGAAAAATAGCGGGGGAAACATGAAAAACAACGGGGGAATATGAAAAATAGCGGGGCAACCATGAAAAACGGTGGAGCAAACTAGAAAAACAGTGAGTGAAACATGAAAAATAGCGGGGTGCCAAACTAGAAAAACACGGAGAACACATGAAAAACAGCAGGCAAACTAGAAAAACAACGGGGGAAATATGAAAAATAGCGGGGCAAACATGAAAAACGGGGGTGGAGCAACTAGAAAAACAGTGAGTGAAACATGAAAAATAGCGGGGCAAACTAGAAAAACAGCGGGAGAAACATGAAAAACAGCAGGGCAAACTAGAAAAACAGCGGGGGAAATATGAAAAACAGCGGAGGAAACAAGAAAAACGTTGAGCTGTACTTGTTTAAACCTGCATCACTTTCGTGCTCATACTATAAAATGAGCTAGTAAAATTGACAGCCACCTAGCATGGATAAAACACATCTATCATGATGGGTACATAGAGCTTTTCGAACACAATTTAGGTAGTGGGGTCCCTATCCATTCGAGTGGGCTTGTGTAGTGAGCTAAACATCACCAATATCTTTGATGATTGGACTGTATGGGGCCCACAATGATGTATGTGTTTTATTAATGTCGGTCATACCTTTTTAAACCTCATTTTAGGGCATGAGCCCAAAATGGAAGCATGTCCAAAGCTCAAGTGGATCGTGCGAAACATACGAGGATAATAATGTTCACTGTTGAAACTTTTCTAAAGACTATCGAAATGCTTATTTTTCATTAAACTTGTTCCTAAGGTCACACGGTCCTGGATGAATGGAAAACAAAAACATCATTTTGACCCAAAACTACTGTGTACTCCAGAAAGCTTTCAAAGGCAGGCATTCAATCCTTGCTTTTACAGTGTGTTTCCCCCACTGTTTTTCTAGTTTGCCCCGCTGTTTTTCATGTTTCTCCCAATGTTTTTCTAGTTTGCCTCGCTATTTTTCATGTTTTTTCCGCTGTTTTTCTAGTTTGCCCCGCTGTTTTTCATGTTTCCCCCGCTGTTTTTCATGTTTGTCCCGCTATTTTTCATGTTTTCCCTGCTATTTTTCTAGTTTGGCCCGCTGTTTTTCTAGTTTTTCCATTGTTTTTCATATTTTCCCCGCTGTTTTTCATGTTTCCCCGTTGTTTTTCATGTATCCCTCGCTATTTTTCTAGTTTGCCCTACTGTTTTTCATATTTTCCCCACTGTTTTTCTAGTTTGCCCCGCTGTTTTTTCCGCTGTTTTTCTAGTTTGCCCCACTATTTTTCATGTTTCCCCCGTTGTTTTTCTAGTTTACCCCGCTATTTTTCATGTTTCCCCAGCTGTTTTTCTAGTTTGCCTCACTGTTTTTCATGTTTCCCCCCCTGTTTTTCTAGTTTGCCCTGCTGTTTTTCACGCTTCCCCCGCTGTTTTTCTAGTTAACCCGTTGTTTTTCATGTTTCCCCCGCTGTTTTTCATGTTTGCCTCTCTTATATTTCAGTTTGCCCTGTTGTTTTTCTAGTTTGCCTCGCTCATACTTCAGTTTGCCCCGCTGTTTTTCTAGTTTGTCTCGCTGTTTTTCATGTTCCCCCGCTGTTTTTCCTAGTTCGCCCCACTGATTTTCTAGTTTGCCCCGCTGATTTTCTAGTTTCCTCCGTTCAATCTCATGTTTGCCCCACTTATTTTCTAGTTTCCCCTGCTGATTTTTTAGTTTGCCTCGCTGATTTCCTAGTTTGCCCCACTGATTTTCTAGTTTGCCCCGCTGATTTCCTAGTTTGCCCCGCTTAATTTCATGTACGGTTGAAAGTTGGGCGGGTTCAACCCGACCGACCCGTGACCAACTCGACATTGGGTTGGGCTTGGGCAGGATATATCGGGTCCGATCTCAAGCTTGGGATATATAAACACCAACCCGATAAAACTTAGGTTGGGCTTGGGTTGAGGTCTCAGGTTGCCCGACCTAACCCGAACCCGATCAATATATTAATTACTTATAAATTATAATTGAGTGTGGATTGTTTGTGTAGAAGGTACATTAGTGATGTCGGGTCTCATTTGTCCACGTCATTTCCAAGGACTCAAGCTAGCAAGATATGCCGTATTTCTCTCTCCCAAATGGATTTTCGACCATCGACCCGATGGAATCTTGGAAAATAACTAGGTTGGTTGGCTAAATTAGCTTCTCCTACCCGAAAATCATATGTGGTAAGTTAAGTAAATAATTTTAGTTTAGGACATATGCTTGTTAAATAAATAGACAAAGAAATAAATTAAAAGATAGAAAAATATTTTTATATACTTATATATATATATATATATATATATATATATATATATATATATATATATATATTTATTAATTATGTACTATAGAAAAATGTAAGGGGGGGAAATGTTCTCCATGTAAAAAATAAAAAAATAATAAAAAAGAGAAAAAGTGCATAGCACTACAGTTATGGCTACGGTTATAATCCGTATCGATAGGCCAAGCCCTGACTTGGTCGATTGGTAGCTCGCTGGCTTCGGTTTCTTTTTTTTTATTTTCTTCTTCTTTCTTCCTGTTGTAATCCTCATCGATTTTTGTGGGTCCCATTATGAGGTATGTGTTATATCCAAACCGTCCATCTATTTGACGAACTTGTATTAAGGCTTGAGGTGAAAAATAAGCACATCTAGCTATCAAGTGGACCACACTGTAAAAGGCAGTGGGGAATTGAACGTCTACCATCGAAACCCTTTTAGGGGTTACAGAAGTTTTGGGTCATTATGAAATTTGTTTTTCCTTTTCATCCAGGTCTTTGTAACCATACGAATGAACTTAGACGGGGAGGATTTCTCACAAACATCACAGTGGGCCCCACCTGAGTTCCCCACGCCGGACTGTCCGTCAGCGCTTGTCTCTGCATGCTAGCCGGAGGAAGGCAGGGGCATTTTCGTCCTCAAATTCGGTGTCCATACAAGGAGGTCCAAATGCGTATGTTAAGTTTGCATTGTTTCGTAAAAACCACTGGATTAAAGGTGGGGTCCACAGTCGTAAATTTCTCAACACTATCCTATTGTATGTGTATTTCAGAGCTTCCCTAAGCGCACGCGCCTGTGCAATGAAGCTCGTGTACACGCCACACATTTGCCAGCATGGCACATACGTCTGAGATGTAATCAATCTGTCCGGTTGCTCCGACCTTGCATGTGTTTTCTCAAAATAAAATCTGGTCCAATCGCCACGTGGGCCTCAATATAGGAAACAGGTGGATGTGTTAGGAAACTTCATCCAAGTTTTTGAGAGCTGTACATTTGTCTTGCAAACTATGGCCCATTTGACAAATGTATCAAGCTGATTGTTAAAATTGGGCATGATTATAGTGATTCCGTTCTGATGGATGGATTGGATCACCGACCTATCATCCCATTATGGTACACGTGTGGCATGTACATGATCTTTATTACACACGCGTGTGGGCTTAGCAAAGCACTATATAACTATATTTCATTCAACCTATCATCTTCCCCATGTGAGTAGGTATTAGTAAAGGTCTTAGGCTCCTTTCTCTAATGGGAGACCAGAGTATTTAATATGATTAAGGATGCTTAGAGGATCATTAGGATATAAAGCACAAAAAAGGCCTCGTTAATGGTGGTTATGGTCCCAAGAGCTTTTGAGTGTCCTTGAGTCTCGTGGACAGCATATGCGAGTTGGATGGAGAAAGAGATAGCTATCGGTACTCCAGACTGAGAAATTTTGTACATATAGACTAGGCAAGCAACATTTAGCTCAATCCAAACCGTCAAATTCATGGCCCACGATTGATGGATCATAACCCAAAAAATCAAACTTGAAATGATGATTTAAAAGGGCGATTGACATCTAATGGATGGTCAAAAAAATGAAAAGTAGTCGGACGTTAGGGTCGTTTGTTCTATAGCTATGCCATATATATAAGGGATTGTTATTTGCACGGTTTAGATTTGGTCAGATTGATCCAGTTGTACAAAGGTTAAGTGCATGTGTATGGTGGGTCATGCTACTCATGAGATGCTCCGTAATGGAGAATGACGAGCGTAAGATGCGGCCCTTGATCATGCTTAGATTCTCTTTGTCCGAAAGGAACTTGGTGGGTGCCTTGTGCTGCACCCTAAGCCAGACAGTGACCTACAGATGAGCCCTGATCAGCTAAAACCGGTTGTACGCTGTATAGCCTTTTCTCTTCTACTTCTGAATTTTCCACTTCCAATCCTGTCTTTGAAATTTCATTAAAATGAGTTGTAGGTTTTAGTGGTCATGACTTTATTTTAGGGGGGCCTGATGTGATTGCTCGTTTAGGTAGGGTCTACTGTTCGGGGGAGCTACTACACCTTTGATCAGATGGACACTACTGCGGATGGGTTATGATCTAAAAATCTATCAAATTGGAAGATCCAAACCCTTTGATCAATGGCATAGAAATTGGGGTCCACCAGATACGCTGGGATCAATGATTCATGGTACAACTTGTATCGACTGGGTGCATCAAGGTCCATTATTCACATACTAATGCATCAGGACCGTACAATTCCTCTCTATTGGTTGGACGAAAACTAGCATTGCTCACACTTCACGTGAGACCCTGTATCAATTAATAATATCTTAGCTAGCTTCAATTACGTTCATCTATGATGACCAACAGACGAACGGTTGGAAAGGCAGGAAGCAATGATTATAGTTCAGTGTATCCTCTCATGTACTTTTACAAGATCCAGACTAGATGGGCCACAAGCCAAAAATCGCAATAGCTGATTGAAGGACTTAGTACTGGAACTCTTGGGTGATGGCCCACCAGAATAGGGTTCAATAAGTGTACAATCCAAAACCCATACGTTTGTGCCAGGTGTGGCTAATTCCAAAAAGTTTCTTTTTTACTTATAAAAGTATCTTGTCCGAGGGATGGACCCATAGGCTTCCTTACCTAGCTCCAGGCTTTGGACCATGAACTAGGCTCGGTCCCATTTTCAGGACTGAAAATAAACAGGCAAGGTTCAGCCCATGTTTTTGAAGCTTTTCTGTTAGGGGGTGTTTGGCCTGCGGAATTAAATATGATTAAGTGGGATGGAATTGATTTTTTACAATAATGATATAGTGTCGGAGTTTGTCTATAAATATCAATAGATATGATGCGTTATATTTGAATTGTAAATATTGAAAAATTAAATCCTAAGGTTTATTTGAAATCATGTTTACATTGGTAAGTGGAATTAGTAAAACTCACCATCTAGAAAATGCAATGTTTGAAAAATAACAGACTTTCTTATTATGATGTGGACCTCAGTATGATGTATGTGTTATATCCACACCGTCTGTTCATTTTGCGCCATCATTTTATGGTATTGGCTAAACAATAAAGAAGATTCAAAGCTTACATGGATCATATTAGAAAGCAATAAAGATAATGATGTCAATAGTTGAAACCTTCCAAGGGCCCACTGAGATGTATTTTTATCCATCAATACTATTCATAAGATGAGATAAACTTGGTAGTTTATATGTAGGACGCTTATGCTCAGGCAGCAATGGATTGGCTCCGATCGCGGAGTTGAGTCCGAGCACAGTAACGTCATGGGGCAGTCTGGTTATGGGTAGTGGGGTTGGTCACGGGGAAGAAATATGTGCTCCCACACCATGGGATTTGTAAGGGCCCGAGCACACTAACGTCACTGGCCCAGTCTGATTATGGGTGATGATTAGACTCTATTTACTAACAGCTACAACCCATCCACCTTAAATGTGTCGAACATTTATGTCAATCCAGCCCGTCTAAATCATGGGTCCAACATTATAAATGCAGCATCACATGAATATGTCACTGATTGGACGGTTCTTAATCACTAATCATGACCATCGAAATATATGATGTTTCAAAATAAGATAACCACATACGGATTTGCACAGTGTGTGTGAGTTTTCAAACCAAGGTAATGCTGACCACTGATCTGTTGTGTCCAACCGTGATTGGACAATGCCGAAAAGATCTCATTAGGACTAGTAAAATCCTTCCGTGGGGCCTACGAAAGAAGGACAATCAAACGGGCTTTGTAAAATGGGCTTGCGGAGAATGACCCAAGTCTCTATAGGACGAAACCTGATGCAAAACTCAGATTAGCTACACCTCTGGCAGCAATGTGAATCAGTAAGATCACACGGTGTGGCCCATCTGAGTTTTGGATGAGGTTTATTTTAGTATTTTTTCCTTTTATCTAAGTGAGTCACACCTGATTAACAGGTTTGATGAAATATACACACCGTGGTGGCCCCACACAAACTTATGATTGGTGCGGCCCACCCGAGTTGTGGACTAGCTGAAATTTAGCCTCAGGACCTGACATTGAAGGGCGCATTAAACAGGTGGTGTAGAGGATGGCGGTCTGTGGGAACTCAGTTCGGCCATCAAAACCTTCGAATGAATGGCCTCATGGTGGATGGTGCACGCACCAGTAGAAATGGGCTGGGCTAGGGGTATTTTCTGTGACTGGGCCATCTCCGTTGAGTCCCATCCTATGACCATGGGCCCACTAGCAAAACTAAAAGCCCAAAGGTACCGTAAATTTGCTGAAAGTTTGCCCATGATCGGCCCATAGAAGCCATTAAAAGGATTCCGTGTGGTCTCGGTGTGGGCCTCAAAAAGTTATTGTTTTTTAACGGAGACCAGGCTGACCTATTTTTACAACAATCTGGTCCAAGCCCAAACACGGTTTTTAAAAATTATTCCTAAGTCCAGACAGCAGTACAACTTTTGCCATTCAAAAGGGCGGAAGTTGAGAAGTAGAATAATGAGGTCGATGTAGTTTCTCCAACATGGCCCATCTACAACAGAGCCCACCAGATGGATGGTCTAGAATCACCATCATAGGACCATCTGTAAAATGGAATCGCAACAAATCATGTGGTCCATAGATTGGGCCATTATTCAACGTGTACAATGGCCCTTTTATTCTCTTTGGGCTTTGAAATATCCTTTTGATTGTTTGTTTAGGAAGCCAATAGTACAATTTGGAGGAAATCAGGATGGATAGGGGGCTGACAGTGGGTTGACTCGGACAAGTCCCACTCTACTCGTCTGACTCGAACTCGATCAGTACTGATCCAGTCAACACCATGAGAGTCCAAGGCTTTATAATCATGATGTGCAAGGCTCCCAACGGCCCAGGCCTGCTTATTTTTATTTTTATTTTTATGGGTCCAGTGACAGCCCTAATGATGGGTTGGGCCTTGGCCAAAATAGGCTCAGGCGTTCAGCCCATGGCCCATCAACATCACTAGCACCCTTGAATGGGCCTAAAATTTTAGGTCCGTTGGTAACTGGAGGCTGGAGCCAGGCCGGTTGAAGACGATGAGTTAATTTGGTCATTTTAGGCAATGCCAGGACTAGGAAATGATAAAAATTTGGCCCATTTCAGTCCTGAATCAGGCTCGGGGTGTTCTGTTTCCCTGTTGGGGTCAGCTGAATGTGGGCTGATTTGGTGGATCACTAAGTGTGGGGCCCACCTTGAGTTGTGTACCTTACATCCACGCCGTCCATCCATTTTCAAAGCTCATTTTAGGGCAAATGAAGCAGATTCAAATCTTAGGTGGAACACACCGCAGGAAACAGTGGTGATTGAACCTCCACCATTAAAAACTTCTTGGTGGGGCACTGAAATTTTTATTTTCCATCCAAGCTTTTGATAAGGTAAAACATACTTGGATGAAGATCCCACAAAAATATCAGATTGATCCAAAACTTTTCTGGCCCACAAGAAGTTTTTAATGGTCAATCACCACTGTTTCATGTGATATAATCTAGCTGAGATTGAACACCCACCATTTAAAATATCAGATTGGTTCATGCCCTAAAATGAGCTATCAAAACTGCTGGACAGCGTGGATATAAGGAACATACATCACGGAGGGCCCGAGAGTCAGGAATCCCACCCACCTTGGTGGATCCTGGGATCCGCCCAAGCCGCACCCCAGCTGAACTTAGATCAGGCCTCTAAGCTCATCCCTCAGCATCCCTAGCCGGCACGCTTGGCAATGGGCGGGCCTCAGTCCTATATTTTGAACTGGTTGGGAACTGGTTGGGTGGGCCCATTCAAAATAATTATTTTGTGTGGTCCAGACCCGGCCTGTTGCCCGGCCCTACTAGACAGCCCTATCAACATGCCTCATTTTTTTAATTATTTTTTTAAAATTTATTTATTATTATTATTATTATTATTATTTTTTTTTTAATGAACTGGGGATTTCATATATCGAATTTACAGAGTAACTACAGCCTAACGTTTAATGTGCGCCTGAGAAACCAAACCTGACCATAAACAAATCACAAAGAAAAGGAAACCCCAAAGGACCCAGGCACCCTACAGAGGGAACAACCCAGGCCCAAGATGACAAAAAAAAAAAAAAAAAAAAAAACACCCTATAGACATTCGGGCTTCTGCAGGAAGAAAAAGGAACCTGAGAGAAGCCTATCATAAAAAGAGAAGTCGAAAAAGACCCCAAGCTAATGCAGATCTAACCATTGTGGGAGGAAAGCCGAACTGCCCCCAGACCCAGCTTATCCAGGAAAAGGTCGCCTCTCACATGCCTAGGGAGGAGCGAATAGTGACGAAAGAACGAGGAAACCTGAGACTCACTTCCCATATGGGTCATACCATCTGCCGGGCCATTACCTTGTCGATAAATGTGCCCAAAACTAATCCGACCAAAAGCTCTCCAACAAAGAATTCTTTCTATCTAATAGGCCCATTTCCATGAGGGGCACATGATGCCATTAAGAAAATCAATCACTAGCTTCGAGTTTGACTTTACCATAATCTGGGGAATCTGTAAACTGACACAAAAAGCGATCCTGTCATGAATTGCACGAAGCTCTGCATATGTGTTGGAAGCAAGCCCATAGCCTTCTGAAAACGCGAACATAAGCTCCCCATCATGATACCTGCAAACGCCGCCACCCCCAGCCGGCCCCGGGTTTCCCCTAGGCGAGCCATCTGTGTTAAGCTTAGCCCAACCCCTGCTAGGTTTCACCCACTCGACGATCGAATGGGGGGGACGAGGGTGGGGAGAAATTGAGATCCCCAGAAACGCACGAGCAGAACTGGAGGGGGCGGGTACAACAATTTGGGGCCACACCGAACTAGCGAGGATATCCACCATTTTACCTTGAACACAATCCCATCAACCTGCATAACCTTGCCTTCAAATCTAGGCAGGTTCCTAGTGTTCACTCCCCAAGTATAGGGTTGTGATGTAGTAATAAACTCGGTAAGATCGAGGTCGAATCCCACGAGGACTGGTCGTCACAATTCAAATTCACAATTCTTCTTAACTAATTCAACAAATAATGGAGCAATTTACTAACAAAAATCTATGAAAAACAATTGAGAATAGGGAAGAAAATTCAATCAGAGAGAGCACTAGGACTTTCAAATCCACCCGTAATTATCCTAACCTTTGTTTTGTCTGTTAATTCACCTTAATTTAGATTGATCTAACTTATCTAGAGAAAGCACAATCTGTGTCCTTAATCGGGCATACAGATTGTCTAATTCCTTCAAGCAATGCCATGAATAACATATCCCATGTCCTTGGTCGGGCACATGGAATATACCGTTCATTAAAGCACCCTGTCTCTTCCTCTATAGGAACCTGTTCATAATCAGACACAAGCACCTAGAATAAGCATCCAGACCACATCCATGCATAGACTCTGATCAAAGTTCATAGATGGAGAAGTATAGAATTTAAAACAATCAAGCACACTAGGGAAAGATACAAATCAATCTAATTAAAGTAAAATCAACATAGAACAATGAATGTTCAAATTAGGGGTTTCATCTCAGCCTTAGCTGAGAGATTAGCAATTCATAAATTCAATTAGAAAGTAGGAAAAATAAAATTCATTAAACAAGAACATCCTTATCTCCTCTTTCTTCTCTTTTCTTCTTTCTTATTTCTTCTCTCCTGTGGATCTCCTCCCTGGATCTGGAATTCTTGCCCCTTGATCTAGCTCCCAGCTCTCGATGCCTTCCTCCCCTCCCCAAAGCTCTAGCTCCGGATCCCTGCTCTGATGACTTTGGAACATGAAATCCATGCTTTTAATTCTCTTTTCAGTCTAGCGCTCATTATTACGTCCTGCAATGAAAATATATACGATTAAAACACTCCATTAAGCCTTATCATGTACGTAAAATCTGGTAATGATCGGGGTCTGATATGCAATATTTGACCCTCATCACCTAGACTTCCAGATCTCCCACAAGATGAGAGAGGGGGAGATCTTGCGAATCGGGGATAGATGTTGTTGCAGACCTGCAGAGATCCACCATAAATCTAGGGTCTCAAGGATGGGCAAGTTAGAGGCGAAAGGGACATCGAGGGTTTGCCCAAAAACCTTCCAAACGGCTGAGGCTGTTTCGCTGGAGAAGAAAAGATGATGTAGAGTTTTAATGTTATGTCCTGCAGGTGCAACTCCATTGCAGCAGACGCACTTGGAAGCCAGAGATATGCCACGCCCTTGCACGACTGCATCAGTTGGGATCGCCCTCTGCAGGATGCGCCAAACAAAAATAGATACTTTGGGTGGGAGTTTCTCATGCCAGACCCACCTCGACCAGGCCTTGCGCGGGAAGGGAGGCCTACTGAGATCCCACACTGACTTGACGGAGAAATCACCCAAAGCAGAAAGAGGCCAGATACAACAATCAAGTCTATCCGAAAGACAAGCCCCCCTGAAATATAAAATCTATAACATACTGAGGGAGGAAGGCGCGTGCAGATGAAGGCGGAAGAGGGCCATTCAACCCAATCACTTGATTTACCGGGGTCGTAAGCAGAGAATCAGGGACAAGAGGAGAGGAAAGGTTGACAAGGGGACCCAAACCTGACCAATTATCAGTCCAAAAACTGCAGGAGCCGCTTCCAATCTGCCAGCGAACATTGCGGTCCAGAATAGGCATTAGCGCATGAATTTTCTTCCAAAGGGGAGATGCATATGCTGGCGGGCTGACAGGACCTGGTAAAGGCCGATGTGGCTTGTATTTTGCCACTATGAATTTCTTCCACAGGCTATTTCCATCTTGGAACTTAGCCGACTAGCCCAACTTTAGCTAGAGGGCCTTCATGAAATCCGACAGTCTTATAACCCCTAGGTCACCTTCAGCTTTAGGCAAACTGACCTGCTGCCAATGCTTCCAATGCAATTTCTTCTTTCCCTCGGACCAGCCCCAAAGGAAGTTGGAAAAATGGCGTTCCAAAGTTCTGAGGACAGTAGAAGGGATGAGAGTTGCAGCCATGGAGTGAACTGGAATGCTACCAAGCACATGCTTGATCAGCACTAGCCTACCAGCCTGAGAGAGAAAACGCGCTTGCCACCCATCTATCTGGTTCTCTATCTTTTGAATAAGAGGAATAAATGCAGACAATTTCAATATACCGAAAGCCAAGGCACTCCTAGATAAGACAAACCTGAAGAGCGCTGAGAGATGCCTAGCAATCTTTCGGTTCTCCTGGCCCTGACAGGAGGGAGCTTAGCTGAACAGATAAGCACACTCTTATGGAGATTAATCTTCTGACCCGAGGCTTGTTGGTAAGATTCTAAGAACTCTTTGAGCGTGCGAAGCGAGGCTGAACCCCCACTGATGAATATGAGAGTATCATCAGCATACAAAAGATGGGAGATGATCGGGCAACCCCTTCTGAGCTTAAAAGGAGCACATTTACCTAGGTCGATCAGCCTTTTTATACCTCGGCTGAGAGCTTCCTGCAAGAATAAAAAGACTGGGGGAGAGCGAATCTCCTTGCCGAATACCTCTCGAAGATTTGAAGAACCCTGATACTTCACCATTGATGAGAATCGAGAACCAAGCATTGCTCAAACAATTTTCAGCTATCTTAACCCAAGAAAAGGCTGAAACCAAACTTCAATAACACTCGCTTCAAGAAATTCTAGTCCAGCCTATCGTAGGCTTTCTCTACATCGAGTTTTATCACTACATTCCCCGCATGAACTTTCCTGTCTATGTCTCTAACCATTTCTTGTGCTAGAGCGATACTCTCCGCCATTGATCTGCCCCTGCCAAATGCGCCTTGCTCCGGCGAGATTAGTGAAGGAAGCAACATATTTAGCCTAGCTGCGATGATGCTGAATATGATCTTGTATATACAATTGCACAGGCTTATAGGCCTGTAATCTGAGAAGGAGGAGGGGGCCGAATTCTTCGGAATAAGACAAATGAGAGAAGCTGACATGGCCCTTGGGAAATCACCTCCTTGGAAAATATGCGTGGCTGCTTTGAGAAGATTGTTACTGACTATTTCCCAGCACGAGGAGAAAAAACTAGCTGAAAATCCATCCGGTCCAGGTGCAGCATCTTTGGGGATGCTCTTGACTGCCATATGAACTTCCTGATGGCTTATTTGATGGCTTTACAAACCAAATTTATCAGCTTTACAAAGCCTTAGAACAGTACACACCACAAGTTTGTTGGCTTTACAAAGCCTTGAGAGATAATTCAAAACACCTCACAAGAAGGGAAGAAAAAATAATAATATTTTACTTGCTTTTTACTTGTTGTACTGATGCTGCACACACGTTTTGTGATCGGATACATAGTGTCCTTTTATAGGCTTTTACACCTTGTGTGAAATACCTAATACACCCTCATTCTATAACATTAAATCTAGCAGTTTCAAACGTTTGGAAATTCCACTAGCCACAAACGTGGAAGTCATGGAAATAGCCATAACGTGTGACTGTTTCAAACACGTGAAAATTGCAGAGGTTTGCTGGAATATCTCAACCGTCCATTTGGTTTGGACGTTACAACACTCCCCTTCAAACCAAAACAGGTTTCATTCCAAGCATTGACCTTAGTCGTCTGAATGTATCAGTCGGTAATGCCTTGGTGAATATGTCCGCGACCTGTTCAGTGGTGTGACAGTACTCCAATTTCACCACTTTCTGCTTCACTTGATCTCTGAGAAAATGGTATCGAGTATCGATGTGCTTGCTCCTTCCATGCTGCACCGGATTTTTGGCTAGCTCGATTGCCGACTTGTTATCCACATATATGACTATGGATTCTTCCTGCGAATGCTTCAGCTCCTTTAGCAGGTTTCTCAACCAAATCGCTTCATAGACAGTGGACGATGCTGCCACGTATTCTGATTCACATGTGGACAGGGCGACCACACTCTGCTTCTTCGAATTCCATGTGAAAGCAGTCGTTCCGAGATAGAATACATAACCAGTGGTGCTCTTTCTTTCATCTTGGTCACCTCCCCAATCACTGTCTGAGTATCCATATAGCATTGCTTCATCATTGTATGGATAGAAAAGACCGAATTCCATTGTTCCTTTGATGTACCTGAGGATTCTTTTTACAGCTAGCCAGTGTGATTCTTTTGGCGCTTCCATATACCTACTTAGAAGCCTAACACTGTAGACGATATCCGGCCTTGTGATTGTGAGGTACCTTAGGCTTCCAATCAGACTCTTGAACATAGTCGTGTCAACGCTTCTTCCTTCTCCTTCTTTTGTCAGCTTCAGGCCTGTTGCTACAGGCGTGTTCACGGCATTGCAGTCTGCCATCTTGAACTTTTTAAGCAACTCCTTGGCATACTTTTTCTGTGATATATAAATGCTGCCAACTTGTTGTTTTACTTCGATGCCCAAGAAGAAGGACATCAATCCTCCATTAGTCATCTCGAATTCATTGAACATATCATGTTTGAATTCTTCAAACATCGCCTGATTGTTTCCTGTGAACAGTAGATCATCAACATATAGGCATGCTATGAGGATGTCGCCATGAGTATTTTTCTTGATGTAGACAGCATGCTCATATGGACATTGGACGAAACCGTTCTCTTGAAGATAGTTGTCGATGCGTGCATTCCAGGCACGAGGAGCCTGCTTCAACCCATAAAGGGCTTTCTTCAGTCGATACACTTTGTGTTCCTCCCCTTGAACAACAAAACCTTCAGGCTGCTTAACATAGACCTCTTCTTCCAAAATTCCATTCAGGAATGCAGATTTCACATCCAGTTGGTAAATCATCCAACTGTGATGGGCTGCAAGGGAGATAATCATCCTCACAGTGTCAAGGCGAGTAACAAGAGCGAAGACTTCTTCATAGTCCACCCCGTACTTCTGTTTGTAACCCTTTGCTACGCCTTATAGCGATCTATTTTACCATCAGCATTTCGCTTGATCTTGTACACCCATTTGACGCCAATAGTTCTTTGGCCTTGAGGGAGTGAGATCAGCTCCCATGTTTGATTCTTCTCGATAGCATGGATCTCTTCTTCCATAGCCTTTCTCCAACATTCTTCATTCACGGCCTCCTCGAATGTGAGAGGCTCATGGTCCGCATACAAGCAGAACAAATTTATTTCCTCAGTTTCGGCGCGTATATATCGTTGAGGCTCCTCATTTTGATCGGAGCCATGGGTGAGGGAGAACTGGATGATGACGTGCTGGCTGAATTTTGATTTGATGAAATACTTCCAGAGGAGATGGAACGTATTGTTGGACTTCTGCGTGCAGATGGTTCGGCAGAAGAGGGTGTTGTAGGTGTCTGCTCCTGGTTCTCATGCTTCTCTTCTTCATGTTCTTCAACATCGACTTGATTTTCTTTGGCTGAATCTTCCTCGTTCCATTTCCAGGCTTCTTCCTCGCAGAATACAACATCTCTACTTACCACCACCTTATTGGTTAGTGGGTTGTAGAGCTTGTACGCTTTCGATACTTCACTGTAGCCGATGAAGATGCACTTTTCGCCACGATCATCAAGCTTCTTCCTTCTCGCTTCTGGAACTTGAGCATAGGCGACACACCCAAAGATCCTTAGGTGCGCCACACTCGGTTTGTAGCCACTCCATGCCTCCTGTGGTGTCATGTTTCTTACACTCTTGGTTGGACACCGATTGAGCAAGTAGGCAGTACATGCAACTGCCTCTGCCCAGAAGCTTTTTGGCATGCCTTTCTCTTTGAGCATGGTTCTTGTCATGTCGAGGATGGTGCGGTTCTTTCGTTCTGCAATACCATTCTGCTGTGGCGTGTATGCTGCAGTGTGTTGTGTTTGATGCCTTGTTCCCTGCAATACTCTCGAAAGGCATTTGAGGTGTACTCTCCACCTCTGTCAGATCTAAGGGTTTTGATTTTAAGACCACTTTCTTTTTCAACAAGGGCTTAAAATTTTAAAAAATAGTAAAAGCAGCAGACTTTTCTTTGATTACATACACCCACAATTTTCTACTGAAATCGTCAATGAAGGTAATAAAGTATTTATTACCTCCAATAGAGATTGGATCCAATGGTCCACAGATGTCAGTGTGAACCAACTGCAATGGTTCTTTTGCTCTTCGGGATACTCCACTTGGAAAGGAGTTCCTTTGTTGCTTGCCGAGTGTGCACGCCTCACACACATGTTCTGGAATTTCAATAGCCGGCAAGCCATGCACCATGCTTGATGAGGATAAGAGTCTAAGGCCACTGAAATGAAGATGCCCAAAGCGAAGATGCCATCTCCATGAATCATTCTTCACGAGTCCATAGAGGCATTTCTCAGCTTTTGTGTAAATATGGAGCGGAAACATGCGATTCTTCGCCATTTGGACTTGAGCCACAAGTCTCTCGTGTGCATCTCTTATAGAGAGAGAATGGTTTTCCATGTGTATGACATATCCTTCTCAAGAAGTTGGCCGATACTGAGGAGTTACTTTTCATGTTTGGTACATAATACACATTGGAGATAAAATTCGGCACACCATTCTTCTGATAGATTTTAACTTTTCCTTTACCTTTCACAGAAACTTTTGATGAGTCTCCTAGACTCACATTGCCACGAGCATCTTCTGCCAGTTCCACGAACAACTCCTTCTTGCCACACATGTGGTTACTCGCACCAGAGTCAAGATACCACACGTCATGTTGATCACATGCTTCTTCTTGTGCAAGAAGAAGTGTTGAGTCTTCTTTTTCATGATTTGATGCTTCTGCATAATTAGAATGCTCATCTTGATCTACTGGTTTGCTCCAACAGTCTGAAGCATAATGGCCAAACTTGTTGCAATTGTAACATTGAATATTTTTTGTATTTCCACGACCACGCATGGAACGACCTCTACCATTTCCTCTTCCACGAAAATTGGTAGTCCTTTGTTGATTTTGTGATTGGCTTGGATAATATCCACGCCCTCTGTCTCTTACACGATTGCTAGTGCCACGGCCCCCTCGTTGTGTATGGCCATTCTTTTGTTCATTTAGAGTCAACTTAGTCTCTAAGGCATGTTCAAGCATTGAACCCGCATTCTTTTGCATTCGTTACTCATGTACTTGCAACGAGCCCATCAATTCTTCAATGGACAGATTTTCTAAGTCCTTTGATTCTTCTATGGCAACAACCACATGTTCAAATTTGGTTGTGAGAGATCGAAGTACTTTTTCAACAACCCGTACATCTTCGATCTTTTCACCATTTCTTTTCAAGTTGTTAACAATAACAAGTAGCCTTGAAAAAAAATCAGAAATGGTCTCACCTTCCTTCATGTGTGAGGTCTCGAATTCGGCTCTAAAAGTTTGGAGACGAACCTTCTTCACACGATCAACTCCTTTGAAGATTGTGCTAAGAATCTCCCATGCTTGCTTGCATGTTGTCGCTTCAACGATCCGTTCAAAGGTGGACTCATCCAGCCCTTGATAGACAAGAAACAGAGCCTTTTTGTCCTTCTTTCTTTGATCTTTGAGAACCGCCCTTTGATCAACGGTGTAGAGAGCTTCTTCTGCCGTTGTGGGTTCTACATGCCCATCCGTAACAATCTCCCATAGATCTTGCGACCCGAATAGCGCTTTCATCTGGATGCACCAGTTTTCATAGTTATCCTTAGATAACTTTGGAATCTGCGGCTGGATCGAGGACGCCATGACTAGTTCACACTACGGATCAACAACACTTTTTTTATATAGCAGTGGCAACAACTTGATCACACGATCTGAACCTTCAAACTATACCTGGTCCCACGAGATCGTCTCGCTCTGATACCAATTTGATGGCTTTACAAACCAAATTTATCAGCTTTACAAAGCCTTAGAACAGTACACACCACAAGTTTGTTGGCTTTACAAAGCCTTGAGAGATAATTCAAAACACCTCACAAGAAGGGAAGAAAAAATAATAATAATTTTACTTGCTTTTTACTTGTTGTACTGATGCTGCACACACGTTTTGTGATCGGATACATAGTGTCCTTTTATAGGCTTTTACACCTTGTGTGAAATACCTAATACACCCTCATTCTATAACATTAAATCTAGCAGTTTCAAACGTTTGGAAATTCCACTAGCCACAGCACGTGGAAGTCATGGAAATAGCCATAACGTGTGACTGTTTCAAACACGTGAAAATTGCAGAGGTTTGCTGGAATATCTCAACCGTCCATTTGGTTTGGACGTTACAACACTTCCAAGAGCGTGGGAAAGGCCAAAAGGCTATCATTCATCTCCTGAGACACGACAGAGGGGATAGGGGCCAGCATAGATTCATCAATCTGTACAATATCAACAGAAAACTAGCTCTCAAAATGGCTGCAAGCAGCCTCTTTAATGTCTATCAGCTCTTCCAAGATGCTGCCCGAGTCTAGTTTAATAGATCTGATAGCTGCTCTTCTTTGTTTTTCTTTCATTGAAGCATGAAATAGCTTAGTGTTTCTATCGCCTTCTGCTAGCCAATTGTTTTTGGCTTTCTGTTTCCAAAAAATTTCCTCCAACATCTCCACCCTCCTGAGATTTTCCATGGCTGGCACGAGCTGGAGTTGAGAGGAGCTGGTCGAAACGTCGTCTGGCTGTGAATTTTGCAATTGCCCCTCTAAGGTTAACACATTTAGTTTAGCTGATCTAACCAGGTCGAAAACATTCCCAAAACTCTCCTTATTCCAAACCTTTAGGGCCCTTTTCACCTCCTTAAGCTTTAGAATCAGGTTGAACATGGGGTGGGGAGAGGTAGCTAAGTCCCATACAGCTCACGCAACCTGCAAAAAGTCTTCATGGTGGGTCCACATCCGCTGAAATCTGAAAGGCTTCGGACCTGAAGGGACGCTGCGGGGGAGGGCCAACAAGAGAGGCGCGTGATTAGAATTTAAACGGGGGAGATGTTTCACATAAAATGAGGGAAAAGTAGAGGCCCAAGAAGCATTGATGAGGACCCTGTCAAGCCGTGCCCATACTCTAGAAGCACCAGCTTGATTGTTGCACCATGTAAATCTAGGACCCACAAAACCTACATCCATTTAGCCGGCATCATTAATCGCAGCAACAAACTCTTCAGAGCTTGGACTGGACTGATGGGACCTGCTCCTTCTATCTGAAATGTCTGTCACTACATTAAAATCTCCGCTTACTGCCCACATACCCTGCTAGGACCTGGAAATAACCGATAATTCCTGCCATAACAATGTTCTACGATATTTATCACAGCTAGCATACACAAATGTGAGATACATAGGAGAAGTGAATTGCTGAAAATTAACTGCAAGGGTCAGGACTGAGAGGAAGAAACAATAACTTATGTGGAAATAACATGCCTTATTTAATACACTTATAAGAAGGGTTTTTGATACCCCCCCTACTTGCTGACATTTATAGACCTGACTGTAGTTTCATCATCAAAGCCTTATCTCAAATAATTGTGTCAGCTGTATAAATCCTTTTCTGCCATTCCACTCTATTAACCGTTTTAACTTCAGTTAGAACATAAGTGAGTCACCAAGGGCATGTTTGGATACTATTAAATAATATTTTTTTTTAAAAATAAAATAAATAAATAAAAAATTTAGGTTAGGTCATTATGTTACTTTTTTCACTTAAAGTAGTTTGATAAATATAATTACAAAAGTAACTTATATACTACTAATCACTTTAAAAAAAAAAAAAAAAAAAAAAAAACTTTTCATGTTTTCTACCCTTCTCTCTCTCTCTGTCCATGTCAAAAGAGGCCCCACGGACCTACATGATAGACAGTCCACATCAAAGGTGGCCCCACATGAGCACATGTTATAGATGGTCCACGTCAAAGATCAGCCCCCTAATGATAAATAGCCCACCTCCAAAACGGAAGAGTATGATGGACGACCCACTTCAAAGGTAGGGTCCACACATTTACATTAGAGTTTGCAAATCAGGTGGGTCAATTCATGACTTGGTAAGTCAATCAGGCCGGTCATTGACTTGGTCACTACGACAGGAAGACCAAACATGCCGTCCTCAGCATAAGACCGGGGTCTGGTATCTCGAAATCACTCAAAACTCTCGTTTGACTCAACTGAATCAAAATGGGCCGAGGTATCCTTCACAAAGGGCATGTTGGTCTGAAAGATGGTACGGTATCACAAGTTGCATGTGTTAACTTCCTTGTAGGCAATTACTTCTCTAAATTTTATCAAAGTTTGGAAAACTAGGTGGGTCAATATGGAACTTAGCTAAGTCAATCTGGTCCAGTCACTGACTCGGTCACTGGTTCAGGAAAACCAAACATAGCCTCCTACAGGAAGGTAACACAACTTGTGGAACTGTATCGTCTTTCATGCCAACATGCCCCTTCTGAAGGATACCAACACCACAAAAACAATAGGCCAACCATGAAGATGATCACCTGGCACAAAACCAAATTCCTTATCAGTTGCACGGCATTGTTGGAATCAATGGACAAGATAGTCTAACTCAACATACAGGTGTGGCCCACACGTAGAGCAGGTTTTGCCTAATTTTCAAGAATGGTGATCTTAATGATGGGTCTATCGTTTTCATGGTACTGATTTCTTTTTTTTCTTTTTCTTTTTTTTTAAAAAATTTTAAAATAAATAAATAAAAATTAGAAATTGTATTGATGGAACTTGCGATGTACAGCCATTCTGGTGAGCCCCCTACAAACAAAAGACCGGGGCGCACCTATCATATAGAAGACGAGCAAGCTAAACAAGGCTGAACGTTGGCAGGAAAAATAAGTAGTGGTACCATTGCTTGCAGGTGATCACTTTTCATAATCTCAGTAAATACGATGATTTTTCTGTGACAAAGACATGCAATTAGAGATATTATTAAATAGCTTGCGATATATCTACGCAATTTCCTTCCGTTGCCGTGCCTGGAATGCTTTAGGTTTTCTTCCCTTCGCTTTCTCTCTTTTGTTTTATATTTCTTATCAGCAGAAGGCCCTTCTGTTTGTCCGTATAGTGATTGAGTCCCCCCTCTGCAAAGTATACACGAATTTCAATTCTGGCATGTGGGGCCCTATTGTTTGGTAATCAAGACCATTGGTCAGTCCTGTCCCACGTGGATAGACCATGACTCAAAAATCTCCTTGATTGGGCAGTCTTTAACCTTTCTATTTTTGCATATAAATGGATGGTTAAGAAGATATGCAACAAGGGTCGAGGTTCCGCTGAAACTCGGATCTTCAGTTATTGGAAACTTCTATGGAATTCTCCATCAACGGTACAGATTATCAAACGTCACTACTTGTCAGAACCAAAGACGCGTGTGTAATTTGCAAAGACGCGAATGCAATTATCATAAAATATCATAATTCCCACCCTTACATTCTGCCTATAACTGGCGAACGATAGGTATTTATCATGCCTACTACCGAGAATATCCTTCAATCGACATGTTCAATGCTGCAATCTATGAATATGACAGATAAACCTCTCGAGCTCTTCTTTTGATGAATTTTGCTATGGCCCACATGCACCTCTACAAGTAGACATGCACAAACCCAACACGTGTGGGACATTTGAGCCATGCCTAACTTGGGCCCACAATTGAGATCCATTAGTTATCACGGTACATTGTATGTGGACCTTTAGATATTTTCTAAACTGTCTGATTAGATTAATGTCGTTGTTATGATGATCAGCTAAGCCTCATCCCAACTAATTAGCTGACTAACATGAATTATGCTCCACCAAATGCAGCTCATTGTTGTTTGCGTAATTTAATCAAACATGAGGCCATGAGTGTTAGCGAGGGCCTGTATTTGATAAATGTGTATGATTATGATAGTGCGGGCATGCCAGATTCGTAATTGATTCAAGTTTAATTAAATATCGATGCCTCATGTTGAAATATAGACACTTTAAGACCGAATTCAAGGACTCAGCTGTCCTCTCAACCACCAGTTGCAATAATAATCAGGCGATTTGTAAAATGGTATTAATTCTTCCAAATTTATTTTTTTAACCTTGTGTTTTAAAGACTTGTTCTTTCACCTTTAATTATAACCTATGTATTTAATAGAATTAAGATGAATAGACTTAAAAAAGAATATGTTAAAAATAATGTTGATTTTATTTATTTATAATTGATGCTCAATACAATTGACAAAGAAATAAATAAACTATAGAAAATAAATAAAACAATAAATGAGTACTTGAACCACTCATATATATGGACAGATAATTTCGATGAATAGTCAGCAGGATGTTGCCAGAGGTTTAATCCTCTAAATATTATAGACTCAATTGATTGCGATCTGACAACAAAAGGTTGTGAATATTTATTCTACTCCTAAATGTACTATAGCAATAACATTGGACAATGTCAATCTAAATTAAACTAAACCTCAATTGAATCCGATTGAATTCGATTCTAAGATAGTGGAAGCAGCTAGCGACTCCTCGGCCCACTGTCCGTGGAACATATGGTATAGGATGGGTGCCATCCATCATTTGAGTCACCCGCTCAACCTCAACTTTAGGCACATCTTTTGTGAGGGCAATTCTGTGGCGGATGCATTGGTTAGGTTGGCCAGCGAAGGGTGTGCCAACAACTTCTACAGATCCCATGCTGATCTTCCGAGGACCATTAGGGGTCTTTGGTTTTAGACAATGTCGGGCTTGGTAGTCTTAGAGTCTAATGCTTTCCTTTCTAGGCGTAGTCAGGTAGCTTCCTCCCGCTTGGTCCGGTCTTGGCCCTACAGTCTGTGGCAAGCCTGTTGGCTTTTTTAATCCATAGTCTTATGTGAGTTTTGGTATATGATAGGCGTGGTCCAAAATCTTTTTGTCGGGACCTGCCTGAATGCCTGGTCATCTTTTGCTATTAATAAAATTCTGGTGGCCTCGCCCCACCTTTCCAAAAAACAAAAAAATCTAAACCTCAAACATTTAATTTGCAGCATGGCTGCGTAGAAGTAGATGAATTAAAACTAAGCTAAGATAAAAGACAATGTTGCGCTTTAAAGATAGATTGTGTTTGACGTGGGCTTGGAGCTATTCATCACGTTCTCTTTTTATAACTATGGAAGGTGGTGGAACCCTAGCTGGATTTCCCTTCCTATCTAGAATGCTTGACAACCATATCACTCAATTGTTTTATCATCCCACTTAGCTTAAGATATATTTGGATATCAGAGACTATTTTCATACCTATTAGCAACGTGGCTGTGAAGATATGTGAATCTTATAGGATCAGTCTCGTTGGTTTTAGGTTCATATCCAATCCATTACTTCCCATATGCTTCAATATTGGTCGAACTCTCAAATATTTGTAATTATCAGGAATGCCCTAATCATCTTTAAGAAGATCTCTCATTTTAAAAGAATAGTGAGAGATGGTTTTACCAAGTATATTTATACTTATGATAAGGTCCTTGCCTCATCAAGTCTTTTATGGACTGGTCTGTCACACTGCCTCGATCGTACGTGCCACATGAATCAGGACCACGTGTAATTCGTTGCTATTCTACTAGAGGTGTGTGTACAATTCTGTACATCTTTACTTTTGGCGGGTGATGTATGGGGCAAAAGACACCCTGTGTGAGTACGTACGATTTCCTAATTATGAGGTACATAGTGTGGAGATGTGGTGGCTTCCTGTTGGTCCACAAGGGCATGCTAAAAACGGGTGTAAACAGCTGAATGAGACAACAAAACTGATATATTATTTCCATCGGGTCATCCGCATAGTGAGGCCTACCTTATGCACGTCTCAAAGTCATGTAAACGTGTGTGGCCACGGTCAAAGGTGCTTGTGGGCCCAAAACTCTCTTCTTTGATAACTTCACAGGACATGAGAACACAAAATTATAAAAGTAGACAGCATGAACTAGTTTAAGACTAAAGAATTGACTAAGTTAAGAATATTCGCTTCTTAGTAGGATTTCTTTAAGGAGAGTGTCTTAAGGATAGGAAAAAAGAATAGAACTAACTTGTCTTGGGTAACGGTGGCAACGGTCAGATCGATGGAAACTAAGTGAGGAGTCATGAGAAAGTGAGATTAGGGTTTGGTGGTTGTGCCCAAGGGCGAAAGAAGCTATGTGTTGAAGGGGACTTTTCCTCTCCATTCTACTTACTGCAAACACTCACAAAGAGGTTTCCTAATCCCACACGCTTCCCATGCATGTCTCCACATTTATACAAGATCCAAGCTGTCCGTTAGTTTGAACTGAAAGTGCACCTTCCCTGGCACAAAAATCAGAGGCATTCGTGCATTGGGCCGGCCACAATTTTGAAACAAATGGACGGTTAAAAAAATGTTGGCGAATGGTATACACTAATGTGCCACATGTGCTGCATCAATGGCAGACTTGCCTGATTCTTTGCCCACGGCATCCTCACACCATGGCCCACCTGATGGAAGTCCTGGATTTCATACGCTGTGCCATGTTGGCACGTGTGAGGAATTGTACGTGGGGATGGGAGGGGAAACTGCCTTACTACCAAGTGCTATCAAATAGTTCAAAGGGAATTCCTTGTGGAAGAGGACTCTCTCTCTCCTCTTCTCCTATTAATTAAAGACAGCAAGTAAAGGCAAAAGAGGGAATTTAACACAAGGAGGTGGGACATGGATACTTAGCCTTGCATGACGGTCAACATCTCATACATTTTCATTAAATTTTTTTTTTTTCTACTTTCTTATATAGATATTCTAGATTTTGAAGTGACCACGAATTTTCACAATGTGGTTAACGCGTGGACCCGCACCTCAGCGGGCCACATCACGGCCAGCAATGTAAAATCAAGTCTAAAAAAATATATATAGAGGTTCACGCGGTTTGGCCTGCCTGACTTTTGGATAATACCAATTTTTTGGAAGTCCCCTTCGACTTAGTTAGTCTCACCTGATGAACTGGTTAGATTACATATAAAAATTATGTTGGGCTGACATATAAACCTATATATGGTTGGGATCCTCTCCCCATTGTTCATTGCCGTGTGGCCCACCTGGGTTGTGGATCTTGTTGATTGTTTATACAGGGGCCTAATGTTGAGGGGCACACCTGATGGATGGAGTAGATGTCACACACACGACAGTGGACCCTGCATAGCTTGGGATGTTGTACGTCCTGCCTGAGACAGGTGTTGTAGCGGATTCCGGTCCATTCTCATCACCGTTCAATCTTGATCAAATGTGGTCCCATAAAGTAGCTTGCTTACGGGACAGTCGGATTCTCTTTCGTGAAAAGGAACGGTGAAAGTAACTTTCATTGACTCGCTTTATAACCATTCATTTTCTTTATCCATAGTCCTTCAATTAATTTGAACGGTTGGAATTGTTTGAACAGTGTGAACTTTGGGCTCTGTCCCATCCAAGATTGAGAATGAGAGCTGCTGATGATTAGAGACAAAGGAAGTAACAAAATACTCGGTTTTCTCTGGTCTTTCTACAACGCTTCTTTTTGAAGAAATTATCAGGTACTTTCCCATCGTAGCCCCGTGAAGATCAGTACAATCCAAGCATTAGCTGACAACACAATCAAAATCAATGAACGGAGACCATCTCACTCGAGGAAAATGTTTGGCCTACCTCATGAACGGATCAGGTAGATATTCCAGACCATTTTGTACAGATCAGATAGATCATACTTGTATAAGAATGGCAGTAAATAATAAATCCAACTGTCCAAATTCAATGCACATGTGTAATTCACTTATCTATTGAGTGTACTATCCTGATTTTTGGCACATGGCACGTCCACAGCATGGACTACCGGATGAATGGTCCGGATCTGTGATCTGTAAGGCATCCAATGGTTGAAGGAGGCCAGCATGGTATCTGTCACACAGAGCCCCGCATTCAATCAAAATCCATCAATATCCATGAGCTATCATTCCCTCATTATATATATGCAGAAAAGAGTTTTCCTAAGCCCACACGCGTGTTCAATAAATTTCATGTACTCGCCTCATATATGCCAGATTTTCATGATATGTCCAAGGTCCAACAATCCGTAAGAACCGCAACACTGATCGGATGGACCGAAGTTTGCCAAAAAAAATTGTATGTGAATCACTTGGCTGAAGTTTCCTAACTCATCCACCTGTTTCCAATATCGGGTTCTACATGCTGATTGGACCAGATTTTATTTTTTGGAAACATGTAAAAGCTCAGATCTACCTGATGGATGGATTAGATCTTGCACTTATGCACCATGCTGACACAAGTATGGCATGTATGCAAGTTTTATTGCACACGTGTGTGCGCTTAGCAAAGCTCGTGCAGATGCAGAGAGAGGGAAAAATAGAAGCATAGGCAAACTGGAATTGTAAATTAAAAGGGCGTTCAAGGCAAAGGAAGAGATTGTCTTTACATGAAGAAGATAGCCAGTGGCGTGGACAGCTTATTTTAACGCCCGACCCTCCTTTCCATCAACTAAATTCCAATTGCTCACTTCAAAACATGGGGTGATACACTCGGTGCTAGGGTTTCTTTGTCTCTTTTTGCACCAAACCACATCCATTTCAGTATTTATAACCTCCTCACCATTCCAACATTCATCATCTCTCTCTCTACCACATCCCTTCCTAAATGCTATTACATTTACTATCACTACCATGGCTGGAGATCTAAGTTTGCTTTCCTTGACCCAACTCCACAAACTGGCTCAACAACACCCCAACCCTGGTTTGACTCCCGGCTCCTGGATGTGGAATGCCCGACGGCCCACCCCAGACGACAATGACTCATGGGAGGTGAGAGCCTTCGCTGAGGACACCGGGAATATCATGGGTACCACATGGCCTCCTCAGTCCTACACCTGCACCTTCTGCAGGCGGGAGTTCCGTTCTGCTCAGGCGCTCGGGGGACACATGAACGTGCATCGCCGCGACCGTGCCAGGCTCCGCCAGTCACCGCCAGTGCCTGACCCATCTTCATCATCATCTTCCTCCTCTCCTTTCATCTTCCCTACTCAGGAATTCGTTGCAAGCGGCGGTTTATGCCTTTTCTACCCCTTCCCAACCCCTGGAGCTGTCTTTACACCGACACCCGCCAATGGCTGCTTGGAATCTCCTTCAACTCAACTATCCATTGCTCCCTGTGCTCCTTCCATGACAAACAATGCAATTTCATCTAGCTCACCTCCCTTCAGTTACGCAAGCAAGGTAGAATCCAAAGTGCCCATTAACAATAACAGCAACGACAGCACCATCACCAACAACAACAGTGACAACAATAGCAAGAGCAAGAACTACAGCAACAACAACACCCACAACGAACCAGTTCCAGTCATTGAAGAGCTGGATCTAGAGCTTCGACTAGGGCAAAGGCCGCCACGTCACTAAAAGAGAAGTCATATTGTATTATCTATATTCATATATTAATTTTGATGCTTATTGTTTGAAGATGTGATTTGTTTTTATAGCTAATGTAAGGTGATCTTCCGTCGTAGATTTATTTTATTTTTTTCCTGCCTTACCTACGAGTTGCATTGAAGGTATGATATCAGGAAAATGGTGGGTATGAGAGGAGAAGATTAGCTGCAATTTGTGAATGGGCATTAGAAAATAACATGATAACCATGATTAGGAAATGATATTAGGGTTGGGTAATGAATCAGTACAACTTGCAGTGCAGTGTCATTTTCTATTACACATTTTTCCTATTAAGCTCCTGTCTAGCCATTTCCGTAGGGAGGATATCCTTCATGATGCACCACACAACTTTAGCTCTTCTCCTTTCTACAAATACAAAAATGCCCCTGTAAGAGAGATGCATAGAGAAGAACTTTGATACTCTGGCAGAGTGTGATGGATAATACACAGGCACTTACATATTACTTAGTAATTGCATGCGTGGCATAAAAGTAATTCAATTCAATCGGACTAAAATCCTCTGGAAAATCTGTTTTGTGTGTAACATCCACTCCAAACATCAAGTTTGCCCCTCGATTTTCTTTTTCTTTTCCGGAGATACAAAGTCGAGGTGGGCCACACACCACAGGACAATAGAGAGGGAACATAAACCGTAGGCTATAAAATGCATATTCCATCCAGTTCGTTCATCAGGTATGTCTGGCCAGGGGGAACAAACACTCAAAAAATCAGCCTGGCCTGAAACTTTGATAGACCACACCATGTGAATTTAGAGGTTTTAGGCATGTGTGACCCACCTGAGTTTCATATCTCACAAATTTTGGGATGTACTGTAAAAGTGAAAAGGCTCACCTAATGATCTGAGTGGATGTCACACGCAGGAATATGGGCCCTACAGAACTCGTGTTTTGCCCACTGAGTGCAATTAGAATAAGAGAAACTCTCCAAATGATAGGTCCCTGTTTAGATTCATGCAGCAAACGTGTCAGCTTGCAGGTGCGTTGGGCATTGAATAGTGCAAAGGTGGTCCCCACCATCAAGATGGTCACATGAAAAATCAGATTGTTTACCATTAGTAAACATGTGCCAACTTGACAGGTTGTGCATTTTGCCAAGGAATCTGAACCGTTCAATTAGTGGACCACATCTTGTATAAAACACAATCCTACCAACCCTTCACGTGTGCACTTTCACTTAGATCCATCACCCATGCATTTCCTTGGAAAGTTTAAGCAATGGTTCAGATTGCACAATCCATGGTGTGGCCTGCTTAGTCATTCTAGATTGGGTCATGCATGATGTGGCCTACTTACTCCAAATTAACAGATTGATGGATAAGCTGTTGAAATATTTGATTGACAAGATTTTGGTAACACGTGTAATATACCTGAGTAGCACAAGCTGGGACGCGAGTTTCTTTCCAGAAATTCTTGTAATCCAAATCTTCGTGGAGCTCATTGTGAAGTTTGTGTAAAAATCCACTCCGTTCACCGATTTTGCCAGCTCATGATAGGATGATATTCTAAGATAGAAGGTAGATCCAGGACTCAAGTGGACTACATCAGACGAAACACCCACCATTAAAGCCTTCTTTCGGATCACCGACACGATGTTAACACGACATCGTACCGGGATGAGGAAAAACACAAATATCAGTCTGATACAAAACTTGGTGGGCCTAAAAAAGATCAGTGGTGGGTGTTTAATCTCCGTTATTTCTTGTGGTGGGGCCACTTGAGTCTGGTATTCTGGCTTTTTTTCGGGGGTCTGATCCTTAACATGTGTTGTAGAAACTGATGAACAGGGTGGATTTCACGCTGATAACATGGTGGGCCCAGGAAAGTTTTTGGTAATGGGAACTAACTCCACTGTTACAAGAAACTAGACTCATTGTGTACTCATAGCTCTGTGGTGTTCAGATGTGGCAGGATTTTATTGAGTCGGGTGGGCACTGTTAGAGGTGGGGCAGCCTGTTAACTTTGAGAGAGTGAATTAGTTGAAGCCTCTGCCTTAACGTAAAGCACCTCGCTTGCATTTTATATCCATCCCATCCGTCCATTTTATAACCCAAGGCATGAGCTCAAAAATGAAAAAGTCCATATGTCATGTGGATCATACTATAGGAAAACCGTGGTGATTGAAGGCCCTGCCATTAAAAACATTAGAGGGCCCACCGTAATGTTTATGTGCCATCCAACTTGTTGATAAGGTCATAAAAATCTAGATAAAGGAAAAAAATAATAATAAATCAATTCATCCAAAACTTTTGTCCCATTAATAGTTAATTATCATTGCTTCCTATGGTATGGTCCAACTGAGAATTGGATCTGTTTGATATAAAATACATAAATCAAAATAGTCTCCACGGTAAGGGCCGCACCGTCCTTGGTGACGTCTATTCAAATCCTGACACGTCCGAACACCCCAGTTCGTGGGGCTGGGATCACCACGTAATCCACGCCGCAAGCAACTCGCTTCGGACGCGCGGATTGGGTTATACTCCCGTTGCCTCTGAGTGGGTTTTATCCACACCGTCTATTCAATTTTTTTTCATCAGTTCAGGCAGGTCAGGGTAAAATTCCAAAGTTGATGGAGTTCCAAGAATCAAGTGGACCATACATTGGAGATTAAACACATACCGTTCTAAACTTTTTAAGGACAGTAGAAGTTTTGGATCAATCTTATATATCTGTTTTCCCTTCATCCAGGTCTATGTTAAGTTATGAAGAGGCTGGATGGTGATTAACCATCACGGTGGGCCCTAAGAAGATTTCAACGGTCAGTGTCATTATCACTGCTGCTCCCTGTGATTTGGTCCACTTGAGCCTTGGATCTGTCTCATTTTTAGGTTTATGCCCTAAAATGACATTGCAAAATGGATGGACGGTATGGATAAAACCCATACCTCACGGTGGCCCCTGAGAGCCCCAATCCATTTCTAGCTTGGGGACCGGCTACGCCGACGCGGAAAGCCGGAAACTCGTGTCATTTCACGTAAAGACGGGAAGTCTGGAAGCTTCGTCTGCTTAGATTAGTTTCCTAAAACGCAAATTCAATCCTAATATAAAGCATTAAAATTTTGTTTGGTTCTCCAATTTTCCTCTTTCTTCTCAGTTTATCATCTACTTACAGAAAAGCCTCTCTCTCTCTCTCTCTCTCTCTCTCTCCTCTCTCTCCTCTCTCTCTCTCTCTCTTCTCTCTCTCTCTCTCTCTCTCTCCTCTCTCTCTGCGGCAGAAAAGCTCGATCCGTTACGTTTTTCTTCTCTTGGACGGTTGGACCGTCTATCGAGGTAATATTCCAGCTCACCATATCGCCTAACTAATATTTCATTGAGTTAATATTTTAACTAACCTCCATACTATCTTGATGGGTGATCAAGAATTTTTATTTTTTTTACTATTATGTTAAGGGCTGTTAATGTGATACAGCGTGTGAATAAATGAAGAAAAAAAAAAACTGATATGAGAAAATAATAAAATCAAATTTATTTTTCCTTTTGAAATCTAATAACTTACATCTTACTTCTTAAATATACAATTCTTAGCCATTAATAAGATAGTTAGGGATTTTCAATCAATAAGACTCTAGAGATATAATCCATTAGTAGTATCCTGCAATTTAAAGGATTAAGATGGTTGTGCAATGTGGATTTTCAATCAATACGACTCTAGATATATAATCCATGGTAGTATCCCATCAGCCAGATGCACCATTCCATGGTCGGTTATGGGCTTTAAAATCAAGTCAATCCATGACTTGAGTGAGCTACACCACACAAAATAGATGAGAGGAGTTACCCTCCCATTAAAACATTCATCATCATGTATTGGGCCCACTGAGATGTGGTTTACAAATCCATCCCATCCATTGTGTGTCCCACTCAGCTGCATGCAAAACTCAACTAGACCCCACCAAGTGCTTTTATATGTTTTAGGCATGTCTTCACATGGTTTTAGATGGCACGGCCCAGCAAAATTTCATAACCAGCTGATTTTTGGGATATCTCATAACTTAGAGGGGGCCCATTAAATGCAGTGTGATGTTTGCGCACATCAAGGTGGTTCCCACACAGCTTGACCTCACGGAAAGATCCCATGAAGTGACCTTATAGTGTGTGTATAAATATATTCAAAACTATTTTTTCTTTAATTTTTTAAATATATCTCTTAAATTATTTAATGGTTAATAATTCTAATAGTTGGGGTGGGATTGAACCCGATTCATAATTCAGTTTGCAACTCCCAAGAAGAGATATTTTATCAATTAATCTCGTTCTAACTTTTGAAGAGGTTTGTTTCAATACATCCTACATATTACTATACAATATAGTTCGTAACTCTAAAATTTGCACCTGGTCTTTTCAGATACTCTTAACTTTTGAATATTTTAATTCACTGATTATATAAAGCTTACGATGGACGTTACTATTCGAAGAAAAAGAGCCAAATTATCGAGGGGTGTAAATGGTCTGATTGGAAAATTTTATTCGCTATCTTTCCACCGTGCAAAGAGAGGGTTGTCATATAAACGGTCTGGATTGTTGGAAGATGGCCCAGATATGCTTGCTAAGTCGACTTGCCCTCTCAGACGCACCTTTACACGCAGCAACAGGATTAATCTGGAAGTTTATGAGATGTGACCGGCGAATGAGGTGGGACCACATTGAAAAATATCATAAAATAAAATTAGGATGGTTCGACTTATCAAGTAGGGCAACGCTATAGGAGAAGAATAGATGGTTCAAAGATAATTTAGACCGTCCACGTTCAAGAGACTCTAAGGGGTCTGATGAGTAGATCACCATCATTAATCTTGCATATGGTAATTTTCCCGGTGGGATCCACATTGTGCACAGCTCAGACGTATCTTACATCTTCTAGGTTGGCAAGTTTGCTGCGTGTAAGTGTGCGCGTATGGAACCAGCTTACACTGCGTGATAGACAAAAAGGAGTTTATGCGGTTGTGATTGACCGCTCACCTTCTGATATTTATGTTTTTATTTCATCGAGGTCTCTGTGACCTTATCAATAGGTTGGACGGAAAATAAATATTAAGTGGGTATTGAAAAGTGTTTAATGGTAGCCGTTCAATCACACCTGTTTCTTGTGGTGTGGTCCACCCGAAGATGTGGATTTGCCTTAATTTTGAGCCCAATGTCTACAACGATATGGCAAAATAGATGGACAGTGTGGATGAAACACATACATCATGGTGGGGCACGGAGCTTTTCCCACATCACCGAGTCACAAACCAATATGTTTTGCATAGGCCTCGTTTTGGACCATGTTAGGTGTGCCAATCAAATCCTGCCACGTCCCAAAACCACCAGGCTAAGTGGTGTTGGGGTGGCCAAGCAATCCACAGGAAATTGGACATGAACTCGTGTGAAGTTTCCATTGCTTTAAAGAATAGAAAATTTTTTAAAACAGAACCTAAAATACAAACTTAATCCTTATAAAAATATATTTTAATCTTGTTTTGTTATCAAATTTTTATATCAATTCTCTTCTCAATTCATCATCTACAAAGAAAGCTCCGTCTACAATTTTTTTCACTTAAATTAGCTCCATCCATTAAGGTAATATTCCTCCTCCTCTTATTGTGAGAGTTAATATTCCATCAAGTAAATACTCTAACAAACTTCCATACTAGGCTGTCAATGGACCTAGCTAGCCTCTCATACTTCAAATAGCCAATGTTGCAAAAAAGCCATCAATGTAGGCAAAACTAAAACCATAGGTAGAAGTTTAAATGGTTAAACCAAAACAGCTAGGCCCTGGACATTTATTTGGTGCTTCCCTTTAATAGAAAGTAAGGAGAAAAAAAAAAAAAAAAAAAAACTCTCAAATTACAATTTCTAATTCATTGATTATATAAAGATTATGATAGATATAAATATTCAAAGGAAAAGAGCTAATTATCAAGTGTTGAAATTGTCTGATTCGGAAATTTTTTATTTGTTAACTGTAGAAGGTTGTCATACATCAGATAAAATTTTGAACATGTGATCAATGCATAAGGTGGGACCACGTTGAAAAGGATTATAAGATAAAATTAGATAGGATGGTTCAGTTATTAAGTAGGCAACACTATACGAGACGAATGGAAGGTTGAAAAACAATTTTGACGGTCCACGTTCAAGATACTCAGGTAGGGGGCCGGGCCTGATAACTAGACCCTCCTGAATCTTGTATATGGTAATTCTCCAGGTGGGTTCCACATTGTTCACAGATCAGATGTACCCCCACGTGTTCCAGGTTGGCAACTTTGCTGCGTACATAAATGTGCGTGTATGGAAATAACTTACCACTGCGTTATAGTTATCCGGTGGTGTCGTATCTGTTGGAAGGAACGGAATCCTTTGCAGCACCTGTTGTACGCAGCGGGTAAAACACCCAACCTCTGTGGGATACATCATGTTGTTCGTGTGAAATCCACTCCTTCCTTCAGGTTCTCCTTCTCATGTTCACCGTACATCCAAAATGAGGTGGGCCACAAGAGGTGAAAAATGTAAAATCACACCTACAGCCTCTAAGTTCACATGATGGGGCCCGCTTCATTTTGGGTCAGTCTGATATTTGGAATATCTGTTCATAATAGTGAGTGACACATGATGAACGGGTTGGATGGAATATAAAAACTGTCGTACGTATTGCCCCGTGTATCGTCTGATTTTTTGCCCAAGGCCTAACAAAGTTGCGCACCAGATGGATGGAGTTGATCTCACACGCACGACACGGTTGGGCCACGGGTGTTTTACTGCCGTGTAAAACAGGTGTTGCAGAGAAATCTGGTCCCTGTAGTAGTGGAATGGCAGCACATGGAAAGGGGCCCGTCTCTGATACTGAACTCAGATCCTATGTTAAAAGCAACCCAGCTCTCTCCCAAAAAGAAACACAACACACGCACCCAAATGTTCTCAATGTATCATCTCTTTCATGTTTCATCTAATCCCTGATGGCTACTACTCATTCTACCGTCACCACCACTCCACTCACCACTGTCACCACAGCATAACAGTCTCCGTCGTACATTCTGCCCGCCTAACATCCATTCACAGTCCTGGAACTTTTCTCTTGGCTTTTTACTAGATTCGGTTCATGATTTCGTTTTGATAAATGATCGAATAAAGATTCATTACATCCTACGTGTCATAAATATAAAAATATCCTATCCGTTAAAACGTTGGACGATACCATGATGATCACTCATATGAAAATCAGGCCCATTCACTCATTGGGTGGTCCACACCAGTACAATGATCCTTCCAACGGTTTTCGATTTATTTTGACGCTGTGTCTCACTCAGTGGGTGGATCGGGTTGATTTTCTCCCCACGCAATAATCACGACGTGGCCAACCGTTTTCGCGAATTTGATATCTTATATATGTTATACGTTGATAGGAAAGAGCTGTACGGAGTCTTTAAGTGGTCATGTCTCTTTCCGTTGAGTCTGCCAATTCCATGCGTGTCGGAGCCCTGCGCAGAAGCACGTGCCAATATGAAACAGATGTGCCAGATCAGATCTTTCAATCAAGTTGGTTACACTATTTAGATATTATTCCATATTTGAAATAATAATAATAATAATAATAATAATAAAACAATTTCATCACACTAAGTATATTTTCAATCTTTAGAAAGGTAAGATCTTGCTCAAATATTCCAAATTGGCAGGCGTGGTTGCGTGTGGATTGGTAGGGCCCACGCGTGTAGAATTATGAAACCTGATTTTATTTTATTTTATTTATTTCATGGTTGCTATATATGGCAGGTCATATAGGCTGGGATTGTGATTGGACGGTCTTGATCGCTCTGGGGCTACTATCTGGAGACATTGACGTGTGAGGCCAACAAACGCTTGTAAGATCACTGCTAAGGTTAGACCGCATTTTCCTTGCCTCCGTGTCATTCTAAGCATGCCGCACAGGTGTATCAGATCTAAACCGTCCTTTGGACTCAGAATAGTAATTGTGTCATGGTAAAAAAAATCAGTGTTTTGCTCCTTATAGAAATTTACCAACGGGTCTCTCCATAATATTTCGAGAAAATAGAAGGAATATATTATCGTGATATTACCACGAGATTTTAAAATATCGTGTCATTGTGATGGTAATATTGAAATATTAACACAAAATATAGTAAAAACTAATGTAAAACTATTGTAGTGATTAAAAAAAATAAAATAATCTCCCAATAATACCATGATAAATACACTAAAGCACATCAGCATGATATTACTGTGAGATTTTTAAAATATTATATTTTTATCACGATATTAGCAAAAAATAGTAAAACCTTAAGGAATTTGTTTTATAAATATTATAAAATTTTAAATTTATTTATTAAGAAAAACCTTTCCCTGCCCACCAATTCTAATGAAAATTAGATGATAACTTTTTGAAAACTCATCTCACCTATTTTGAACTTAAAATCTAAATGATTGGCATGATGCAGTATCACATCAAACCCCCTAAGTCTTAACTTTTGCCTTGATTTAAAACTTTATTAGACCATGACAATAGGAAAAAATTTCATCCATATCGTTTGCATCTCTTTGCTATGGCCCACCATAGTTTTGCATTAGTTAAAAGTCAGGCCTTACGATTTTCAAGAGGTGCTACATCACATGGACCATTTGAATTTTAGCTCATGACACATGTACAAAGGTTAATAGGAGAGCAGGACTATTTATTAATTTACTATATACATTTCTAAATCTTTTTTCCCATGACAAGGAAATGGTGAGATCTGTCAATATGGTAAAACCTATATTTATGTTTTAACTTATTTGCTAATTTATATATATATAAATCTTTTTGGTGAGATTTTCATTATAATTTCAAAATAAAAAATAAAAAATAAAAACAACCCTCAAATTTTAACAAGCTAGAGATTTCTAAGCGGAAAAAATTGAACATGTTTAAATAAATATTATAAAATATTTTATTTTTCGAGAGATTTTTTGATAATATCCTGGAAAAACCTCAAAACTGAAAATCTCCTCTAGTTACTTAATTGTTGTTTAGTTAGTTATTTACCCAAGTTAGCGAATTCCACATGCGTAAGGTGCAATGTACATCTTCGTCGGGTTCATATATACGTCGCTGAGTGACACGTGTGACGTCTGAGATCTCCAGCAGGTGCAGTGTTTAGATATTCTGAAATAAAAATCAAGCCTTTTGACACTTTGGGTGGGGCACACCGTATCAAAACAAATGAAATGGCTAAAAAAAAAAAAAAAAAAAAAAAAATTGTAATCGTCCATGTACTTTTCAAGCTGTGGCCCCACTGACGCACGAAATTGTCTGATTTGTCACTCCTATGATCTGTAAGCATTATTTCCAACCTTTTTGAAAGCTCAGATCCCAAGCACTTGTTTCACATTCGAACGTGTGGCCGATTGCGGATGTGTACTTACTAAACGCGTGTGGAATTCGCAACCTAAGTTTCTTAATTCTTAGTCTGTTAGGTTAGTTTCCTAAGTCGATTCGGAAAAGAACGGACGCGGATTTCCTGCGAAAGCCTTTCGCAGGAAGTTCCAGCGCAAGGATGATGGGTGGGGCCCACCACCATGTTGGTAGGAAATATACTCCGTTATCTGTTTGGAGAGCTCATTTTAAGACAAGCCCCAAAAATGAGGTGGATCCAAACTCAATTGGGCCACACCAAGGGAAAATTGGGAAAGAAATACCTACCGTTGAAACTTTCCTGAGATCCACCTTGATGTTTATATATCATCCAAACCGTTTATAAGGTCATTACCACATAGATTAAATGAAAATACAAAAAATTAACCTGAAAAAAAAGCTTTTATGGTCATAAAAATGTTTCAACGGTTCTCAGTGAATCCTCACTGTTTCCTCTGATGTGGCCCACTTGAGTTTTGGATCTATCTCATTTTTGGTCACTTGCCCTAAAATGAGCTCTCCAAACGGATGAACGGAGTATATTTCCTACAAACATGGTGGTAGGCCCCACCCATCATCCTTGCGCAGGAACTTCCTGCGAAAGGCTTTCGCAGGAAATCCGCGTCCGAAAAGAACTGCCATTGCCTAACTACTGGAGGGCGTGTCTACAACTAACCGAGAACCAATCCAATCCAATCCGTCCATCAGATGACTCGTCACATTTTCACCCTATTTTCTAAACTTAAGTTTAATAAAACCCTCAGGTGCGCCACAACAAAGGAAAAAGTTGTAAAATCATTTGTAAAAAACTCAAAATGCCCGTTTGTAGCCAATGTGAGTATTGCAATGTACTTATTTCTGGAGAATACATTCATCCTTTTGTAGCGTGTCAGATGAATGTATTGGATATCATAAACAAGCCATGGTACTGGACTGCATACACAGTTTTGATGATTTTAATGGTAGAACTTCTTATTTTAACCGTTCACTTTGCGTAGCCCACCTGAGTTTCTACGAGACCTGAAATTAGAAACCCGAGTAAAACCTATGGCGGCGCACCTAATGGACGGGGTGGATTTACTACACAAGAAATATCGGTGAATAGTAACGCCCATGCATGACTGCATAGTGACGCAAGTTTTTTTTTTTTTTTTTTTTTTTAAAAAAAAAAAAAAAAAAACACGCAACTGTCAGGAGGTGCTCTCATATGGGGTGCGGCTTCGGTGGATCCCCTGAACGTGGGCCCACTGTGATTTATGTGCCTTACATCCACTCCGTCCAACCGTTTTTACAGATCATTTTAGAGCATAATCCGAAAAATGAAGTTGAAAAAAAATCTTAGGTACACTACACCACAGGAAACAGTCGTGATTGAATCTCCATCATTAAAAACTTCATGAGGTCCACGAGAATGTATATTTACCATCCAACCTTTTTATACACTCACAAAGACCTGTATGAAGAGACTACACAAATATCATCTTGATCAAAATCTTTTGTAGCCCACAAGAAGCTTTTAATAGTCAATTACTACTGTTTCCTGTACTATGGTCTACCTGAGATCTGGATCTACTTCGTTTTTTTTTTATCATGCCCTAAAATGAGTTTTCAATATGAATGGACGGCGTGGATGTATGGCACAAAGATCAAGGTGGGCCCCACAGTCAGGGGTCCCACCCCGGGATCCACCGAAGCCGCGCCCTATCATATGGTACTGTACCATCCGCACGTGTGGTCGTATTGGGCTGCTTTGGGTCCCCACGTCAACTATTCATCGGATCTACCCCGTTCAATTATAATACATGAACTTCGTGGATCCGATGCTCATTCGAGGTAGGCCCCACAAAAGTCCGGTACTACCACAAGTTGTAGTAGTAACGGTACACCACAACTAATAAATAGTTACTGTCAACTTTCTTTTTTCTTTTATATATATATATATATATATATATATATATATATATATATATATATATATATATATATATGAGCATGCTCACCTACGCAGTACATTTGCACACGTGTCATAGAGCTGAATCCGAACGGTCCATAAGATGAGGAATCTCATGACCCCTCAGGGGGTGAAGTTTCATCCTGATCTAAATTCTGTTGGGCAACAGCAAAAAAGAAATGTAAATTAAGGGAAGAAACTGTTTGCATTTTGCATGGCCCACCGAAGTTTTGGTTCAAAGTAAAAAATGGTACCAGGAGGTTTAATGAGGCTCTGCTTCATGTGGACCGTTCAGATTTTCGAGACTTATCACGTATGATGAGTTCTCAAAAACGTTAGTAGGTAGTCCGTGCGAACTGGTTCGCAGGTGAGCGTTTCCGCGCTTAGTGTGTATATATATATATATATATATATATATATATATAACTGTTGACTCTCTATTTTTTTCGTTTTGACTCTCTATTTTTTTCGTTTTTTATTTACGAGCTTTGTTGCATTGTTGTGCACAGATGGTAAGTGAAGAGGATTCAACCCAATCAGCCATGAAACAATACGGAACAACGAAGCCCATCTCATTGGCGGGCCAACAGATGCAGATAATAAGAGAAGCCTGGAATTAGAAAATTTCATGGTGGAGTGTGGTCTTTACGAAAGCAAAGAAGAAGCCATTAAGAGGGAAGAAATTATTTCTGATATCGCTAATGTAGTAAAATCTTGGGTGAAGGAGGTGACTCGTCAAAAAGGATACACAAATCAAACAGTTGAAGCTGCAAACGCCATCCTATTAACTTTCGGATCTTATCGATTGGGTGTTCACGGCCCTGGAGGAGACATTGATGCACTCTGCATTGGCCCACACTACGTTGATCGAGAAATAGATTTTTTCATTACATTGCATGGCATATTGGCTTGCATGGAGCAAGTGAGCCAACTTCAACTAATTCCAGATGCTTATGTTCCAGTCATGAAATTCAAGTTCCGCGGCATTTCCATCGATCTTCTCTATGCCAGTCTCTCTCGCATGGTTGTCCCACAAGACCTTGACATCTCGCAAGCATCATCCATACTCCACAACGTCGATGAATCGACCGCTCGAAGTCTTAATGGTTGTAGGGTTGCTGATCAAATCCTCAAGCTGGTTCCCAATGTCGAGAATTTCCGAAAAACACTCCGATGCTTGAAGTTCTGGGCAAAGAGGAGAGGGATTTATTCAAACGTTTCTGGATTCCTAGGCGGTGTGAATTTGGCTATCTTAGTTGCACGTGTATGTCAGCTTTATCCCAATGCAGTGCCTAGCATGCTCGTTGCGCGATTTTTTAGGGTTTATACACAGTGGCGTTGGCCTAATCCTGTGATGTTGTGTGCAATTGAAGAAGACGTAGAGCTTGGATTTCCAGTGTGGGATCCACGTAAGAATCCTCGGGATCGAACTCATCACATGCCGATAATCACGCCTGCCTATCCATGCATGAATTCCAGTTATAATGTTTCGGCTAGTACCCTCCGAGTTATGATGGAGCAATTTGAGAAAAGTAATATGATTTGTGAGGATATTGAGCTGAATAAAAGACATTGGAGTTGTTTGTTCCAGCCCTTTGATTTCTTCAGAACATATAAGAACTATTTGAAGGTGGATGTCGTTGCTAGCAATAGCAAGGACTTGCTTGCATGGAAGGGATGGGTGGAATCCCGACTAAGGCAACTGATTATGAAGATAGAGAGAGATACAAGTGGGACGTTACAATGCCATCCATGCCCCAATGACTACTCCAGTAAATCCAAACAATGTCATTGTGCATGTTACATTGGTTTGAAAAGGAGGAAGGTACCCGAACAGAACAAGTCAAACCATTTGACATTCGCGCAGCCGTAGAGGAATTTAAAGAATTGGTATACATGTACGTGATCTGGAGGCCTGGAATGGACTTAAATATAGCTCATATCCGTAGGAAGCAAATTCATTCTCACGTGGTTATTCCTAATTACCCCAATGTCTCCTTTAATGGGGCGAAGAGAAAGAAGATTAGGGAGGATGATTCAAGTATGAAGAAACGTATATGTATGTTATTAGAGAGTCATGCATATGGAAAGACATAATTTTAATATATTTGTTTTATTTTCGAAATTTGTTTAGGTTGTAATTTCTTTAAAATAAATTAAAATCATTGTAAATTTTTTTGTAGGCCATTACACTTGTATAAATTCAAAGTTATACTTAATAAGAACAACACAAGCAATTTTTTAATATTTCAATTCTTGTTTTTTTTCTTAATTTTTAAAGTGATCTTGGTCTTCAACATAATCCTGTTGATCTTATTCCTACAATTCGGCAAGCTCATCTTTTTTGGTGGCTTACCTTTTTGGCCATGGACCCAAAACCAGGCTCTCTATTTCATACGAGTCCTAAACACCGTTTACTGTTTGACCTATTTTTATGCATTTACCTTTGCCCAAACGATTTTACCCTCCAATTTTGCCACTGTTTCAGTGGGTTCATGCATGAACATCAATGCGTGAAGACGCATGGGTCCCTGTGAATGACGCGGATAGCGTACTGACAGCGTCAGTAGCAAGGTGGCTACAGTCAGTGCTCTATGAACCCTGCATATATATATATATATATATATATATATATAATTATAATTATATATATATATATATAGATATATATATATTATATATATATATAGTTTTATCTACATTTATTTTTCCAGATCAGATAGAGCATGATGCCAAAAATGAGTATATCCAAATCTCGAGTGGACCACACCACAACAAAACAGTGGTTACTAATTGCCCATCATTAAAAACTTCCTAAGGTCCACTGTAATGCTTATTTGTCATCCAACCTGTTGATTAGGTCACGCACACCTTCTGGATGAAGAGATGAAGAGAAAAAACGAATATCAGCTTAATACAAAACTTTTGTGCCCCTAAGAAGTTTTTAATGGTTAGTGTTCAATTACCTCTCTTTCTTGTGGTGTGGTCCATATGAGATTTGGATATGTCTTATTTTTGGGCTCATACAACAAAATAGTGTGAAAAAAATGGATGGATGGCGTCGATAGGATAATTAAGTCCACGTGAATGCCTGCATTTGCATGGGATGCTGATTGGATGTTGTCATTGCTAATCTAAACTATGCTTGTGGCCCCATTATGATGTATGATGCAGGTGTTTTATCCTAGTTGTCCATCCACTTTTCCAGCTTATTTTAGGGCATGATCCAAAAACGAGGCGGATTTAACTCTTAGGTGGACCACACTATAGGAAACAGTGGTGTTTGATCACCCACCATTTCAAACTGCTTCTTGTTGGCCACAAAAGTTTGGAATCAAGCTCATATTTGTATTTTCCCTCCATCCACATCTATATGATCTAATAATGGGTTGGATGACAAATAAACATTACAGTGGGCCCCAGGAAGTTTATAATGGTGGCATTTAATCACCAGGGTTTTCCAGTGGTATAGTGCACCTGAGAGTTGGATCTACCTCACTTTTTTAGCTCATACCATAAAATAATGATACAAAATGAATGAATGGCGTGGATAAAACACATTATACCACGTGCAGTGTTCGAGTTGTCGGTATCGCTACAAGTTTCGCTGACTGGAGATAAAGATATAATATCGTTATCGCCGATAATATCGCCGATAACCGGAAATGTGAAGAAAAATGGCGAAACATGGGGAAAATGATGGAATTTTCAGTGGAAACTTCAGGGTATGCTAAATACACATATTTGCATATTTAGGAATTAAAAAAATATATTACAAAAAGAATGCATTAAATAATAAGTTTTCATAAATGGGGCCCAAAAATCATGCTTTGTTGTAAGAAATCACTCCAATTGTAACCAAAATGATTCATATAATACAAATGCAACTAGCATATGATAATTAAGCCATGCAAAAGTTAACGAACTAAAAAAGTATACCTTTCTTGAGACATGGAATCTATATAGTGGTATACTTGGTGATGGATGGCTTGATATACACTTGTTTGACATACTGACACATCCATCCATTTTTTGGATCATTTTATGGTATAAGCCTAAAAATAGTAGATCCAAATCTCAAGTGGACCACATCACAGGAAACAGTGTTGATTGAATGCCCACCATTAAAAACTTCTCAAGGGCCACAAGTTTTGCTCAAATTGGTCTGTATGACCTAATCAACAGGTGGATGTCGAATAAACATTACAATGAACCCCGGAGGTTTTTAATGGTGGGCATTCAATCACTACTATTTCCTGTTGTGTGGTCCACCCGAGATTTATATATGCTTGATGTAATGATCTGAAAAAAATGGACAAAAAAAAGCGAAATCAAATCAATAATACATCACGATTAGGCCTATATAGCACCAACCACTGGCCATCTGGCTAACGTCACTAGCCAAATCATGTCCTGGCATAAGGACTTTGTGTACCCACCGTGACTCATCTGCTTTATCATGTTGCCATAACGAGGTGGCTATTGGACCTTGTTCCATGGGCCCACCATGATATATGCCAGAAATCCACCCCATTCATCTATTTCAGCATATCATTTTAATACACGGTCCCAAAAATGAGGTAGATCCAATTTCAAGTGGACCACACCAAAGGAAGGAAATAATAACAAATCACACACATTGAAAAACTTGAATCCCACCATTAAAAACTTTTAAGGTGTCACAAAAAGTTTTCGATCGAGCTGATAATGTGTTTTCGATTCTGATGAAGCATATCCAATGATCAAATGGACCACGTGGAGAGGTTGGATGGCAAAAAAACATTACAATGCCTTAGGAAGTTTATAATGGTGGGTATTTAACACCACTGCTTCTTTTGGTGTGGTCCACCTGAGATGCGGATTTACCATATTTTTGGGCTCATCCCCTAAAATTATCTTGCAAAATATATGGATGGTATTGATAAAATATATCAAATTATAACGGACCCTATAGAGCACCGAGCCACCAACTCTGGAGACCTAAACGAGTTGGATGTGGGCGCACCATGTAATTATCACCTTGAGTGGACCAAGTCAACTCTGTGGGGCCCACTGTGATTTATATACTTTATCCACTCCGTCCATCCATTTTACCATATAATTATAGCTCTTGATTCCAAAGATGAAGCATATACAATGATCAAGTGGACCACACTGCAGTGAATAGTGTGAATTTCATTGAAAATTTCTTAGGGGCCATAGAAGTTTTGGATCTGTGTAATTTTTGTTTTTTTTCCTCTCCATGACTAATGATCTTATGGACAAGCTTGGATGACAAATAAACATCACTATGGCCCTAGGAAGTTTTCAACGATAGAAATCATTGTTCTCATTGCTTTCTGTGGTGTGGTCCACCCAAGCTTTGGATCTGTCTCATTTTTTGGCTCATGGCCTAAAATAATCTCTCCAAATGGATGGACCGTGTGGATATAACACATACATCATGGTGAGTCCATGGGAACTTGGTGACATCCACTCCACGTCGCCACCGAGGTGCACGCTCCATGTGTAACACCTAATCCGCAGACGGATTTCCTGCGAAAGCCTAAGTTCCTCACTGGAAACTTGGGTGGGGCCCAACGTGATGTTTTTGAGAAATCCACACCGTAAATTTGTTTTCTTAGCCCATTTTAGGACTTGAGACCAAAAGTGAGAAGGATTCAAGACTCAAGTGGGCCGCACTAGAGGAAAAGGTGGGTAGGAAAATTCCTACCGTTGAAAACTCTTTGGGGTAGAGAGTGATGTTTACATGTCATCCATACCGTTAATAACGTCATTCCTACTAGGATGAACTGAAAACACAAATATTAGCCTGATTCAAAACTTCTGTGGCCCCACGAATATTTCAACTGTGTACGTTTAATACTCACATTTTAGGCCCACTTAAGTATTAAATAGGGCTCATTTTTATCCCCTTGTTGTAAAAATATCTCAGAAAACGGATGGACGGAGTGGATTTCTCACAAACATCACGGTGGGCCCCACCTAGGTTTCCAGCGCAGCAAGTTCCTGCGAAAAGCTTTCTCAGTAAATCCGCGTCCTCCCTGTAAAAGGGTTTCAAAACCCTAAACTTCCGAAAAACATGCCCGTAGAAGAGGTTCTTTCAAGGGAACCCTAAAATCCCGAAAATCTCAAAAAATTCTCAAGATTTCGCATGTTCTTCGTCAGAATCATCATTTGACAAGGCCGTGATCAATGATCCGATTCTACAGGTGCACTTCCAAAAGTTTCTTTTTCCCCTTTTTTGCGATTTTTGAAAAAAAACTTTTTTGGTACTTACGCACCCCGCGATTTCTGGTCGACAACAATATTTTACATAAAAATCGATAAAATCGCCGAATATTCGCCGATATTAGGAAGAGAAACGAAAAAGTGAGTTTCGGTGTCGCAACTCCGGCGATACCGATAATATCGACGATATTATCGATTTTCGCGCCGATAATATGAACACTGACCACGTGTACTGTTTCCCTGTGTATCAATGTCATACGCCACTCACTGCCTATCATGTAACTCGGACGCGGATTGCCCGGAAATCTCCCTGTGTATGTATATATATATATTATATAATATATATATATAAACGAGAACATGGACTGACTATATAAGCTTAGTTCTAGATCTAAGGTTATGTGGTTTGGGATTATTATTATTATTATTATTTAAAAAACTTTGAGTAAAGAAAAGATTCTAGGCAAGGAATTGATAGATCTGAACGGGATTAGGATATAGTAGGGTTGGAAGAGAATATGAACATTTTTTTAAGGTATGGTTAGGGTTCAAAGGGTTTGGGGGAAAAAAGGAAAAGGAATGGTTTGAGATTTGGTGATTTTGGGACGGGAAAAGGGAAAGAAAAGAAAATGGATGATGAAGGGGAAAGATGAAAGGGTAGGATTGAGATGAGAAAATTACATTCTTTAAGTTTCGCAAGAGTAGAACTTGCTCTGATTCCAATTTAATGCAAACACTAAAAGGGGAAGTAAATAGATCAATAAGGGAAGAAAGAGATTAAGGGAAAAGTCCTGACAATCCTCTAACCAACTGCTAGAGATCATGAATACAAGACTGCGTCTTGAACTAGAGATCATTACCCCCCTACCATATAAAAAATAAGAAAATAGCATCCAACTCATCTTATTCCATAGGCCATAGGCCTTATTTATAATCAGCCCTTACAATATGCAATAAAAGCTATGAAATCTAAATATAGAATTCCTAGCTAACCAAGTTTGACAGAATTCTGATCCGGGATTTATCTTTTCCTTGTGCTTCTGCACTTTGCTTGTTGCCTTGGCTTCTCTTCTTCCTGCACTTTTTGTTTTCTTTTTTTTTTTCTAGCCATTTTTGCCCGTAGCGCCTTTTCAGGTTTTCACCACGACTAGCTTTCTCGTCATTTTTGCCCATTGCGTCCTTTCGGATTTTCACCATGTCCCGAGTTTTTGCTCTTTCCTGTCCCTTGGCAGCTGTGCTCTTTTTACCCTTAGTGCCTTTTCAGGTTTTCACCAAGTCAGCTACATGCCCATTGTTTTTACTCAAGGTGCCCTTTCGAGTTTTCACCTCACTCATTTTGCTTAAGCACGTTACTTTTCTTTTTATTTCTCTTTTTCTTGTACAAAGGCGGGAAGCTAGACTCTATTCATTGTCGGCCGACTGGTGAGCTTCCTGACTTTGTCTTCAATTACGATCGTGAAGCCGTTGACATTGGGTTAAACTATCCTGAGGGAAAATGAGTTGGTGACTTGTGTTCTTACTCATTGGGTTCGACTTTTCTTTTCTTTTCTTTTTTTTAAGACTATGCGCTTTATTCGTCCATATTTTTTTTTATTTCTTTATCTTTTTTTTCTCCTTTTTTTTAACCCTTTATTTTTTTGGAACAGTTATTGGAGGGAAGGAATGATGATGTAATGTACCTCAGGATGCTAACCTTTTGTCGTTTAACTTTAGCTTTATGATTGTGGTTGTTGACATAGTCAGGTAGGATTACTCATGATAGATATTCACGTTGTCGGCTTTGATTAGCTCTGGAAGATCTTTGCCCCTAATGATGGTGAGATGAAGGGAACTTCCCGGAAGAATCTTCGCAAACGATCAGTTAATCATCCCATGATGACTTGGACTTGCCCCCTGGATCTAGTAGGCGCAATGATAAGATGTGCATTGTTACCATGTTGCTAACTTTCTTTCAAACTTGTTTGTCGTTGGTCCTAGCGATCGTTGTGTGCTTTACGTCTGCAAGATGTAGTTGGTTGTATCGAGATTACCACCAATCATTTTCCTTGACTTCTCTTTTTTATTCGTACCAATGATGTAGGATGTTGTTAGCGCCTGCCTTTGTTTGCTACGAGAATATGTTTATGACCATTGGATGCCTTTGGGTTCATTCTTTCGATGATGTCCACACCCCGTAATGAAGAAGGGTTAGAGTGTTGTCAGGTTATAAAGACTCGAAGCATGCACATGGATCTGTTATGCAAGCTTTGAATACTTAAATCACTTTCTGACATGCTGCAATAACTTATCTTCATCATTCATTAGTAGAACTCCATCATAGACTTCAGACATGATCTTGACAACTTTGATTGATGGGCTTGACTTCAGGCTTCATAACAGATGATGTATGATTGGTTCTTCATTTGATCTGAGTAAGGCTCCATAGGAGAACCCAAAGTTAGATAGCCCCGGGCCTTATGAATTCTGTCATTGTCTGCTTGTATTCAGAAGGCGAGGATCTCTTGATGCGTACTGTTCTAGGGAGCTCAAAGGATCCCAAGTTCACATCTTCAAAATCATCCGTGAAGACATTGGCCTTTGTTTCGAGCTTTCTGAGGGAATCCTCTAGCTTGAGAATTGGATCATCATTTTCCCCATCCTGGGCTTTGTTCAAACCCATGAGTTTAAAGTCTAACTCTAGATCGAAATCATATGAGTCGACTTTAAACTCGGGTGTCGTAATAGACGCATTTGACACATTATTTCTTGTGAGTTTTGAAAGATTTTCTATTGTTTTTGTGTTTTGAGAAATTTCTGTTGTTTTTGGATTTTGACAAGTATCTGAATTTTTTGGCATTTCAAAAATATCAAATGTTTTTGGCTTTTTGAAATTTTCTGATTTTTTTTTGAGAAGTATATGATTTTTATTTTTTTTGGTGTTTCGAAAATATCCAGTGTTTTTGGCTTTTTGAAAATTTTCTGATTTTTTTTTTTAAAAAAAAGATTTTTTTTGAGAAAGACGGCGATGTGAACCAGGGATTGTTTGATTCTGTTCGAGGAGCCAAACATTGCTTTTATTGTGCCGTCTTGGGGACTTCGAACCAGCTATTGCCTTGCACTCCTTCCCCTTAGGAGGCAGGGCCAGACGGATCAGTAGGTGGGCCCTCATTGTTGTGCCCAAATGTCGTGATGAGTTTGAGATTGGGCTATGAGTTGGTGTTGGATGTCACTTTTCTCAGCTCATCCTCGACACGTTGTGACTCTTTGGATTCTTTCAACTCAGGTGAGATCTAGACTGTGGTCCAGTCAATCAGAGGCAATTCTTGCCCCTTGCCCGAGTCATTTCTAAACAGCTCAGTTATGCTCATTCTGCTCATTTGATCCTACATGGTGGATCTCGGCCTGCCAACCAGATAGATGATCCCTTCTTTGATGGATTTGATTGATGTGTGGCTGAAGGGACCATCCTCCTCTTGCTGACTTTACCCTTCTTCGATCCATTTGTGCTTTGGTACCTCACCCTTAGGAGGTTGATATCCCAGTCCGAGCATGCCTGCATTTTCTTGATATGTTAGCTAATAATAAAAATGTTGGTGCTCGACTGAAAGGAAGACATAGTTTGATCCGATGAGACATGCAAGAGGCATGCAATTCACAGTCTCAAACTCAAGACTATGGTATGGGATATCCTCATCGGACCATTATATGTCTATGATTGGGATATCTAGCTTTTAACGGTTGACCGCTTCAATCGGAAAGATTTGTTTGAGATCGTCCAGAACAGTCAGCGCCTTGTCTCCGAAAATGTACTTGGCCTTTTGGTGAAGAATTGATGAGAGAGCCTTGACTCTATAGATTTAAGACCGATCAGGAAGAGATGAAATGAAGTTGTGATGTCAAAGACCTGAAAAGTGATGGTTGATGCTTTGGGACTAATCAAGATCTCGACGTCTTCCTCGATCTTTCTCCAAGAAGCAGGAACCACTCGCCCTAGTCTTCTCTTAAAGGATTGAAGACTGAGTAGAGTTAAGAAAATTCCTTTGAGTAGCAGAATGTCCTTCCTGGAAAGTCACCGCATGATTGAAGTTGGACCCTGATTTTGCAAGGACATGCGGTATGTTGATCGGGGAAGGAGCTTTTTCTTGGATCATGAGGGTTGAAGTAGGGGCCGGATAGGCAGGTGGTGCCCCTTGTGAGACAAAGGAGGTATGGATTGGATTGATTGGGGGTGGCTTTGAGGACACAGAGAATGGACCGGCTGGAGATGCCCCTTACATATTTAAGGGCGCAGAGATTTGATTGGATGGGCATGCCCCTTGCAGAACCGGAAGTATTGGTGTCGGACTGACAATGATTGAATGAATGCATTGGACTGGATGACAAAGCGATTATCCCTAAATGATATTAGTGGCAGGGGTGCCTAATGAGGTGGGGCTTACTTGATACAGTTGCAGGGGATTTTGGAGGGTGTAATTAGTGGTGGCAACAGCAGGAGAGGTAACCACAATCGTTTGGTTGTCGATTAGATCTTGGACCGCATGCTTCAGGGTGAAACAACGGTCCGTTGTGTGGCCTCGGGATTGGTGGTATGCACAGTAGTCATTCTCATTATAGTTTGGTGACGGGGTTTGGTGGGGACCTAAGCAGTAGCGGAGTAAGTATTTGCCTTTGGACTAACATGGCTAGTATCTCACTGTAAGTTTGGGCTATCGGTGTAAACTACCTAGGTTCCCGGGTCATCCTCATCTGCTGACCATGATTGGGGTACTGAGGAATCTCCCTTTACTGTTGTTGTTACCATTGTCCCTCTTGAGGAGCGAATTGAGCACCTTGGGTAGAAGTGACGTGGTTGTTTTCTTCTGTTGGATGGAGGTTAGGAACACTTCTGTTACCATTCTCGTATCCAGTAATCCTTCCTTCCACTATCTGTTGTACTGGGGGGGCCTGATGAGGCCACCAAGGGGACATCGTCTCAGCCCTTATTCCGGTTTCGACTCGTTCCCCAGCACGGATGAGTTGGGTAAAGTTGGCATATGGATATGAGACGAGGTATCCAAAGATACTCGGGTTTGCCGAGTGGATGATCATGTAGATTTACTCCTCGTCATCAATGGGTGTTTTTCATTCTGGCAGTCATGGCTCGCCACCATCCAACGTAAGCTAACAATGACTCATCATTCCTCTGCCTTAAGGCAACAAGATCCGCCCTTTTAGGTGCTACATTAAGATTGTATACAAAATGATCAATGAAAGCTTGGAAAAGTTGTTCCCAAGTTTTAATTCGATGGTATTCTAATGACGTGTACCAATCTAACGCATCGCCTTTCAAGGATTTTTGAAACAAACGAATCAATGCTCCGTCATTACCGGCTATAATATTTAGCTCTCCACAGAATGCTCTTAAATGGTCCATAGGACACCCCGTGCACCTCACCAAGATGATTAAAATCTCTGGTGATTTTAAAATCCACGGGCCAAGAACTGTAGATGATTAAAATCTCTGGTGGGCCACACCCCATGCACCTCACCAGGATGTATGTGTTTTATCTGCACCGTCCATCTAGACGGTGCCATGCTCAGCCCAATGCCCCACCACGACTTGTGTTTCATCCTGTCGTCTAGATGGTGGGACCCACTACTGGACTGACGTCAGCAACTTCTGTGGGTCCCACGTATGGTATGTGTTAGATCCAAACCGTCCGCCCCTTAGTGGACCACCCTAACGTATTTATTCCATCCATACCGTCCAGATGGGGCTGGACGGTGCTGGACAATGGCTGGATGATGCTGATTTACTTGGAATGTGTTTGGACAGTGCCGATTTACATAAACGATGTTTGGACAGTGTTGATCATCATTAGTGTACTGTGTGGAACCCACCATTTATGTGTTTATTCTATATCACGCTGTCCACCAGGTGGACCACCATAGGAAACAGTGGAGATTGAACGCCTACCACTAAAACCCTTTTTGGGGTTACAGAAGTTTTGGATCTATATGAAATTTGTTTTCCCCCTTAATATACAGGTCTTTGTGACCTTATGACCAGATTGGATGGGTAATATGGTGGGCCCTACCTTGCTGTATTTACGGCCCATCCATGAGGCCCATCGTGATGTATAATTGAGGACCATGTGCAGGGCCCACCTGCCTTCTATTTAAGGCCCATATGATGGGACCCACCTGCTTGAATTTACGGCCCATGGGCAAGGCCTATTGCGATGTATTCGTGGCCCATGGGCAAGGCCCGTTGAGATGTATTCGTGGCCTATGGGCAAGGCCCATTGTGATATGTATTAGGCCCATTAGTGTGGCCCATTGATGCAGCCCAATTAATGTATATGAGGCCCACTGGTGCGACTTATGTGATAGGGCTGACTCGATATATGTATGAGGCCCATTCGTACGGCCCGTGGATGCGATCCACTTGATGTATTTGATGGCCCATGGGTTGAGACCCAATGTCATGATATAAGGGCCACGAGTGAGGCCCAATGAGACGTATGTGGGTCCGTTGTATGGGGCCAAATGTGATGTATATGAGGTCTATTGCGATGTGTGATTACTCCATGATGTATGTAATGATGATTATGGCGTGTCATGCCTTGGGAGCAATGATGGTTTGATGTCCACATTGATAGGCAAATGATGGTTAAATGTCCACATTGTGACCTTCCCTTAGGTCCTTTGTGAGGCCAATTTCGATTGTCGAGGCCGAGTCCGATTGTCAAGGCCGATTATCGATCGATTCCAATTGACATGGCCGATTTGCCGATTCTGATTATCGAGGCTGATTATCGATCGATTCCGATTGTCGTGGCCGATTGTCGATTAGTGATCGAGGCCGATTATCATGACCGATTGACGATTCCGATTGACATGGCCGATTTGCAGATTTTGATTATCGATCGATTTCGATTGTCATGGCTGATTATCGATTAGTGATCAGACCGATTATCATGACTGATTGACGATTTCGAATGACATGGCCAATTTGCCGATTTCGATTATCGAGGCCGATTAGTGATCGATTCCGATTGTCGTGGTCGATTGCCGATTAGTGATCGAGGCCGATTATCATGACCGATTGACGATTCCGATTGACATGGTCAATTTGCCGATTCCGATTATCGAGGTCGATTATCGATCAATTCCGATTGTCGTGGCAGATTTTTGATTAGTGATCGAGGCCGATTATCGTGAGCGATTGACGATTCCGATTAACATGTCTGATTTGCCGATTTCGATTATCGATCGATTTCGATTGTCGTGGCCGATTGTCGATTAGTGATCGAGGCCGATTATCGTGACCGACTGTCGATTCCGATTGACTAGCCGATTCGCCGATTCTAATTATTGAGGCCGATTATCGATCGATTCCGATTATCATGGCCGATTGCCGATTAAAGATCGAGGACGATTATCATGACCGATTGCCGATTCCGATTAACGTGGCCGATTTGCCGATTCCAATTATTGAGGCTAATTCCGATTGTCGAGGCCTAAGGTAATGTATATGCGGCCCATTGTGATGTGATTCGGCCCGTGTTTGAGGTCCAATGTGATGTATATGCGGTCGATGTGATGAGGCCCATTGTGATGCATTTGAGGGCCAGGCTAAGGAGCCCATTGTGATATATGTTAGGCCCATGTGAAAGGCCCATCGTGATATGTATTAAGCTCTCGAGTGAGGCCCATGGTGTTGTATATTTGGACCTTGTGTGAGGCCATGGGTCCACTATATGTTAGGCTCTATGTGGGTCATTCCTTGAGGACCATGTTAGTTAAATGTCCACATTGTCGAGGTCGATTATTGATGCCAGTTATTGATACCGATTATGAATATGTGACAGCATAAAATTATGATACATGCCCATATGCATCATCTGCATGTTTGTTATGAGATGTGGTTAACCATTGCATATGTCATTGGGCATGTTGTTATGAGACTCCTTGATAGGCGGAGGTTATCTTACAGGAGCGCACGGTATGCGTAGGATTGATGTATGACTGGATTGTATGACTCATGCATCTTGCATTGTGTGTTATGATTACTGTACACCCTATCGACATCAGGGTTATAGCATCCGTAGACATATCGTGGATGGCCAAATGAGACACTGGAAATGTTTGGTTCTAGCATGTAGGTGCATAGATGTCCCTGGGTGAAAATTCTTAAACCTCCGTGGCCAGGAAACGCCCCAACGTCTAGACCGAGTGGATATATATGAGCGCATGAGGGCTACATACCAGTAAGCCACGTCTCTCACTGTGTCGTGGTCGGTTGGGAGAGGGTGTAACCTTACCCGCCTGAGTGAGGGGGCAATGTCTAGGTTGAGTTTGACCAACTTGAGGAATGGGTCTGCTATCGATGAGTCAGGCCCGATATTGGCAGGCGAATAGTAAGGTCTCTTTTACTTACCCAGTTGTGCGCTCGGATAGGGGCGGCAAGCTGGCGTAGAGTGTAATAGACCCCGGTGATCATCTTAGAGAGGAACCGTATTGATATGTGGACTTATTGAGCAAGAGTTGCATACTCATTCATTCATTCACTATCCACTCGGGTTGGTGGTGCGCAACTATTTGTTACGTGTACCTTTGCAATGGCCAGGATTTCAGTTAGGGCGCGCGACTAACCTGAGATCAGGAGTTTACCACATTGAGTCTGTGTAACACCCCGTACTTTTCAGTACTCGGGTGTTACCATGTAGATTAATTTAATATAAAAATATATAAATAATGTAACCTAGATATATACACTAGGAAATGAATATAGTTTGTAAAGACTTAAAATTTTATGCTAAAATGATGCATGTATATTTAATGTATATAAGACATTATGAAAATAATATTATATTAAATAATTATAATGAAAAATAATTTCTAAACATGAAATCAAATTCTAAATAATAATGTAGCATGGAATATTGTTTTATATATGTATGTATACAAAAGTCATTGGATAATTAGAGGGAATTGTACATTATTTAGCAATATTATCGAATACTAATATAATTTTAATTAAATATGATATTGTGTATTATGAATTATGTATGTGAATGAATGTGTGAACAACAGCATGTAATTAATGATATGTTAACATTAAAATTATATATATATATATGTGTGTGTGTGTGTGTGTGTGTGTGTGTGAGGTTTTAAATATTGTAATTACAAGTAATAATAATAATAATAATAATAATAATTATTATTATTATTATTATTATTATTTAGTATTGGTATCAGTTAGTAATACATAACGAAAGCCTTTCATGTGGCCCATTAGGAGTTTTTAACCGTTGACGTCCAACTTCGGAATCATCCGTCCACTAGATCGGCGGAAAATCCATAAATAGTGCCCGAAACAAGTCGTGGGCCCCACCTAGACCTTAGATCAACCTAATCATTGGTCCAAATCCCTTTGGTAGAGTCCCCTAGTGAATGGACGGAGTGGATTTATCACCAACATCATGGTGGACCCCACACCAGAGATCGGAGTACACCACCTGTGTACTCCCGCGCCACACCGCACCAGCCAATCGGTCAGCGCGGGTCTGACCCGCGCTTTGCTTTAAAAGGAGAGGTTCTCTCTCTCTCTCTTCGTTGCGGCAACCGACGGACACCGTCCGTTTGGGACGTGTGGTGGCCCACCTTCATCATCCATATCAAAGATCCAAACCGTCCATCGTATTGGTCAGATTGCCCCGCCCAAAACCATGCTCTCCGTTCCCGTTCATACAACCGTACGTGCACACAAACGCCAACACAAACAGCTCCCACTAGCACTTGTTTCCAAAAATGGAAACTGTTTCTCCCTGCCACGAGGGCGATCCGCGCCTTTCTGCACCTGTCCATCCTAGCCATCCGTCGGTGGAAAATCTTAGCCATCCATTTCAGCTCACGTGAGCTAGGGTTTCTCGTGGGAAACCGAAGCCAAAAACCACCCTTCCGCCAACTGTTTTCCAGAAACTGGATAGTGGGATCTGATCCTGGCCTTCCATCCTCATCTAACGGTCCTAGGAGCGTTGGAGTTGCTTTAAGGGAGGGATGAATCGGACTGTAACTACGTTTCTCTCCCTTTCTTGCAAAAACCCTAGAAGTTAGCTGTTTCCATTCTTCCTTCGAACCCACCACCTAATCCTCCCTGAAGCTTTGAAAAAGCTTGTTTACAAGCTCCATGGGGTCCATCTGGACTGCCCAGAAGGGTCGGTTCGAAGAAATACATCCCCAATGCCAATCCGCCATTAACAGCCAGCCTTCTTCCTCGTCCCTTCTACACCAACCCGACTCAGTGGGGTCACTGTTGGAGTGGGTCTCGTAGATTTCAGATGTCAGATATGGGTGAGAGAGAGAGAGAGAGGCTAAGAGGAGAAAGAGAGAGAGAAGATAAAAGAAAGGAGAAAGAGGAAGATGGAGTGGTGCAACTGTTGCACCGCACTGAGTTGCTGGACCGAGCCAGCCACATCGTCTGGTCAAGTCCAGACACTCTCAGGTCATGAGAAAGAGGAGGAGAAGTGAGAGGAACAGAAAGAGAAGAAGATGAAAGGAAAAGAAGGCAGAAGAAAAAGGAAAGAGAAGAAAGGGAGAGAGTTGGGCTCGACTGCGAGTTGACTCGCTACCGAGTCAGCCATGCTCGGCTCAAGTTCTGTCGAGGTGGGTGTCGCTGATGGACGTTCCAGCGTTGAAGGAAAGTAGAAAAAAAAAAAAGAAAGAAAGAAAAGAAGAAGAAAGGAAAGGAGAAGTAGAGAGAGAGAGAGAGGGAACCGTTTCGATTCGACTCGACTCGACTCGGCTGAAACTCGCTAAGTCGAGTGAGGCGACTCGGCCGCTGGCTGGTCCGTGATCAGCTGGAGTACCAGCAGATGAAAAAAAAGGGGGAAAGAAAGAGGAGGAAGAAAAAGGAGGAGAAGAGGGGAAGGAAGAGACAAGGAGTGGTGTCGATGGAGGTGTTGAGCCGGGTTAACTCGACTCGAACCGAGTCGACTGGGTGAGCCACATTCTCTATCCTGATTTAATTAATTTCAACCATCATTTATATTATTATTGTCATTTTTAGGATTATTAAATATAGATATGATTAACAATTAGTAAATTATCCATACAAATATTAGTTAACTCATATAAAAATTTTCACTATTAAAATACTAATATTCTATCTTGTCGTTCTTAAAATATTGTTATTAACGTTTGGACACACTAATCATTTTCATCAAAATAATTATTAGTGTCATGGATATTATTATCATCAATCATAACTCTATTATTAAATTCCGTCATAATGATTTTTATTACCATGCTAGTTAATGTAAATCATAACACTAATCTAATAATTATTTTGTAATTATTAAGTTTACATTGAAATTAATGGTACGCCAAACTAGGAAGGTCCCAATTTATAATTTCCACCCTTATTACTACTATCATGGAAATTTTTATTATGGACATGATTAGCCACTAATAAATTACTCATACTAGTATTAGTTGTATCATTAACGTTAAACTGCAACTAACCATATTATTACATCGAGTAAGTTACACATATATTACAGTTCAACTCCTAGGACTAAACCCTAGGATGAAGCCCTAACTCTATACTAAAACCCTAAAAGTAATCCGAACCCTAGGTAGTGATTAGAACTTGGACTTAATTATACAAGTTCACGATTTGTGGTAGGATACAATTCTAAGGGCGCAAGCGCTTAGCGATGCTAGGAGGCGATTCAAGTATAAGGTGATGATTCTTCCCCTTGAGCTTTCCATCTTCTCATTAGCTTAAGTTATAGTTTTTATTTAAATTCATAAATGATATCTCTCTCTTATAATCACATGTGTTAGCTGGTGGAAATTGAATTGCTGTGTTGCCTGCTTAATGTTCATCCTGTATATTTGTTCATCCTTGCAGATTATCTGTGTATTGCTTATGGACTTTAAACTGGTACATTAGTGGGAGATTCCCACATATGAATGTACACCCATACTTGGGGATGTAACTTGACTAGTTGTGATCGTAATGGACCTTTGACTTGGTGGTTATTGGGTGGTGATCTAGATGGATCATTGATATGGGCCTACCATCCAGGGTTGTTGTACCCAACGATTTTTAAGGATGGTTTTCATCGTATGGTTTTGATATTCGCCCTATGTGGCATATTTTGATATTCGCCCTACGTGGTTTTATTTGATATTTTTCCTATATGGGTTCGATGTTTTACAATGTACAACCATGCGATGGTAAGCCCCATATACTGTAATACGATTGGCCACTAGTCGATGGGTTTCCATTAAACATCCTAAGATGGTAGCCTCATGAGCCAAGGATGGTGGAATGGGACACTATGCCTGAGCTGTCGGCCTACGCTGGGCTCTGAGCTCCCCGTAGTGACCATTGAGCTTATTAAACTGGCTGGTTGTAATTGGAATAATAACGGTTTGGCTAATCATGCATCCATAGCATATTGATGATGACGGGTGACAAATTCTCGATGTTGTAGCACGTGCCCTAAGGACCACTAGGGTATCGTTTCGCTAGCTCCCAGACCACCGACTATCGATTGTTTCGACTGGATGATTTTCCCAGGTTCGATGATTGCATGGGTGACGGCCCACTGTCCGCACGGATGAGCATCCTCGGGGCGATGATTGCATTCACGCATCCATGCATCTAATAAGACTACATTTACTCTGTTTTGGTTGTCTGGATGTTTTATATTATTTCTTACCTAATGCGGCGGTGTGTAATCTTGAGGGAAATTCACACTGAGTTGGCCACTCATCCATCAAATATATAACCATATAGGTAGTACAGGTGGCTTAGGTGATATGTATCTTCAGACTTGATGAGGAGCAGGGTACGATCGCCAGGGATGCACGACTGTGCTTGCTTGGAGGAGCCGCGTGATCTTGCAGCTTATATTTATGTGTTTTCTGCTATTCTTCATATATTAAATCTTGTAAATCTTGTACTTGTTAAATTCTGAGACATGGGTTTGTATAAGTCATTATGGGCAGTTTCTTGTATATTTGAGTGATAATAAAATCTTCCTTTATGCTTACTTGTCCACACTACACTCATTTGCTTACTCTGATAAAAAGAAAAATATTATATCTGACCATCCTTTAAGGTTAACACTCGGATTTTTGGGAAACGGGTCGCGTACTTGGGTCCTAAAGATTCGGGGTGTTACAGTCTGACTATCCAAATTTAGGTATGGGACTGGTTTGGATAGAAGTCCCTTGTGGTGGACCCCGTAGCCTGCGATTCTACGTACTATCATCCCGATTTCACATTAGTCATTTCATTCGCATCGCATATTGCAATGCATCCTCAGTACGTAGTATTTGACTTACTGTCTCCACATTGCATAACTGATCTACATTGCTTCCTCAGTATATGATATTGGTTTATTATATATTTGTATTGCATAGCCTAGGTGAGGCTGATGGTATTTATGGGCCTATTTGCATGTTTTCGCATTATTCTGATATTGACATATGGGCTTGTCAGTATTTCTGCTTACTCTGATTACTCTGATATTGCTTACTTGGCAGTTATCTTGTGAACACACTTTCACCACCCTATAAGCTTTCTATAAGCTTATGCACGATAGATGCGTGCAGGTGGCGTTAGGTTGCAGCAGCGTTGAGCTTGGAGCATGTAGCTGTCTTCTGGAGCTTTGATTTTATTTAAGATATGTATTTCCATTTCAGAATTGTATTCAAAGTTTATATTAGTGGATATGTGATGATGATGTTGCCTTTGTGATTTGGGTAAACTTATGGTTATGCTTCTTATGAGACAAATGTACGTTGGAAAATCCTTCTTGTAGGATCCCAGGATCCAAGATCGGAATCTGGCGTATGCACGCTAGAAGCCGAAAATGGAGTACTACGGAGGCTGTCGGCACCGGATTCGGCGATCAGGAATTTTGTGAGCCCGATTTCCGGGTTTGGGGCATAACAGAAGTTGGTATCAGAGCATAACTTGAGAATACCTGAAGATAACATCACATATCTGCTGATAGCTACCATGCACTCTGTGATTGTTGAGAACTTAGAATGGTTAGATTCCCGAGTTCGAATAACTTAGAGATTTTCTGATATAACTCTATACCGTTGAGATCGTGAGGCTGAATAGTATTCCATTTTCAATCATTTCTGATTCGAGATCTGAAGATTAATAGGGTCAGCATAGTGTTGATGATGTGTCTTGGGAGGGCGAGGTCATCCTTGTAACGCCCTGAAAATCGGGGGTCGAGCAAAGCTCAGCTCCCGAGTTCCAACACATCACTTATGCAACACAGATAATGATGATTATGATGAGAGCATTAAAACATGAATGAGATTATACCAAAACAACATATCATACTCCAGAGACAGTTAAATTGCAAGCGGAAGACTGTGATAGATATATAACATATATAAACTATGGTGAGTCTCCAGAGTGTGATAATGTTACCAGGTTAATTAATTACAAGTACAAGTCCAATTTATACGAAAAGTGTAAAGTCATCTAGACAACATCCCTGTACCCCGTCGATCAAGACACGGCTCGCATGAAGCCGCCAGAAAATAATACATACGAGAAAGCATCCTTGTCGTTAAAGGTCCGGCTCCGCCTCAGGAGTAGCGTCGCCATCTGCAATCAGATAAAGTCTGGTGGGTGTGTACAACACCGTCCCGTAACGTGGGAGTGAGTGATCAACTCAGTGGAACAATAAAGCATAGGTTAACATGTTATCAATACAGTCAAGCAATAATGATAAAGCAGTACAATCAACAATCCTAAGTACTCTTGTTAATGCAAGTATGAAATGCTGTCATGATGCATGCCCTCACCAACATACTCCCTCATACGACACCATCTTACGTTCGCGGCATGCTTTCATTCATCAGTGCTCCACATCTTCCGGGCACATGTAGTGCGATGATGAGCATGATTACCGAGTTGTTATTAGTCCATTTCAAATAGCAGGATTGGAAAACTAAGGTACCTCTCTTGTATCATTCCCAAACTTGATCCATTCTAGGGTCGTCAAACCTAGATAATCTCATACGATAGTGTGGTTCTAAGGCACTGTAAAGGCTGTCAGGGCTGTTATATACAATCGTTACACCACTCCCCCATCACCTTTTTAACGGTTCATCACTAAATTGATACAGGCCTAGTTCATACTCTATACACCGTGGCAAAACTCGTCGCTTCACCGCAACTTCAGAGTATGCTCGAGGTCACTACGAAAGGCTCGTCACCAATTAGTGTAGGCCGACAGCTCGAATACAGTGTCCCATACCACTGTATTCGGGTCACTAGTCTGGTTGCTCAATGGACACTACGGGGAGCCACGTGGCCCCAGTGTAGGCTGACAGCTCGACCACGGTGTCCCATACCACCATGCCCGGCTCATGAGTCTTAGCGGATCGAGGTGCCATGGTTAATGAGATTTCACTGGTAAGTTTGATACCCTAGGTTCATGCAGAGGCGTCCAAACATGGTGAACATACATAAGACAGATCGGGTTGCTTGACGAGTCAGACTAGCACGAGCGCACAATCAACTGAACGACATGAAGTGCATAAGCACTTCGTGTGGCCCAACCACTGTCGCCAACCGAAGTACGACTCAGGTTCGTCAGACAGATCCTACGTGGCGAAATGAATCTCAACCACGAACTCAATTCCGTTACCGATTGTCTGGACTATAATTATAGCCCCAATCACAATCAATCCTTATTCAGAAGCATGTGGAGTAAAGTATAATAATCAAAGTAATTCAAGTATGTTAACAAGTATGTCATAAAGCATGTTACAAAGCACAATATAAACAAGAAATACAAACACATATGTTTCATAGTAAGCGATTAAATTAAACAACCAATTATAGAGGAAATCATATACGTTCCTAAGGTAGTTGAGAATCCCATCTCAACACCCACCTAAAGCACCATCATCCAAGCACTTACTCTCACAAGCATTTTCACAAACACTTAGAATACACTATTTCAACATACGTACCGTATACTAGCAAAAACATGTATTAGGGCAAACCCTTTCGCCAAGTAAGTATTATATACATATATAATATGTTCATACAGCAAATAATCATGACAAACACATTTTCAAAATTTATACGTATACGGTACTTTCTACAAATACCTAGAATACACAAAATTCCATATTCTTCGTATTTAATCGAAACGGAAAACAGACAACACTTTGTACATGTGTAATTGCATGCAGATCATGAATTTATCATTATCTGACATTGAAAGCGTTGAAAATCATAACCTATACACCTAAAGTCCGCACCTTTTTCCATAGAATCGTAACGGAGTTGATAGATTTACTAAGTCTTCGTATATGGTAATTTGGTAACCTATAGAATGAAATAGGTTAGTTATTTCATAACCTACAATTATCAAAACCCCAAAACAGATTAGGGTTAGAGTTTCTTACCTAGAAATGACGCCGGAATTGCCGGGAAAGCGATTAAAATGGAGTGGTTAAGCTTACAGAGCAGCAGGATCAGGTGGCAGGAAGATGCTCCCACAACTCTCACACCTAGGGTTTTTCTCAAATTTGTATGGCTGAATGAGAGAGGGTTTAAAGGTTCTTATATAGCCTAAAACCTCACTAAAATATACTTAAGGTCAAAGTATACTTAGGTTATAACCAAAGTGAGCCTGTTCTAGCTCAACAGAGCACTTCTGGCGGCCCCTTTTCTTTGTACAGTCGGACTTAAGCTCACTAACATTGGATCTAGGTACCATTAAGTTTTCGTTCCAGTAGGGTTCTCAGATCACGCGTGGCGGACCAGTTTCAGTTCAACGGTCAGCGGATCTCGATCGGAGATTCTGAGTACATGGATATGTTTGGGGAAATATCCCTGATCCGAGGGTGTAATTTGGTCTGATTCCGACGGTCAGGTTGCTCAATACTGAACCGCAAGCGAGACGTGCCAGATTTCATAAATTCATATTTTATTTTGAATTAATTTCACATTTCTCACACTCCCCGCTCCGAGCTCAAGCGAATTGCACTGGGACACTATCTGGATTTGATTTCCGAGACGGTTGTCAAGCCCAGCAAGGCGGTCCTAATTCCTTAACTTGGTGTTAATCGTACTTCCGACGTGCGGTCTAGATCTGATACGAAGTTTCGAGATGCTCCCGAGAGCAGCCGGGTAATGAGATTGATCCTAGATTTTAGGGTAACCTAGTGTCAATGATTCTACAAGTTTTGGGTCTTGCAGATCGTATTTAAAGTGATTGGTACTAATTTCACAGGTACTCTAGTTTAACACTCGCTAACTCTCGCCTAATTTCTAAAGGATGTAGTCCTGAGTAATTTCTGTCTGAGGTGGTACCTGGGCCTTTGTAGTTTGTATATAAAGTGATCTAAGTTATAATACTTAGCTAGTTTAAGATAGTGTATAGGGTGAAAGTACTTAGAAAAATTGAAAGAACATGGTGGTGAAGGGTGGGATTTGAAAAGGAAATGGGTTCAAAAGCGGTTTTAGACTTTGGGATTGAGTTCTGACAAGTTAATAAGGTGTTAGGATCGACCTATTGCCTAAGGACGTCTAATTTCAGGTTGGTAAAAATCCGGAATGTTACAATCCTTTTTGTGGATTGATTGTGTCTTGACATATATACTTGATGATGTATCCTCTTCCCTTGTCTGTTCTGTAAATTTCAAGGATGAAATTTTTATTTAGAGGGGAGAGCTGTGAGACCCGTATCGTAAATCGTACCGTTCCATAGGCTTCCGCAGTATTTTTGGTCGAATTCTGGTGACCCTCGACCTGTATCTGATGTTTGTGTACGATCCTAAGCCGAGTCCTGTATACCGAAGTCGGCTCGACCCGAGACTTATTCCTTAGCGACCGCACCGTTGTCGCGGTTCCGACGTCGCGTCTCGCGTGCCGAGGCGATACCGGAGCTAGGAGATGTGGGCCCGCGTTCAGTTCGAGGAAAAATGTCGCGCAAGAGAATCTCTACCAAATGTCAAATCAATCCCATCAATTATAAAAGTACAACCCATCACTTCATCCCATCCCCAAGTACACAAGTCCTTCCCCAAGTCAACTCTCTCTTACACAACCCATACCACCCATCACCCATCATCCATCACCCATCTCTCCCTTACATCACTCCTCTCTCTCTCTCTCTCTCTCTCTCTCTCTCTCTCTCCCTACCTCTTCACTCCATTTTTCTCAAGCAACCCCATGAGAGCAATCGTCCAAGCTCCATGGATAGAGTTTGTGTGGCCCACCTTCTTACCTTCCATCTCCACCATCCAAGTCCAATCTTAACCGTTGAAGTCTATCCATTGGAGCTCTAGATCGCATCGGTGGAAGGAAGAGTCTGAGATCTAACGGTGGGTGTTTTCTAGAATTTGAATTGTATTTTTTTTATTTGATAATTTGAGGGCCCACTTGTGGTGGGACCCATCATCATGTATGCTTTGTATCATGCAAGGGAGGGCTCATAGTGGCGGAGCCCTCCCCTCCACTCGTTTCTCTTGCTCTCTCTCTCTCTCTCTCTCTCTCTCTCATATTTCGTAGCCCACCCGATGATGTGTGAGGGAGATCCGGACCGTGTCCAGCAACACGGATGCCCTTGTTGTCCATGTTGTTGGATGTCTAGCGATCACGGAATTAATGAAGGGGAAAAACCCAAACATCAGCCGGATCCCAACTTTGTAGTCATCGGTATGGACCCCACTGTAGGTGGGCATGATCCTCGTTGTCCATCCGGTGGCTCGCACACTGTGTAGCAGTGGGACGCCCACTAACCAGCAGTGGCAACCCACCTTGCTGCTGGCTATCTAGACGAAAGGCAAACACAAATATCTGCTTGATATTAAACCGTGGTGGGCCACCATAAAGACCCACCTTCGATGTATTTAACCACAAAGTCCGTGTTATGCACGTGAGGCTCACCATTGATGACACATGTGGCCCACACCCACGTGTGACCACAGTGCTGCATGTGATACACCCAAACCATCCACTGGATTGGGACGTGAGATGACACCCAAACGTACCGGCCATCCATCTTTTGGCAGCGTGTGGGGCCCACCCCACATGTGCTACACGTGTGGGATGGGACCCACCTGGATGTATTTATTTATTTAATATCCACACCGTCCATGGCTTAGACGGTGGGCCTTATCAATGCATGTATTTCATCCAGCGTCCATGTCATGCTCCGAACTCGGAAACCAGGCTTACAAAATTCCCAATTGCCGAATCCGGCGCCGACAGCCTCCGTAGTACCCCATTCTCAGCTCTCGTCATCCAAATACCAGGTTCCAATCCTGGGATGCTACAAGGAGGATTTCAAACATGATTTGATTCGTAATGAGCATAACAAAAGCATAACCCATGAACAATAACCACAAGAACACCATCACAAAATACACTATGATAAAAAAAACTTTAAGTACAGTGCGTAGGAAAGGGAAATACAAGGTAATGACAGTAACAAAAACTCCAGCAGCTCGGCTGCACGCTCCAACTGCGGCGAGACTAAGGTTGCGTCCTGACATTACCTACACGCATCAATAGTGCATAAGCTTATAGAAAGCTCAGAGGGTGATGTAAGTGTGTACGCAATATGAGCGTGCTCAGAATGCAAGGTCAGAATTATGCGGAATCGTGCTGACGAGTGCATGAATGCAATTAGCCGTACCAAAGCTATGCGGTGCAAGATATGAATGCTATCGACCATAACACGGCCATGCAATGCGAGATGCAACTCAAGCATGTCAATCATCATCATATATCAGTACAGTTCTCATTCAAGATAATCACCGGGGTTTAGTACACTCCAAATGGCTTTGCCGCTCTCTTAGCCACACAGTTCGAGTGAGCATAAGAAACCTCACTATCCACCTGGCCAATAGTCTGCCAATACCTATCCGGCACGTCGATAGCGGATCCATTTACGAGCTAGTCAAACTCAGCCTAGTATTGTCCCTACCCTTGGGCGAATAAGGCCACACCCCTTTCCAACCGACCACGACACAGTGGGAGACGCGGCCTCCTGGTATTCAGCCCTCATACGCTCATATATCCACTCGGTCTCGACGTTGGAGTCATCCTCTGGTACCATCGGGTTCAGGGATTTTCACCCAGGGACATCTATGACACCCCAATGCTAGAATCAGTATTTTCGGTATCCAATACGGCCATCCACGAAGTGTCTGTGGAGCCACGGCCCTGATGTCACTAGGGCGTACAAGGATCATGACACACAAATGCGATATGCATGAACCACACTGTCCAATCATGCAATAATCCTGTGTATACCACGCGCTCATGTGGATAACTTCTATCAGTGAGTCCCCTAAATAATCTGCCAAATGGCATATGCTATGATCAGTCATTACTCATATCAAGCATACATATGATGCATATGGCATGAGTCGTGGAACTATACTAAGCATGTTATAAGATGATAAACTATCGACAAGTATGAGCCTATCAATGGGCCCTAAGGAGAGTTACAATGCGGACATTTAACCAACATTGTACTTACAATGTGGGCGTCAAACCATCATTGCTCCCAAGGCATAGCCCACCATAAATATCGTTTCATAAAACATGATGGGATTACATTCAACGGACTTGTGTACGTCCCAATGGGCCTCGACCCGTGGACCTCGAATACATCTAATGGGCCATATCGTGCGGGCCTCATATATATCAAAGTGGGCCTCAACAACGGGCCATAAATACATCAAGTTGGGCCTCTTCAAATGGGCCTTATATACCAAGGTGGGCCTCATGAGTATATGAATCAAATCAAAAGATCAACTGGACCGCACCCCCAATATAGTGGTGGCAATGATTTCCAAGATTAAAATTCTTTTCGAGGCCCACCATAACTTTTATTTTTCTCATACCGTGAAGTGATCTTTCAAAATGGTTGGACGGATTAGATGCAACACATGCATCATGGTGTGGGTCCACTTGAACTCTAGATCTGACTCATTCTTGGCCTCAAGCCATAAAATGGGCTTATAGAATGGTTGAACGGTTTAGATGCAACACATGCATCATAATATGGGTCCACTAGCCGTCTAGCAGCCCGGCTCATGGCTGGATGGCATAGATAAAACACATGGCATGGGGCCCCACCAAATGGGTGACAGTGTGAATAAAACACACACGCACACCGTGGTGGGTCCCACCCTGTCAGGACACACACACCAGTCAACCACCTCCATCAGGGATCGATGCCAAGACCTCAAGTGTTGAAACGAGGTGTCTCCACGCGGCTGCCAAGTGAGTCATGGACAGTGGGTCCCACGTGGGGCCCGCCATAACATTTGTTTTCCATCCAGCCCGTTGATAAGGGTCACATGGAACATTGGATGAAAGAAAAACAAATTTCATATTGATCCAAACCTTCTGTTGACCTCAAAAGAGTCTCAAGGGTAAACGTTCAATCTCACTGTTTCCTATGGTGTGGGACACCTGAGTTCCAGATGGAGCTGATATTTGGAGGGGGGCCCCACACCCTAAGAGACCACGAGATGGACGGTGCAGATGATCCAAATATATCATGGTGAGGCCCACGGCTAGGACCAGTGGGTCCCTGCCCGTTCACGCCCGTTAGCGCACGCAGGTGCTGCCTGCGTCTCTGACGATGGCAGCAGCAAAGGCTGCTGCTGTTTTTTTTTTTTTTTTTTGAAATATCTTTTTTTTTTTAGGTTTTTCTGGGGTAGGGCCCGCATCAACGAAATCTGACCCCGCCATTGTTCCCCATGACTCAATACAAACCCATCAAGCCCAATATTCGATGGGTTTTGGTGAACAGAAACATCGGGGTGTATTTAAACGGTGTAAATACTGTTTTGTTTGCTACGGCCCGCCAGATAGTCGGATTGATCTTATTTTTCATATCAACGCCTAAAATGAGCTTGAGAATAGAATGGACGGTGTGGATTAGACTCATACATCGAGGTGGGGCCTACAGGAGTAGCCCCTGCACCAAGCTTGTACATCAAGCAAATATTTGTGTTTTTCCAAAACACGTCTAGGGAGTCCAACGTCCCTGGACGGTTTACATAACACATACATTTGAGGTGGGCCCTTGCTAAGATGTGCCATCACATGGTGGATGGTGTGGGCACAATGCGTATATAAAGTGGGCCCCACCCACGGATGGCTTGGATAAAATACATGATTCATGGGGGGGTCCATCCGAGTGGGCCACAAGGCCATATAATCTCATACACAAAAAAAAAAAGAGAGAGAGAGAGAGGGAGAGAAAGATTGAGGGACGTACGTGCATGGAGGGCTCCGCCACTATGAGCCATCCCACCCATATTTTCAACCATACATCAAATGGGTCCCACTACATGTGGGCCAACCGATCAAAATCAACGGTGGAGATCCTTTCTCCACCAAAATGAACGGTCTAAATGACCATATTTATGCAAGGAAAGTAAACATCATGATGGGGTCCATGGAAAATGGCCCCATCATGGAATGATCTTGAAATCAAGGTGGGCCATCGGCCACATCAAGGGTCCAAAATGAGATCCATACCATCGATCGGTAGGCCTCACTTGGCCCATCATCAAAATAAGAAATCTACACCTATAGAATCACCTACCGTCCGATCTTCTTGGTCCGTTGGAAAGCTGACTTCCTTGTGCTTCACTTTGTTGGAGGGAGATGAGAGATGAATGGCTTGGATGATAGGTTTTTGGGATGGAAAGTGGGCCACACAACTCACTTTCTCTTTTTCTCTCCTTGAAAAATTGTGGACATGTGAAGTTTGTTGGTTACTTGGGATTTTTTTTGAATTTGAGAAAGAGAGGTGTGATGGTTGAGAGAAGTGATGGGTGATAGATGTGAAGTGTAATTGACATGTATGGGTGTGTAAGAGAGAGGGTGAGAAAGAGTTGACTTGTGATGTTGCTTGACTTGTGGAAAAAGAAAGCATATGTTGCTTGTACTTGACATGAAATGATTGATTAATTTGATTGATGGGACATGTCGTAGAGATTCTCTTGGAGTTCGTAACGTGCGGTGTTTTCCTCGAAATGAACGTAGGCCTACATCTTTTACCCTGGGTATCGGATCAGTGCGCGAGTCACGGTGTTGGAACCGCGGCGACGGCGCGGTCGCCAAGGTACAGGTTTCGGGTCAAGTCGACTTTGGCATGCAAGTCTCGTCTTAGGATCGTGCGCAACGTTGGCTTCAGGTCGAGGATTGCTGAAATTCGACCGGAATGATCGCGGAAGCCTTCGGAACAGTACGGACTAGGATATGGGTCTTACAGTCCATCTGTCTGGACGCTGGTTGCTGTTAAAAAATATAAAAAAAATAAAACATATAATTATATAATATAAATATATTATATATATCATATGTGGGCCACACCACGTAGACCCACATGAAGCATACGTCCCACCCACTCCATCCGTCCCTGGCCCGTAGATGATTAAAATCTCTAGTGGGCCACACCCGTGCACCTCACCAAGATGTTTGTGTTTTATCTGCACCGTCCATCTGGATGGTGCCATGCTCATCCCAATGCCCCACCACGACGTGTGTTTCATCCTGCTACCCAGATGGTGGGACCCACTACTGGACTGACATTAGCAAGTTCTGTGGGTCCCACGTATGGTATGTGTTAGATCCAAACCGTCCGACCCTTGGTGGACCACCCTAACGTATTTATTCCATCCATACCGTCCAGATGGGGCTAGACGGTGCTGGACAATAGTTTGATGATGCTGATTTACTTGGAATGTGTTTGGACAGTGCTGATTTACATAAACGATGTTTGGACGGTGTTGATCATCATTAGTGTACTGTGTGTAACCCACCATTTATGTGTTTATTTTATATCACGTTGTCCATCAGGTGGACCACTATAGGAAATAGTGGAGATTAAATGCCTACCACTAAAACCCTTTTTGGGGTTACGGAAGTTTTGGATCTATATGAAATTTGTTTTCCCCCTTAATACAGGTCTTTGTGACCTTATGACCAGATTGGATGGGTAATATGGTGGGCCCTACCTTGCTGTATTTACGGCCCATCCATGAGGCCCATCATGATGTATAATTGAGGATCATGTGCAAGGCCCACCTGCCTTGTATTTAAGGCCCATATGATGGGGCCCACCTGTTTGAATCTGCGGCCCATGGGCAAGGCCCATTGCGATGTATTCGTGGCCCATGGGCAAGTCCCATTGCGATGTATTCGTGGCCTATGGGCAAGGCCCATTGTGATATGTATTAGGCCCATTAGTGCGGCCCATTGATGCAGCCCAATTGATGTATAAGAGGCCCACTGGTGCGACTCATGTGATATGGCCGACTCGATACATGTATGAGGCCCATTCGTGCGGCCCGTGGATGCGATCCACTTGATGTATTTGATGGCCCATGGGTTGAGGCCCAATGTGATGGATATAAGGGCCACAAGTGAGGCCTAATGAGACGTATGTGGGTCCTTTGTATGGAGCCGAATGTGATGTATATGAGGTCTATTTTCGATGTGTGATTACTCCATGATGTATGTAATGATGATTATAGCGGGCCATGGCTTGGGAGCAATGATGATTAAATGTCCACATTGATGGAAAAATGATGGTTAAATGTCCACATTGTGACCTTCCCTTAGGTCCTTTGTGAGGCTAATTCCGATTGTCGAGGCCAAGTTCGATTGTCGAGGTCGATTATCGATCGATTCCGATTGACATGGCCGATTTGCCGATTCTGATTATCGAGGCCGATTATCAATCGATTTCGATTGTCGTGGTCGATTGTCGATTAGTGATCGAGGCCGATTATCATGACCGATTGACGATTTCGATTGACATGGCCGATTTGCCGATTCCAATTGTCGATTAGTGATCGAGGTCGATTATCATGACCAATTGACGATTTCGCTTGACATGGCCGATTTGCCGATTCCGATTATCTAGGCCAATTATCAATCTATTCCGATTGTCGTAGACGATTGCCGATTAGTGATCGAGGCTGATTATCATGACCGATTGACGATTTCGATTGACATGGCCGATTTGTCGATTCCGATTATCGAGGCCGATTATCGATCATTTATGATTGTCGTGGCAGATTGTCAATTAGTGATCGAGGCCGATTATCGTGAGTGATTGACGATTCCGATTGACATGTCCGATTTGCCGATTTTGATTATCGATGTCGATTATCGATCGATTCTGATTGTCGTTGCCGATTGCCGATTATCATGACTGATTGCCGATTCCTATTGACTGACTGATTTGCCGATTCTGATTATCGAGGCTAATTATCGATCGATTCCGATTGTCGTGTTTGATTGCCGATTAACGATTGAGGCCAATTATCATGACCGATTGCCGATTCCGATTGACATGGCCGATTTGCTAATTCCAATTATCAAGTCCCAATGTGATGTCTATGTGGCCCGTATTTGAGGCCCACTGTGATGTGCATTCGGCCTACACACTAGGAGCCGAAAATGGGGTACTACGGAGGTTGTCGGCACTGGATTCGGTGATCGAGAATTTGGGAGCCCGATTTTTGGGTTTGGGGCATGACATTTATGGGTACATTTTCTCCTGAAATTGTGGTTTAAGCTGGAGTTATGCTGAGTTTAGGGTTTAGGTTGAGGTTTGGGTTAAGGTTAGGTTTAGGATATGATCATGGTTCTTGGATTGTCTTAGCTTTCTCAAGATGTTAACCTGGGTGGGGTGTCTACATTAGCCAATCCACAACCAATCTAAGGGAGTTATGAATGTTAAGAAGGATTCCATCATCCAACCATGCCCAGGAGACGATGGTGAACAACATGGTTCCCAAATTCACAAACCCTATAATGAAAAGAACATACTCAAAGTTATCGCAGATCTATTGTAATTTAAGTCACAACAAACCATTAAAAACTATAAACATTCCTTATAATCAAACTTAAATCAAAGAGAGTTCAACAACCATTAATCAAAGCAATAAAAAACCAACCATCTCGCTACAAGCTTCACCCCTTAGCCCTAGCTAAGAGGTTTAACTTATCATAAACATGATTAAGCCAGTCTCTCAACAAGTATTAAAAGGAAAAAAGCTAGAAAGAAGAAAGAAGCGGAAAAAAACTCATTGGCGGCCGTCCAACTCTCTCTCTTTCCACGTTCTCCACGTCCTCCAGATGCCTCCACGGCTGCTTGGATGCTCCCTTCACGTTGCTCTCTCTCCCCTTTATATAGGCAGCAAGGACAGTGGGAAGCTAGAAGTCGGTTGAAGCTCATGCACAGCGTAACACGTACGCTGTTTCTTTCGCAGCAAGAAAACCCCGACCGACCTGCGTCGGATGGGTTTTTTGGGACGGCTGATGATGCCCTCCTTTGATCCACCTCTTGAATTGAATGGACGGTCCCGATCGTCCGGATGACCGATGGTGGTGGCCCACTGAGCGTTCCAGCGGACGCTAGTCCGCTCACTGGTGGAAAAACGAGGATAGGTCGGGTCAGCCCGACTTTGACCAAGCTGGCTGGTCTGGTGCGGTGCAGGAGTAGTGCACTGCATGTGCACTCCCTCGTTCCCATGTGGGGTCCACTGTGATGTTTATGAGAAATCCGCTCTGTTCATCTGTTTTGCCACCTCATTTAAGGGGTTCATACTAAAATTGAAGCATATCCAGATATCAGGTGGGCCCCAGATCAGTGATTTATGGGTTAATCTGTCCGTTGGGCCACTTCCACAATGATCCAAGGGCTGAATTTTGACGTGTACGGTTAATTTAGAGTCCTCAAGACAGATATAAAGTTTCGAACTAAGGTGGGAACCCTGTGATCTTACATTTAGGACGACTTTCAGGCCCCTTTATCATTAATCGCTTAATTTTCTCGGATCTTTGGCATGTAAATTCTTCGATCTCGGTCCCCTAAGATCGCTCCCTTGCCTTGGTGATTTATGAGCGTTAAATCCATCCTTTTAGTACCTTTTTCAATCTAGACTCCTAAATTCACCTTACAACATAGACACGATTAAAATAGAAAATCAGATGATAACTGGGGTCTAATATGCAATATTTGACCCTCAACAAAAGGGTTAGAACAGATTAAGGTAAAATCTTGAATCCAACATCCAAAGAACCAAATAGAACTATGAGAATGCGCTTTGGAGCTTGAAAGTGTGCAATAGTGAGGTTTTACTTATATTGACAAACAATATTATTCACTAAATAACACAAATAAGGTCGTGTCTGTTGACACGCTACCCTGTGTGGGAAGACTAATTATAGTAAGATCTGGATTGTGCGTGACTTATAATTTTCCTCCAGATCAAGCCCAAAACTAATCTTTTTAAGCCCAAATGCTAGCCCCAAAACCTTAGAAAAACTCCATAGGTACTTTTTCAATCCAAACCTGGTATAGGCTAGCCCAGAACCCACTCTACTAATTACTTAGTCTTCTGAAAGTGATATGGTAGATCAACCAACCTTGGATAAAGGTGGTTTACAGTTCATTGAAAAGCCTATCAATTTATTTTTCCAACAAGCCAAAGATCACATAAATCCGATGAATATCGAGAGAGATACGACCAATTTACGAAAGTGGTGTAGCTTAAATTTATAAGTAATGAAGCTCACACCATCAAGTGGCTTTGGCCCAATTTTTAAGGGTCAAATGGACTCTAAATGAAGTTATTCTAATTAATTCTATTGAATTAAAGCTTATTATAAAATCATCTTTCTAATAAGTACAAGAATACCCAAAATGAAACTATAACGAATGAAATATGGGTATTTTGGTGAAGCTATGTGGAGTGCGGCACTTGGAATGCCGAAGTGTCGTGTGACATCCAAAGTCAATTTTTGAGCTATTTCGTAGTACCCAAGGCATGCCCCATTCATGCCACATGGCATATGAAACTCCTAAGTGTTGCAAACCACATGAGCTCTAATTTCTAGGAGAGTTAGGTAAGAGCGAAGCTTTCATTCAAAGGAGGTGTATCTCGGGGAGAGCTCATCCAAAAGTTAACTCTCCCCCACTATTGTTCTTGATTTTCTTCAAATTTACATACCTTACCATGCCAAGAGCAAATAAGAAAATGCCATGTGGCTCCAATCCTTTCTTAACCAATAAGAACCCTTAATATTGTGTTATCCTTAACCCTTATTCATCATTTAATTACACCCTTGCCATCACTTCAACTATAAATGGGGTGGTGTCACGCCCCAAACTCAGAAATCGGATTCACAGGAATCCCAATCGCCGAATCCGGTGCCGACAGCCTCCGTAATACCCCATTCTCGGCTCCTAGCATCCATACGCCAGATTCCGATCCTCGGATCCTACAATGAGGATTTTTTTTTTTTATTTAACTTGTAATAAGCATAACCACAAGATTACCCAATTCACAAAGGCAACATCAACATCACATATCCACTAATACAATCATTTGAGTACAATGCTGAAAGGGAAATACATAATTCAAAAATTAAGCTCCAGAAGACCGATGCACGCTCCAAGCTCAACACTGCTGCAACCTAACGCCACCTGCACGCATCTATCGTGCATAAGCTTATAGAAAGCTTAGTGGGTGGTGAAAGTGTGTGCACAAGGTAAGTGCCAAGAATGCAATACAATGCCATAAATCATATAACATCGGTAATACAGGCAAGATCATGAATCATGCGATATTAGAGTAAGCGGAAATACTGGCAATCTATAAATCCATGAATGCTATCAGCCGTACCAAGGCTATGCGATGCAAAAATATAATAACCAATATACTGAGGAAGCAATATAGATTAGCTATGCAATGCGAAGACAGTCAAATACTATGTGTTGAGGATGCAAGGCAATATGCAAACCATGCTAAGTCCGTCTAGGCTATATAAGTGTTGAAACATAACAACCCAAAATGTCATATGTCGCGGATGTAATGCAATATGCGGTACGAGTGAAATGACCAAGTTGGAGTGAAGTCGGGATGATTGTACGTAGTATCACAAGCTATGGGGTCTATCACAAAGAACTTCTATCCAAACCAGTCCCATACCTAAATTTGGATAGTCAGACTCAATGTGGTAAACTCCTGATCTCAGGTTAGTCGCGCGCCCAACCGAAATCCTTGTTATGCGAAGGTACACAACAATTAGTTGCGCACCACCAGCCCGAGTGGATAGTGAATGAAATGAATGTATGAGTATGCAAATCATGCTCAATAAGTCCACGTATCAGTACGGTTCCTCTCTGGGATCATCACCGGGGTCTATTACACTCCAAACCAAATTGTCGCCCCATCGCGCGCAACAAGGTGAGTGAAAGAGACCTCACTATTCGCCTGTCAATATCGGGACCGGCTCGTCGATAGCGGACCCATTCCTCGATCTGGTCAGACTCAGCCTAACATTGCCCCCTCCTCTCGGGCAGGTAAGGCCGTACCCCCTTCCAACCGACCACGACACAGTGGAAGACGCGGCCTAACGGTATGCGGCCCTCATGCGCCCATGCATCCACTCGGTCTAGACGTTGGAGCAACCTCTGGAACCAAGAGGGTTTAGGGACTTTCACCCAGGGATATCTATAGCACCCCATGTAGAACAGATTTCCGGTATCCCGTCTGGTCATCCACGATATGCATGTGGAGGCTACGGCCCTGATGTCGCTAGACCACACAATGCAAGATGCATGAGCCGTACAATCCAATCATGCATCAATCATGCGCATACCGCACGCTCATGTGAGATAACCTCTGCCTATCAGGAAGTCTCATAGTAATCTGCCTAATGACATATGCAATGGTCAACCACATCCCATAACAAACATGCAGATGATGCGTATGGGCATGTATCATGATGCTATGCAGTCACATATTCATAATCGGTATCAATAACCGGTATCAACAATCGGCCTCGACAATGTGGACATTTAACTAACATTGCCCCCAAGGAATGACTCACACAAGCCAAACATATAATGGGCCCACGGCCTCACACAAAGGCCTAATATACAACACAATGGGCCTTAAGGGCCATATATACACAACAGGTGGGCCTTGCTCATGGGCTTTAAATACATGACATGTGGACCCTACACATGGGTCTCGAATACATCAAATGGGCCATGCATCATGGGCCTAATACATATCACAATGGGCCTTGCCCATAAGCCACGAATACATCACAGTGGGCCCCAACTACGGGTCGCATATACATCATATAGGTCTCGACAATCGGCCTCGGCCTCAACAATCGAATTGACACTCGGAATCGGCCTCGATACGCGGCCTCGACAATCGGAATCAACCTCGATACTTGACTTCGACAATCGGAATCAGCCTATACGATCGGCCTCGACAAATCGGAATCAGCCTCAATAATCAGAATCGGAATCAACCTCAGTCGGCCTTGACAATCGGAGTCAGAATCGACAATCGGCATCGACATCGATAATCGGTCTCGATACTTAGCCTCAATAATCAGAATCGACATATACAATCGGCCTCAACAAACTGAAATCATCGGAATTGGCCTTGATACTCGAAATCGATCGATAATCGGAATCGGCAATCGGGCACGACAATCGCACCGATCGACGGTCAGAATCGGTAAATCGGTCACGTCAATCGGAATCGGCAAGCGGTCAAGATAATCAGAATCAGTAAATCGGTCACGACAATTACACCGATCGATAATCGGAATCGGCAAATCGGTCACGTCAATCGGTCAAGGTAATCAAAATCAGCAAATCGGTCACGACAATCGCACTGATCGATAGTCGGAATCGACAAATCGGTCACGTTAATTGAAATCGGTAATCGGTCAAGGTAATCAGAATCAACAAATCGGTCACGACAATCGGAATCAACAATCGGTCAAGATAATTAGAATTAGCAAATCGGTCACGACAATAGCACTGATCGATAGTCAGAATCGATAAATCGGTCACGTTAATCGAAATCAGTAATCGGTCAAGGTAATCAGAATCAACAAATCGGTCACTGTAATTGCACCGATCGATAGTCAGAATCGGTAAATCGGTCACGTTAATCGAAGTCGGTAATCGATCAAGGTAATCAGAATCAACAAATCGGTCATGGCAATCGCATCGATCGATAGTCAGAATCGGTAAATCGATCATGTTAATCAAAATCGGTAATCGATCAAGGTAATCAGAATCAACAAATTGGTCACGGCAATCGCACCGATCGATAGTCAGAATCGGTAAATTGGTCACGTTAATCAAAATCGGTAATCGATCAAGGTAATCAGAATCGATCGATAATTGGCCTAACCTAAAGCCTAAGGGAAGGTCACATGAGGACTTTCAACCGTCATTGCCCATCAATGTGGACATGTAACCAACATTGTTACAAGGAGTGACCCATACAAGGGATTCATACTCAACGTAACGGGCCATACGTACATCGCATTGGGCCTCAAATACAACAAGTGGGCCGCACCAATGGGCCTCATATACACAGCAGGTGGGCCCTGCTCACGGCCTCAAACACAAGCAGATGGGCCCCGTCATATGGGCCATGAATACATCACATTAGGCCTCATTCAAGGGTCGGAATATGTAGTCTTCAAATACACAACAGGTGGGCCCTGCACATGGGCCATAAATACAGCAATCGGGCCTTGCCCATGGGCTAGAAATACATTACAATGGGCCACAATCCATGGGCCCTAGTACACAATGGGTGGGCCCTACACATGGGCCTAATACACAACACAGGTGGGTTGCATCAATGGGTCGCACCAATGGGCAATGGGTGGCCCCGCACATGCAACAAGTGGGCCTACTCATCATAGCTGGACCTACCAACGGTCCAGCCAAAGGACGGCCTAGATAACATACTCATCATGGTGGATCCCACTAGGATGTGGGTGAGAGCTTGGATTACATCAAAAATCATTTCAACGGTAGCAGGTGCAACATGTGTATCACTATACACTATCATTCTATTGGTTACATGACGCACCAGTGATGATCAGCATCGCCCAAACATTGTCCATGGAATCAGCACTGTCCAAACATTGTCCAGCACCGTCCAAACACTCTGGACGGTGTGGAGTGAAACATACATGGAGGTGGGGTCCGCAACACTGTCAAAAGGTGGTCCAGCACCGTCCAGACGTTCTGAACGGTGTGGATCAAAATATACATCATGAAGGGACGCATAGATTTGCAAAACGCCAATACAGCACCTAAATAGCAGGTGGATTCCCACCGTCCAATGGACGGTGAGATGAAACACATATACTATAGGTCCCACAAAATTCGGTGACGTCTCACCAGTAGCCAGATAGCTGGTTTGAAACGCACCAGCCAATCTATTCTAACAGGTGGGTCCCACATGGGCCCACCATAATTTAATTATTATTATTATTATTATTTTATCTGCCAACGTCCAGGCCCTGGACGGACGGCCTGGACATTACACATTACAGTGAGGTGGGGTCCACACGTCCTCCACGTGAACGGACGGTGTGGCTACTCAAACATCAAGGTGAGCCCTCACGCCATGTCTGGACGGTGGAGACCCCACACGGGCAGATGGGTCCTACCGTCCAGCGATGGATGAAATCATATAACATGGTGGTCCGTACAGCACATACAACGAGGTGAGTCCCACAGAACTGTAACATCCAAAACACAGCTATATAAAGGCAGGTGGGTCCCACGTGGAACCCACCAAAATTACTATTTTATTATAATATATAATATATATACATATGTGTATACATGTATCAACGTCCAGCGTCCCAAAACGCTGGACGGACGTCTGGATGTAAAGCACATCCATAAGTGGGTCCACACGTGTGGGACCCACAAGAAATGAATGGATAGCGTTGATATACATACATCACGTTAGGTGGGCCCCACCGTTGGACGGTCTGGATAAAACACTTTCATCCAGGTGAGGTCCCGCGTGATGGACAGCCCATATACATCATGTCCGTGGACCCACCCAACTTGCTGACGCCTAGCACAATAGCAGCCAAGTGCTGCTCGTCAGGTGAGTGATGCAGGTAAAACACTAACGTTGGTTGGACGGTGTTGATACAGACGCCCATTAGGTGGGTCTACGTGTGTGGGCCACACACCTCATCCTTACCATAAAGAAAGAGAGAGAGACGGATAGAGGGGCCCCACCACTATGGACCCCTCAAGACAATGCATACATCATGATGGGTCCACTATGTGTGGGCCCTCAACTCATAAATCAAATGAATAAAATCACCCACCTTATGATCTTCTTGGTCCTCTACTTCCATCAACGCATCCTAAAGCTCCGAGGGACGCATTTCAACGGTGGAGATGATCATTGGAGGGTGGAGATGGGAGGTAGGAAGGTGGGCCACACTTGCTGTCCATGGAAGCCATGGACGATTGCTCCATGGGAGTTGCTTGAGAGAAAAAAAAAATAAGAAAGAAATGAGAGAGAGAGAGAGATGAGAGAGAGGTGATGTGAGTGATGGAGTGATGGGGAGAGAGATGAGTGAGGTGATGGGAAAGTTGACTTTTGGGGATGGGTAGTTGTACTTGGAGATGAGGGAGTGATGTGTACTTGGTTGATGGGATTGATGGGATTGATGTGATGGATTCTCTTGAGTTTTGTAACGCGCGGCGTTTTTCTCGAACTGAACGCGGGCCTACATCTCCTGGCTTGGGTATCGCCTCGGCGCGCGAGACGCGGCATCGGAACCGCGGCGACGGCGCGATCGCACTAGTACAAGTCTTAGATTGAGCCGACTCAGACTGACATGATTCGTCCCAAGATAGCGCGCAGATGCCGGTTACAGATCGCAAGTCGCCGGAATTCAACCAGGAGGACCGCGGAAGCCTACGGAACAGTATGGGCTAGGATACGGGCCTCACAGGTGGCCCCTCTCTCATTTTCTACACACTAAAGAAAAGAGATAGGAGAGAGCACCACCCTCATTCTTCTTCCCCTTAGCCTTTAGCGATTAAGCTTAGCCCAAGTCCTCTTCTCTTATCTAGCATATCCCTAGCCTTAGCCAAAACCCTTGGCCCTTTACAAATCGATCCCATACCCATTCTCACCGATAACCCATCTCCCCTTCTCTATATCTCCAAAAATCCCCATCCAACCAAAACTGCTCATCTAAAATCACGATCCAAACCAAAACCTCTACCCAACTAAAACCACCAACCAAGCCAAAATCGCCCAAATTATTAAAACCCCTCATCGAAACCATCCAAACTCATCTAAAACGACCACCTAAACAATCTAACCTAGTTAACCTAGCCTATCCAACCCAATCTAGGTAATCTAATCCATTCATCCAAATGCTATATTACATTTTAGTTAATTCAACCTGTTCAAAGCCATCATTCAACTAATACAAATAATCTCAATAGTCTAAATCTTGCGAAGTAGGGTCAGGGTTAAAGATATCCGACGATCTTTTTTATGAAGAGTGTCAGGTCTCTTCTTCCCTCTCCCACATCTCCATTTGCAGGTCATCGATCTCATGTAACACATTTATTACTTTCTTTCACTTCATTTATAATTAGTTAAAACAATTCTTCTTTCTCCAACCACTGCTTTTTTAAGTGTTCTCTGGGTGTATACCTTGTGACTTGTCGGGTTCCTAGACCCTATCACATCAGAAAACTAAGATCACTTAGTATATTTTCTTTTCTTTTAATTCTTCTAGAATATCGGTCGTCAGGAGGAACGTCTTTGTGTTCCGTCACTTCCATATCCAAGCAAGCGTTAGTAGTTATGGGGTACTTGCCCATGACTAATGAGTAGAAACTATGTCCATTTTTCCGTATTTTTATTCCTCTTGGATACTGGTCGTTGGGAGGAACACATTTGCATTTTCTTGCTTCCATCTTCAAGTCAAACTCTATATTAGTTACGGAGTGCTTGCCCATGGCTGACTAACAATAATTCATTTTCGTTTTAGCACGATCAAGTAAAGCAACACTTGAACTTTTAAATTTTCTAAAATTTCACAAGTATAAAAAAGTAGAGACCATATTTTAACACAAATGAAATAGTGCCTAACCCTTCTTTCTGTGTAAGCGAGGTCCCTTACTTGGAATCTCTAGTCACATATCAGTAGCAAGAGTCATTACAAAGTGTGTAGTTTGTGGACTCTCTAGTTTGTAAAGAGTCTAGTCGTTTGTGAGATTTAAAGTTAACAAGCAAGTGGAAACTCAAAGTCAAATATAAAAATTCATGGTCAACCTAGATATGTTGAAAAACTGAAAAAAAAAAAAAAAATTAAAAAAAAAAAAAAAAAAAAACGTGAGTGCCGAAACCCATCGTTTATAATGCTATTGTGAGATATTGCAAGCCAACGAAAATACTTATATCAAGCTTCATTTCTACGGTTACCATAATGGTTATAATATGATGAACATGGTAGAATATTCGATTCTCAGTTAACATGGGCCTCACAGAAGCCCGGTACTAAACTAGTTTTGGTGGTGCTGATACCACATATATGAGGCACCCTAACTAATAAATGGATACTCTACATATCATTCCAAATGCAATCAATTAATCTTCGTTTACTTGTAAAAATTTGTATAATATAATTGTTAGTTTTTCTTATTTTTGTAAGAGTTTTGTATTATTGTACATGAATCATGTACAAAGAGGATTTGAAGGATACGACCCAATGGGTCATGAAGCAGTAGGATGAAATTTTTGATCAAGTTGGCAGGATCCACAAACATAGATATTGAAGCTTAGAATTAGAAAAGTTCATTAAAGATTCCAATCTTTATAAAAGAAAGAAACAGCTAATATAGGGGTTATTTCTTAAATCGCTTAGACCGTAAAACCTTGGCTGAAGTAGGTAACTCGTTAAAAAGGGTATATCGATCGAACGACTTAAAATGCAAATGTCTTCCTTTTTACATTTGCATCTTACCAATTAGGCATTCATGTCCCTAAAGTCGACATTGATGATTATGTCTTTGGCCATATTAAATAAATGAGAAAAAGATTTCATTATTTTTCATGGCTTATTGGCCTGCGTGGAGCAAGTGATCCAACTGTAACCAGTTATAAATATTCACGTCCTTGTAATGAAATTCAAGTTTCACATGATATCCATTGACCTTTTTTTTTTTCCACACGCACACCCACACACTCACGCTGTAGTGGGATTTCACCACCTGTGGATGCTTGAACCCTTGACCGGGTGTTGAAACTCCTGACAGTCTACCCCAAAGCAAGAGTAAGGATCCGATATCCATTGACCTTACTGTACACCAGTATCTCCCACAAGATCATCCTAGAAGATGTGTGTCTGTGTGTCTGTGTGTGTGTGTGTGAAATCCAATTATGTATCCATCAATCCCTTTATTTATCCATATACACATTCATGTATTTATTTATCTATCCATCTATTTATTCGTTCATCCATTCATTCATTTATTTATTTATGCACTTTTCTATCCATCTATCCTCTTAACCAATCCATTGATTCATTTAACTATCCATTCATTTTTTTAATCATCCCTCCATCCATTTATTGATTTATACATTCAATATCAAGGACTTGGTGGAAGTGATGGGTGGAATCTCGACTTAGGCAGCTGATTCTGAAGATAGAGAGAGATACAAGTGGGACATTACAACGCCATCCATGCCCCCAATCACTACTCCAATAAATCCAAACAATGTCATGGTGCATATTACATTGGTTTGAAAAGGAAAGAAGGAATTGGTATACACGTACATGATCTGAAGGACTCGAATGGACTTAAATATAGCTTTCGTAGGAAGCAAATTCATTCTCATGTCGTTCTTTCTAATTACCACAATGTCTCCTTTGATGGGGTGAAGAGAGAAGAATAGTAAGGATGATTCAAGTACGAAGGAACAAATATTGGTTAGTACCAAATGTATCTTATTAGAGAGCCAGACATATCAAAAAGACATAATTTTAATATATTTGTTTTATTTTGGTAATTTCTTTAGAATAGATTAAAACCATTGTACAAGTAATCTTTTTAGAGAGCCAGACATGTAATCTTTTTTTAGGCCATTACACTTGTATAAATTCAAAGTTATACTTACTAAGAACAACACAAGCAATTTTTCAATATTTCAATTCTTTGTTTTTTTTTCTTAATTTTTAATGTGATCTTGGTTTTCAACATAATCCTCTCGATCTTATTCCTGCAATTCGACAAGACATCCTTGTTGTCACAACGCCACCTTCAAATTGTCTAATCCGGTCTATTCTTCTCCAAGCTCATCTTTTTTGGCAGCTTGCTTTTTTAGCCATGGACCCAAAACCAACCTCTCAATTTCATACAAGTCCTGAACACCCTTGGTTTACTGTTCGACTTATTCTTATACATTTACCTTTGCCCAAACCATTCTACCCTCCACTTTTGCCACTGTTTCAGTTGATTCATGCATGAACATCGATGCGTGGAGACGTATGGGGTCCACGTGAACGACGCAGATAGAGTACAAACAGCGTCAGTAGCAAGGTGGCTACAATCATTGCTCCGTGCTCTCTAGACCCTGCATTATATATATATATATATATATATATATATATATATATATATATATATATATATATATATATATATATATATATATATATATAATCCAAGCCGTTCATTTATTTTTTCAAATCATTATAAAGCATGATACCAAAAATGAGGTATATCCAAATCTCGAGTGGACCACACCACAACAGAGTGGTTACTAATTGCCCACCATTAAAAACTTCGTAAGGTTCGCTGTAATGTTTATTTGTCATCCAACCTGTTGATTATATCACACACACCTGGATGAAGAGAAAAATCAAATATCAGCTTAATACAACTTTTGTGCCCTTAATAAGTTTTTAATGTTTAGTGTTCAATCACCTCTCTTTCTTGTGGTGTGGTCCATATGAGATTTGGAGGTCTTATTTTTGGGCTCATACAATAAAATAGTGTGAAAAGATGGATGGATGGCGTGGATAGGATAATTAAGTCATCGCGGGTCCTCAGCGTCCCCACATGAACACTGCATCTGCATGGGATGCTGATTGGATGTTGTCATTGGTAGTTCAAACTATGCTTGTGGCCTCAGGAACGGTTTTAAACCGTTCCTGATTCAGTTAGAACGGTTTAAAACCGTTCCTAAATGAGGCGTCGCAAAAAATAGGAACGGTTCGAAACCGATGTAGGTACCGTTTCAAATATTAGGGACGGAATATTAGGAACGGTTTTAAACCGTTCCGGTGCCAAAGGTCAGATTTTAAGAAAGACAATTTAAGAACTTTTTAATGTTGCCAATGGCTAAATTTTAGAAACGTAATTTTCCTTATTTAGAAATGACCAATAAAAGTTGTACAACTACTGGCTTTTGCCAATAATATTTTTTTCAATTGAAAGAAATCCAAAGAGTATTAGGTACAGTTAAAAATTAATATTAAACAAATATTGAACTACTTTATACTAAAAATTATATATATTCACAACAATAAGTTTACAATGGTCCTCTCTGGCTTGTTGAGAGAGGCGAGGCGTTTTGTAAGTTCGAAGTTTCTTTGTTTGAATTACTTTGAGAGATTCCACTCCCTATCTATTCCAGATAACCTGTTGGAAGTGAACAAAATAAAATCTCATTATTTCAGTATCAAATAAACCTAGGCAGCAAACTAAAATGCACAAATCACATTTTGTAGTATGAAATTTTAAATTGCAACTGTCAAGCATCCCTGCAAAGTCCATGATCTCAAAAGAAAGACGTATTTGTTGGCTGTCTTTGAACCTCAAGTCTTTCACTTTCAAGTTCTTGCATGAATAGAATGTCACAGCTTGTTATAACAAAACCAAAGAGGAAGAATTTCAGCTACTTCCTCTTAAGAACTATTGAGAGAATTTGATGCGTTGATGGAAAAATCTCTACAATTTCAAATGCGAAGGTATGGGTTAAGCACCGATGGGGTGTCTTTACAAGGCTGCAAATTCATAGAAGAAGAATTCAATCACGGTGAGTTCTTGTAAAAAGCAAAAGAAAAGTAGGCAATGTTGAATTTAGAGAATTCGAATTCTAATCTAAAGAACTTACTTGAGATTTGTTGATTTTCTAATTCTAATCTAAAGAACTTACTTGAGATTTGTCGATTTCGCATGAGTATTTCCACCATCTCTCTCCATTGCCATCGATGGTTCCACCACCTTCAACTAGTAGCTTTGTAATCTTCCGGAATAGAAGCCAGTGCCGCTGGTTTGATCCATCCCAATCCGATCGATTTGTGGAAGCTTGGATGGTTCCATAGATCTAATACATTCAAAAAGAAGGACAGTTATTTTATTTTATTTTTAAAGGTTTCATCATGGCATCACAGTGACTTCATTACAGGAGGCTAATTTGATCCTCATTTTCAACTACCCCTTCTTTTACTTGGTAGACCCCATGGCGATTGGTGGGCAAGTTTGGTAGAAATTGGAGAATGAGGGGCCAGATTGGGTGACCACTAACCAAAGTGTTCTAGGCCTTTATATGGAAGGATACATGTTTTTGCCTTATTTCACATTTTCTTCCTTCTATGGTTGGCTAAAGGGTTCTAAGACCACATACTGGAGGAATTTTGTTTGCATGTTATACTCCCCCCTCATTCTACATCTTTTCTGCACGGTGTTTTTTTTCTGTGATGAATGAAAAAAAAAAAAAAAAAAAAAAAAAAAAACAGTTGGAAGTCACAAACTGAAACCGATACAACCTGAATTCAATTACGTGTCATCACACTGTAACTTCTGGCCATCAGAGTTGCAGAAAAAAAGAAGAAAACATACCTCTTCTTTTGGTGGGAAGGTAGCTGTGTATAGAACCACGACGAGCTACTTATTGCAATTCCTCCATGGAATGTATGGATATCATTTATTAATTGGACGTTTCACATTTGTCTTCGTTTTCACTGGGTTGTCTTTCTGTGGACAGTAGTTTCTATTAATCTCACATGCATGAACTGTGCCCCACCGCAAAACTCTCCAAGATTGGAAGATCCTAGCCATCAATCTTCGGACTTCTAGTTGAATATGGACAATTGCTATATTCTTATCAACTGTATACTTGTAGGCTACAAACGAAAATGCAACACTTTAGAAGATGTTGGGGTCATGGTCCATCTACCTCTGGGCTGTAACAGATACCCGGTCTGGATTTACCGAAACAACTACCCTACTTTCGAAACATAAAACCCGAGTACGTAGAGTATGTCACCTCTGCTGTGATTCCTTTGGAGTAGGAAAATGTTGCAGCAGAGACAGTTCAACTATAAAATCAACCTTGGAGAAGTAGGAAAATCAACCACTCTATGCCACGTGGCTTACTGAAAGCGAACGCGATTTAGGTACTAACCTGCCTGCTCGGATCTCGGGACAGGCTGAGCTTCTGAGGGCCCACTGTGATGTATAGAATTTATCCACACCATCAATCCTTTTCTTTTTTTCTTCCGTATCATTTTAGGTTATGAATAAAAAATAGAAAGCTTGACCTTAAATTTCTATGGCCTGTAAGAAGTTTTCAACGGTAGGAGTTTAATCTCCACTTTGTAGTCAACTTTAGGATTGGATCTGCCTCAATTTTCGGCTAATAACCTAAAATGATACGAAAAAATGGATGGACGGTGTGGATAAAGACCAAATATCACGGTGGCTCCTCAGAGCCCCAGCCTGTCCCGAACTTGGAACAGGCGAGGTAGTACCCAATCCGCGTCCGCTGAAAGCAAAAAAATTTTAAAAAATAAAATATCCTGAAGAAATTTTAGAATAAAAAATTCGCCGTTGCCGGGGATCGAACCCGGGTCACCCGCGTGACAGGCGGGAATACTCACCACTATACTACAACGACTTGGGCTGATATTGAGGTATCATAATATATATATATATAATGTGAGTCCTGCAATTTCAACGGTTATGATCTGGATACACGTGTTCTTTGTAAGTAAACGTACAGGTAAGATTGATTTAATCAAATGGGAGTGATATTGGTATTTGCGTAGTTCGCATTTATACCATCGTAGGGTGCAATTTTCACAATTGATTGCGATGTGACGTCACGACACGCTCTCCATTCTATTTCCTGTAAGTGTGGCCCACCTGAAAGGCTTACATGAATTTTTGGCCCACCTAATAATCACTCATAATAGAAAACTTAAGGTCAATTTTTGAAAGATGCAGATGGCGATTTCCATCAGCCATTATGTTTGACAAATGCATGCTTGTCCAAACTATCTTTCTCAATCACTTTCATCACACCGCATTTTCTTGCTCCTGATAGATGACGTTGCTTCTTTATCGTATTGGGAATCTGTACACGGGCTAAGGTGGCCCATTGGCTTCTGGTAATGTCCATTCACAATCTAACCCGAGCCCACAAGCCCATGAGCAGATAAGAGTGTGCCCAGGTTTGAGGACTCTTCAAGTCTTCTAATTGAGGCCTTGGTGGAGCCTTAGTCCATGCTCATTGACGGCTGTAATGGACTTGTATCGAACCTGGTTTTGTTCTTGAGCCATGAGAATGATCCTATTTAGGACCCAACGAATAAACGGATCAAATTCAAGCTTACCATGGCTCATTCCTGCGCCTGAATATAGCTGAGTGGTTTGCTTATCCAAGTGTTGATTCCAGTTTTTGTTGAAAATGAGCAGCCCGCGAGGGTGGAAATGGACCAATATTGAGAAATATGGGCCCCCGTCAGGCCTGTTTTTGGGCGTTGGACTGAGCCTGTATCTCTAGCCTAAATGGTAATCAGGAAGCTGCTAGCCCACATTGTCGAGGGTTATTGTGTAGGGTCTGAATCATGCCCATTAAATCTAACGCGACTTGACTTTGATTTATAGGCCCAGTCCAATTAGGGATGCAACTTGGGTTCGGGTCAACCAGTTCAGGTTGACCCGACCCAGGTCGGGTTGTTAAGGCCCTTGGGTTGGGTTGGGGTTGGAAAAGGCCAAACCTGATTGGAGTAGAGGTTGGGTTTGGGTTGAACAAATTCAGGTTGGTTGGAAATAATTACATGTATTTGGATCAGGTTGGGACGAATGCAGAGGACTTCCAGTTGGGTTTGAATTGGGCACCTTGGGTTGGAATGCAGGTCAGGTTGGCTTGTGGGTTGGGTCCTCCTGAGGTCGGCTTGGTTCATGTTGACCATTAACACGACGCAACCTGCCTGAGTTGCACCCCTAGTTCCAATGGTCTGTGTGAGCATCATCGGCTGTACCCGCGGTGGACCATGTATGATAACAAGGTTTATTGAAGTAACATCCGAAACTGATATATATCGCCCCACATGTACTGGTCCATGAGCTATGTGTTGGCACTCAGGTTTGTTTTGTGTCATGTGGTGTCTATGAGCTTGCCAGAATCGATATAGCGGCTTAATATCCAAATCGATCAACTTTGACCCCAAGCACCAAAATAAACAGGTGTATCCAATACAAACGTATGTGACCAGATTTTGGGAAGACCGGTTGCCTATTCAGCCACTTATAGAATTTTATAATAATACGGCGATAATTGGAAGGTGGGGTTCTTCCTTCAAAAGTGGATTGCGCTTTGCCTTTCACAGAAAAGGACTTTTTAATATACTAGTGTAATCAGACAAAAGAAAAAAACTCACAGTCGGTCAATAAGAGCGATTGTAAGAATGTCTCTTGAAAGAACTGCTTAATATTTGATAAACTAACGCAAGGGAGAACGTGAGGTCGAGCACCGTCTTCCTCAAGAGGATAACTATTCCGAATCCACGGCACTTCTCTGGACTCCTCACAGAGACTTTCTCGAATCCACGAGAAAAGAGAGCAGAAAATATAAATAAATTCTAATAAATTCGAAATAGATTAATAAATGCATAAAAATGAGCTCACAACCCTTTAAATAAGGGTACTAAGCAATGGGAAAGAAATCATAATCAAACTACAACTAAAACTCCTAGAATTCGCGACTTACTATAAATAGTAAACTTACTATTTATAAACGGTCGTGATGTCTACTAGTGCCCAAGGTTTTCGGCCAAAAATAATAAGCGTCCTATTTGGCTTCACCAAACCGTTCCCCTAATTATTCTAAGCTATTTTCACGTTGGGCACAACTCCTAAAGCCCGACGGATGAAGAGTTATAGTCAAACTAAAACTTACTATTTATAGTAAAAACGAAATTGAAATAGGGAAACGACCGTCGAATCAAGGGTTTCTTGCAATTCCGAGCATCGCAATCCGGCATGGCCAAGTTGGTTGGCTAAAATAGCTCGTTCTACCCCAAAATTATATATTTTACGTCGGCTAACTCATCCCGGATTGCGAGATATGCCTGATTGAAGGTCTGATGGTCCAGATCACTTCCGTCGCCATCCGAGCCTTTTCCGATCCATCTTTGCCATGTAATTGTCTGCGACCCGCTCTACATCAGTCTCCTCCACTTCAAAAGAACTCGTCCTCAAGTTATCATTATGCGCTAGTTCATGATACTCGGTCAGATCCGCGACATTGAAAGTCCGTGAGATCGCCATATCATCTGAAAGATTAACAACATAAGCGTTGTCATTGATCTTTCGGATGATTGGTACCGGTCCAATCTTTTTATTCTTCAACTTGTTGTACGTTCCGGTCGAAAATCTTTCTTTGCGCAGATGGACCATTACTTGGTCGCCCACCTCGAAACTTTCTGTCGCCGATGCTTGTCCACTTGCTCCTTGTACTTTTCGTTCGAGGCATGTAGCTTGTTCTGTACCTCCGCATGAATGCCTATGATTTTGTCTGTCATATGTTCTGCTGCAATGTTCATGCCTGGGAGCTTGGGCAGAGGGACCAAGTCTAGTATGTGGTGAGGTACTCGTCCGTAAATAACCTGGAACGAGGATTTCCCTGTCGAGCGGTTCATCATATTGTTGAATGCAAACTCCGCTTGAGACAAGGCCAAATCCCATTACTTCGGTTTTTCTCCTGAAATACATCGAAGGAGATTTCCCTACGTGCGATTCACAACCTCAGTTTGACCGTCAGTCTGTGGGTGGTACGCGCTGCTGAACTGAAGACGTGTATCGAATCGAGTCCACAAAGTCCGCCAAAAGTGGCTTATGAACTTCGTGTCACGGTCGGAAGTAATAGTCTTGGGAACCCCGTGTAGCCGCACAATTTCTTTGAAGAATAGATTCGTCACGTGTGTTGCATCGAGAGTCTTCTTGCATGGAATAAAGTGCGTCATCTTGGAAAAATGATCTACTACCACGAACACCGAATCCATGCCGCGTTGTGTTCGCGGGAGACCAAGCACAAAGTCCATAGATAAATCATCCCAAGGGCCGTCAGGCACAGATAACGGGATGTAGAGGCCCGTATTATGAGATTGCCCCTTGGAAGTCTGACAAATATAACAGCGTTGGACTGTCTTTTCGACAACATGTACCAATTGCAGCTAGTAATACCGTTCTTCCACAAGAGCTCGCGTCTTGTCTCGCCCAAGGTGTCCACTGAAGCCACCTCCATGTAGCTCTTGGATTATCTGTTCCCTTAGCGAACTCTTTGGGATACATAGTCAATTTTCCTTGAAAAGGAACCCGTCTTGTATATGTAAGTCATCGGGGTGACCTTCCTGACATCTAACCCATGCGTCCTTGAAGTCGTCGTCGTCGGCATATATGTCTTTAAGGCGATCGAACCTGACAACTTCATTGTTCATAGTGACTAGCAAAGTTGCACGGCGACTCAGCGCATCGGCTACTTTGTTCTGTTGCCCTGACTTATGCTTTAGCACGAATTTGAATTCCTGTAAAAATGAGATCCATCTAGCATGTACACAGTTAATGTTAGCTTGACTATTAATAAATTTAAGGGCTTAATGACCCGTGTAAAGTATGAATTCCCTTTGAATCAAATAATGTCGCCAGTGTCGTAGTGCCTGGACTACCGCGTACAACTCGATCTCATATGTAGACCACTTCTTGCGTGCATCAATAAGTTTCTCACTATAGAAGGCTACCGGCCTACCTTCTTAAGACAAAACTCCCCCAATCCCGACATATGAGGCATCACATTCGACTTCAAACAGTTTGTCGAAGTTGGGAAGTACAAGAACCGGGGTCATGGATAATCTGCGCTTGATTTCGGCCAAAGCTCCTGTCGACTTCGTCAGTCCACTGATGAAACTGCCCTTTCTTCATGCAATCTGTGATCGGTGACACAATGCTACTGAAATTTTTCACGAACCGACGATAGAATGTCGCTAGTCCATGGAAACTTCGCACTTCGTAAATATTTTGGGAACCGGCCATTCTCTGATTGTCTTCACCTTTCTTCATCCACTCAAATGCCCGTGGATGTAACCACAAAAACCCAGAAATAATAGGCTATCAGTCATGAAGCTACACTTTTTTAAATTGAGGTACAGTTTATTTTCAGTGAGCACTTGAAGGACCTTCTTGAGGTGCTCCATATGGGTGTTTCGTCTTGACTGTATATCAAAATATCATCAAAATAAACCACAATGAACCGTCCAATGAAAGGTTTCAGAACTTGGTTCATCAACCTCATGAATGTGCTAGGCGCATTAGAAAGACCGAAAGGCATGACCATCCATTCGTACAATCCTTCCTTGGTCTTGAAGGTTGTTTTCCACTCATCACCCGGCCGTATTCGAATATGATGGTAGCCGCTCCTTAAGTCCAATTTAGAGAATATTTTTGCGCCCTCTAGCATATCCAACATATCATCCAACCATGGTATAGGAAACCTGTATTTTATGGTGATCTTGTTGATGGCCCGGCTATCGACACACATGCGCCAACTCCCATCTTTCTTTAGAGTTAGCAGATCTGGTACAACACATGGGCTCATACTTTCTCGAATAAGACCCTTACGGATCAATTCCTCCACTTGTCCCTGCAGAATCTCGCATTCATTCGGGCTCATTCGATAATGAGGACGATTAGGTAAACTGGACCCCAGGACAAGGTCGATATGGTGTTGGATATCTCGCATAGGAGGTAACCCATCGGGAAGGTCCTCGGGCCAGATTTGTTGGAATTCATGTAACAAGGGCCTCAGTCTTTCACGGATGATGGCAGGCTCGAGTTCTTCCCCTTTTACAATTAATGCATAAGTCTGTCATGTTTCTTTGGATTCTTCCACGAAGTCCCGAATGGTTAAGAGAAAACGACCCTCCACTTTAGAAATTTCAGGTGGTCCTTCTGGATCCATATGGGCCAATATGGTCTTCCGGTCGTCCTTGACGAAGATATATATGTTATCTTGCCCTTTATGAGTGGCGTCACGGTCAGATTGCCAGGGTCAACCGAGTGGTATGTGACATGCTTCCATGTCAACCACATCGCATACTACTTCATCCTTATAATGTTTGTCAATTGAAAAAGATATGGTGCACCGTTCAGTTACCTTTGTTTCACTGACCTTCTTGATCCAACCGATTGTATATGGAGAGGGATGACGCTCTATTTTCAATTGCAATTTTTCCACCATGCCCCTGGAGACGATGTTTTCGCTGCTTCCACTGTCAATGATCACATCACAAACCTTTCGATTCACCGTACACCTAGTGCGGAAAATGTTATGCCACTGTGGATGCACTTCTTTTCTTGGTGCATTTAATAGCCGCCTCACGACGAGCGACTCGCCGTGATCTTGCTGAACCCAATCTGAATCATTTACCTCGTCCTCGGCGGTATACTCTTATTCTTTAATATCTGGATCTTCATAAGCGTTATCAGCACTACCATCATTAATGGCGAGGTTAGCCACTTTTCGCTGGGGACAAGTATTTGACAGGTGGTTGGGCTGGCCACAACGATAGCACCTGTCGGGCCTTGGTCGAGCATAAGGGTTCAGAATTCTACTTGGACCAGCAGCAGTCGAGACGCCCCTTTGAGGTTTAGCTTACCCGCTTCTCTGATCTTGGTTCTCAGACGTAGGAGGTTGAGTGCGTGCTCCTACGAGCTCCTTCCCCTTAGGCTGTGGAGCTCCCTGAGGTGGACTTGCCGCAGTAATCCTTGCAGTAGGATAGGTCCGTGTGTTAGGACGTTCAAATTGTGTTTCTGCCCGAGTAGCCAACTTGATCGTATCATTCATCGTCCAGACGGACTGCATCTGAAGCCGATCCTGAATCGCCATACGCAATCCACCGTTGAATCGGGCAACTTGCTGCGATTCAGTCTCGACCAATTCGTTACGCGCCGTCAGGCGGTAAAATTCTTCTGCGTACTCTCTCACCGACCGACTACCCTGTTGACAATTTTGGTATTGTTGGAATAATACCTGATCGTAATCGCTATGAATGAATCGGACGCGTAGTACCTGCTTCATTCGCTACTATGTGCGGATTGGTGCTTTCATCTGTCTGGTTCGTGCGAGTTGCAGTTGTTCCCACCAAGCTGATGATTCTCCTTTCAACTTGTAGGCCACCAGCTTGACCTTCTTTGCTTCAAGGATGTCCATATAGTCAAAAAATCGTTCAACTTCAGAAAGTCAATCGAGGAAATCCTCAATGTGTAGTTGGCCATTGAAGTTAGGAATATCAACTCATATCTTGAATTCTCGATCTACTCGATCGCCGCCTGGTCTGGGGTGTTGGAAGATTATGTCGTCGATCTCCTCCTCACTGGAGCCCCCGTCCTCAGGCATGACCCTTGAATGCACTGCCGGTATTATCCTGCGATCAGGCCGATTACAAGTCTCAGCAATTGGCGGTGGAGGATTACCACCAGGAATACGGAGTTGCCCTAGGGTTTCTGCCAAGAGATTCGCTATGCGGTCCATGGAATCCTACAGCCCTTACATGGCTTACCGATTCTCTTGCTACGCTGCTTGGAAAGTTGCCGCCGTTAAAGGCAAATTCCCTGGAGCACCGCCTATGGGATTGTTGCCCGACCCGTCGTTAGAAGTCATGGATCCGAGGAGAAACCTCGCTTTGATACCAAACTGACGGAGGGGAGAACGTGAGGTCGAGCACCGTCTTCCTCGAGAGGATAACTATTCTGAATCCACAGAACTTCTCTGGACTCCTCACAGAGACTTTCTCGAATCCACGAGAAAAGGAGCAGAAAATAGAAATAAATTCTAATAAATTCGAAATAGATTAATGAATGCATAAAAACGAGTTCACAACCCTTTAAATAAGGGTACTAAGCAATGGGAAAGAAATCATAATCAAACTACAACTAAAACTCCTAGAATTTACTATAATATAAGTAAAACTTACTATTTATAGACGGGGGTGATGTCTACTAGTGCATAAGGTTTTCGGCCAAAAATAGTAAGTGTCCTATTTAGCTTCACCAAACCGTTCCCCTAATTATTCTAAGCTCTTTTCACGTTGGGCGCAACTCCTAAAGCCCGACGGATGAAGAGTTATAGTCAAACTAAAACTTCCTATTTATAGTAAAAACAAAATTGAAGTAGGGAAACGACCATCGAATCAGGGGTTTCTCACAATTCCGAGCGTCATAACCCGGCATAGCCGGGTTGGTTGGCTAAAGTAGCTCGTTATACCCCAAAATCATATATTTTACGTCGGCTACATCCCGGATTGTGAGATACGCCTGATTGAAGGTCTGATGGTCCAGATCACTTCTGTCGCCGACCGGGCCTTTTCTGATCCATCTTTGCCATGTAATTGTCCGCGACCCGCTCTACATCATAAAGGTAAATCCAACGTATGTTAAATTATAACTAAAATTATAGCTAAGAATAACCGCTAATGGATTATCGCTACTCGTAAGATAAACTGAGATATATGATATATTTGTTTTGATTTGATTGTGTGTTGGATTCTTGTTCTGTTGATTTCTTCTGTTATTTATAAATCTTCAGCTGCAGCTATTCCTCGTACGTTTCTCTCCTTCAATCTAATAGTTATGACAGCTAAGGAGTCGTCACATCAGCCTTCCAGATCTTTCCTTCCTTTCTTAATACGTGTCCCTCTGACTGTTCCCCTTCCGCTCTACCATTTTTTGTTTTCGGACGCTTCTCGCCTGCACCTTGCTGGATGCCTCTTAAATACTTAATATATTTCCATTGTTATAACACGTGTCCATCCTTAATTGACTACTTTAGGAACAGTCAGAAATAAGGTACAACATTGCCCTTATGTCACTTCACCTTTAATTGAAAATGTAAGAGCGATGTCTGCTCGGTCGAACAAAAACATCAATTTCGGCCATCTTATTCGTATTCGGTCATCTTAATCGAAAAATATCAAAGTTGGTCGTCTTGATCGAAAAACATCAAATTCAGCCATCTTAGTCAAAATTCAATCATCTTAATTAAAATTTAATATATATATATATATTATATATATATATATATAATATATATATATATATATATAACGTTAAATTCGGTCACCTTAGTCAAACTCGGTCATTTTGGTCGAAAAACATCAAATTCGGTTATCTTGGTTACACTCAGCCATCTTTGTCAAAAAAATGGCAAACTCGGTAATGGCTAGGGATGAAAGTTGGGCGGGTTCAACCCGACTGACCTGTGACCGTCCCGACATTAGGTTGGTCTCGGGCAGGATGTATTGGGTTTGGTTCCGAGCTTGGGCTATATAAACATCAACCCGATAAAAGTTGGGTTGGGCTTGGGTTGAGGTCTCACGTTGCCCGACCCAACCTGAACCCGATCGATATATAATTGTTATAAGTTATAATTGAGTGTGGATCGCCTGTGTTGAAGTCACTTGAAATTTTAGTTCCGTTGGGTCTCGTTGGTCCACACCATTTCTAATGACTCAAGCTAACAAGATATGTCGCATTTCTCTCTACACAACACCTTTCCGCTTTCGAGCACCTATTACCCATATCTTTTGTCTCATTTGTACCTTGCTAAATGCATGTTAAATATCGCTCGGCTTATCTCTATCTTATAATAATGCTCACTGTGATTCTATAAAAGGCACTTCAAGTATTTTTAAAGATTTTTAGCATGTTATATCTTTCACTTCTTGATTGACTATTTCAAAAATAGTTGGAAATAAGGTACCACACCATGCAGCTACATCGGCCTGTCATATAATACTTAATACACCGATTTTAAAGCTTGATGATGAGAGGTTTCCCAGATAAATGATCACAAACACCCTACATGTTGGGATATGGAGTTTGAAAAACTATTTAAATAAATTAAAATTAAAATAAGAAAATAGAAAACTTATCGGTTTATAGAAGTCGAGGCGTGACATGAGTCACTCGGCTTGAAATCGAATTTGCTCCCCTTGGACAGCTAGTGTCCCAAGTGCAACAGGTTTCCAGAGCAATCGACCTCAAGGATACAACGACTATGACTCGGTCCTAGTAGTGCACTCACTGTACACGGGCTCGAACCACTTGTAATCTTAACCCGAACTAGAAAATACTTGAACACATTTTTAAGAGGAAACCTAATTTTCTAAATCTTGCTTAAAACCAAAATGTAGAAGTCTATTTATAGACTCTGAAAAGACACCCTTTCACAAAGGGTTGTGACTATTGGGTTTAAACCCAATTTATGCGACCCTTGGACTTCAAAAGACACAACTTTTCAAAACAAAATATGAAAGGATGTAACCTTTCAGACTTAAGTGAAAAGACACATCCATAGGGTACCTATGGCCATAATCATAGCCTGTCCCAACAGATATTTTGAAACACTAAATTATTTTTAAATAATTTAAAATACAACAATCCCCGAGCTCACATGTTTCAAAATTTTTAACATTTCGAGTTAAGATGGAAGAGTTGTGCAATGGTGCTGGTATCACCATAGACTTGAACCGATATTAGAATAAGCATGACAGGTCTACAGGAATTAGGTGACATCATAGTCTTGAACCAGATTCCTTTTGATGTAGATCGCAAGTACATGCAACTCACACAACTTTTCCACTACAAGTGATTCTGCGGTTCAGTGCATTTCGGCTATACACCATTACCTAGATTTCATGAGTGCTCTTCAAAATTCGCCTAGATTCTCATATGAAGCGGCCTCCACCTCCACACCCATATAGGTGAATTCCATCAAGTATACGCAGCAATTGGGTATACCACCAAATATATGACTATGGATTCTTTAAGAGTTCAAAAACTCATCCTTCTTCATCGTTGCTCGCACTGTACACCATAGAAGGGGATCATTTATATCAGCGCAATCGTCTACCTCGTGTCTTGTTGTTTACCCATTGAACATATCGCATAGGATCTCTACTTGTATAGGTTGGGTTGCCAACACTGGTAGCTCATATATTAGGCTCAGCCTCATTCTCTTCGATGTATCATTAACTAATCTTTTAGATAGTCATTCGGTCTGAGGATTTAGATAGTCGTTGATTTGATCAAGTTCAATATAGCATACTTAGTTATTCCTTGTGTGCACTCATTATCATAAAGGTCATTCATACCAATAGTTGGTTCATGTTATAACTTAATTTTTAGGTCACCATAAATACAAAGAAGGACCCACTAATGAACTACTCATGTTACAAACATGTGTGCAGTGACGCCTTAGTATGTAACCGTGCATTCTACTGAATTTCTAAAGATCAACATCAATATAACTATTCATTATATGCACATCAATCATACAAAAATTAACCCCTTAACATGCACTTAATCAAATAATATGTTATATTTGTTCTAGCACCAACAATAAAGTAGGCCCCATCTTTTCACGATTTAAACCATGCACTCTTTCGCCACCCACCATCAATGACCATAAAATATCTTCTCAAAATTTCTCATCATAAAGTAGACAGTAAACCATCCACTTGCAGTCCATAAGTTGGACATATAAGATTGTCCAATGGAAGAATATTTTAGTGACACACACTATACATGGTCCAACACATTAATTGAATAGTCTTGATCGTCAAAATTAGGTCTGGATTAGATTATCTAAAGACATATATCATATAGAATTATAGATTGCATGTGTATGAACCATGGTGCTCTGTTAAAGTATTAAAAGATTGCTTAGGAGTGCAAACTCATAAGAGAATAAACCCACGAGCAATTAAGATAGATGATTCTAACCGTTCACTTCATTCCCACTGAACAAGTGGTTAGATTATGGGTTCATTATTATTTATTTATTTTAATTTACACCCCTTTCGATTTGAGTCATCTCCACTTTATTTATTTATTTATTTATTTAATGAGATTGTCCAAGAAATCTCGTTATTGGGATATTCATCTCCTTCCATATTTGGCGATTTTGTTCCCATGTGAGGTCCATCAGATCAGTGGAATATATCAAGGGTCATCGGAATGTCATTTGCTCTCATGCAACATGTCAAGTTCAGATAGAATGGTTATAACCACCAGATGCTCCTTGTTAGATCCCTTCTTAAGGGTTGCACTAACTTAAAAACGATAGGAAGACACATAATTAACTACTATATTTTTCAATACTAAGAATTATATTTTTGGCACGTAAGTGACAGATTTAGATCCTTCATCCGGTTGACCGTACAGTAAATATTACCCACCCACATGTGAGCAACTAGCAGGCTTATGGGATAGTGACCAACACCATCGACCTATCAGGCCCGTTTTGGAAGATACTTTGGAATATTGTATTCTCGAGTTTCTTTCATATTTTTCTTTCTAAAGTTTTCTTTTTAACCATAGATGGTGGTTTACAAAGAAGAATTTCTAATATGGTGAGAATCCCAATACAAAATCCCATTTTGAAATGCATTTTGGGTTGATCTTTATTGTACATGGATGCTGGGATTAGTGTATATGCTACTCAGTATGGTTCAACAGTTTGATTTATTTTCATGTGAAAGTTACTTTTGGCTCAAGCTATGAGAAAATAAATTATAAATTTTGAGATCTAAAAAGAAAGGCTTATTAATATCATATCATGATTTTGAGAAAATCTACTAAATGCAGACTTTCTTATGAGTGAACAGGCTCTGACATTATCCAAGAGGAAGGCCCTATAGATTTCTTGGATTTTTCATATGTGATAGAATGGCATGTGTTTGGACATAAAGACGATATGTAGGTCATAGCTCTAGTATCCAAAATGACATTAGCCCGACCCATCTGACAACTTGAGGATCATACTCTGTACTAACAGGGGTTACAACGAACCTTGCCAATTATTCAGGAATCCAGGCCTCTTATATATTTGATCATAGTCTAACCATTCTCATTTATAGATATCAAGATCTAAAGTACTCTATCCATTTTCAGTCGGTGCATACGTTCACTTTTGTACATGTGGTCCAAAGAACTTACATAACAAGTATCTACAAGATCTTGGCCATTAGGTGGGATATGACAACTCTAGATTATATGGGCCACGACTCATAAATCGGGTTGGTGTGGTTTCATTTTGGGCTATTCCAACCAGATATATGTAACCGTAATTCTTAAATAGTTTTTCAAACAAATTCGATTTCAAGATTGTTGGGATATGGAGTTTGAAAAACTATTTAAATAAATTAAAATTAAAATTAAAATAAGAAAATAGAAAACTTATCGATTTATAGAAGTCGAGGCGTGACGTGAGTCACTCAGCTTGGAATCGAATTTGCTCCCCTTGGATAGCGTCCCAAGTGCAACAGGTTTTCAGAGCAATCAACCTCCAGGATACAACGACTATGATCCGGTCTCAGCGGTGCACTCACTGTACACGGGCTCGAACCACTTGTAGTCTTAACCTGAACTAGAAAATACTTTAACACATTTTTAAGAAGAAACCTGATTTTCTAAATCTTGCTTAAAACTAAAATGTATAAGTCTATTTATAGACTCTGAAAAGACACTCTTAAGGGTGTAGAGTGTCTTTTCACAAAGGGTTGTGACTATTGGATTTTAACTCAATTGGTGCGACCCTTGGACTTAAAAAGACGCAACTTTTCAAAACAAAATATAAATGATGCAAACTTTCAGACTTAAGTGAGAAGACACATCCATAGGGCACCTATAGCCATAGCCATAGCCCGTCCCAACCGATATTTTGAAACACTAAATTATTTTAAAATAATTTAAAATACAACACTACATTCAGTAGGCATGCCTTGCGAATGTAATGAATGGCCAGATTTGGCGATAAGACATGTGGGCCATGGGAAACCACCTTGCGAATGCCCTAAATCCTGCACACGTGTCATGCTAGCATGTACAACGCATGGCTTGTGGCTAGTTTTGGAAGTACAAATATGCAACCATACCATACCATGATCATGCAAATATTATCAGTTCCATAAACGTATCCATCCATCGATCATAGGATAAGTTTCACCCTTTATCACGTTATCACGTGCATTTCACGTGCCTACTAACTCGTGTAACAATGACTTTCTTGCTGGTTTTAAGGTCTGAGGTTGACCAAGTCAATGATCCAAAGCCTCCAAAACAATGCAAGGAAATTACCCTCTCATCTAGGAAATCCAGTCCCTAATCAAATGGAAATCAATATCCCTCTCTTTGCAAGCGTCCCACGCTTGCCAACCTGGCACACGTGTGTCGTATATCGGATTCAGCCCACCTTGTGGTGAATGTTCCCTAGCTCGAAAGCTTGCCACTTCGTTCATCAGGTGTGCCACGTGTACACCCGATGTGGACACAGTTTGACCAGGACTCAAGTCCGACATTGTTCAAGGCTCAATTGACTCGGTCTGATCAACTTGATTCCTTTCAACTGCAGAATCAACAAGACACGTAAAAACTTAAATTTTTAAAATTAAAAATTAAAAAAAAAAATTAAAAATTAAAAAAGAAGAAAGAAATCAACTACTCAGGACTCGCTAAAGTGCCAGCATAGTTTAAATACTCAACTCGCCTGAGTCAATACAACTAGACTAGATTTCACACAAGACTCCACAAAACTCAACAGGGTACAACTAAGTTAACTCAAGTAAGCATATATATATATATATATATATATATATATATATATATAATATAATATATATATATATATATATATATATATAACACTTTTTTAAATAATATATAAATATTACTGAAAAGCCTGGATTACTCTATCAATCCCCCTCTACTTCAGAGATATCTTCTGAAATATTTTTTAAATACAAAAGTTCATTATCTTCCCACGAATTAGAAAAACTAGTGCTAATTTTCTGGAAGCTTGTATAATTTTTCGAGTCAACTCAACCGGACTAGGTTTTGAGTCAAGTTTTTGTATTTTTACATTATAAATATTAAATATTTACAAGTCTTGTGTTAAAAACTTGAGGAAAACATTATTTGAGTTACTTGACTCAACATGCTAGACTTTCAACTCAACTCCCACCGTTCACATTGAGTTGAATTTTTGAGTTTTAAGACTGCTAAACCGACCATACCATTCTTCCACAGTTTGAGGGCCTATTTGATTATTCAAATCCTATGTAAATGCCTAGTGAATAAGTAATTATTATTCCTCCACCCTCTTTGAAAATGCACTTGTACTTCTATTTCGAAAATCAGTTCAAAAGGATTGGTTTAAATTTGTGGGCCCACCGTGATATATATAATATATAATGTATATGCTTGTCAATCCAATTTAGAGTAATATTTGAGGCATGAGCCAAAAAATGAGACTAATTCAACACTCAAGTGGCCCACACTAAAGAAACAGTGGTACTAATACTTTAGCTGAGTGTGATGGTGGGGAGTTTATTGATATACTCTAGTAGAGTGTGATGGTTGATACTCAGGCACTTGAATACTGTTCACATGTCAAAAACTTACTCGAATTCCATGAATAGATTGTATACCCCAAAATTAATTAGGTAACCAATCAATGATTTGCTAGAAAATTTTCATCTCAACTGTCAATGAAATGACCACCAATCAGCTAATTAGGTAGAAAAATCATTGCAATCTTTTATTTATGAACCATCTATGCTATATCTTAAATTTTTGGATAATATATTTTTGAGTTACTTGAATTCTACATCCATAATTTATTAGGGCCTGCATATCAGCCATCAAAAGTATCAGAGTATCAAAGTTTTTCTTAGTCAATTAATATCTTCACTTCATTTTCGTAAATCCATATTGATCTTTTGGACTCGCCATGGGTAATGACCCAATTTAAATTGACCGCTTGATTAAGAACATGAAACGACTAACAGGTCTTGATTGATGTATCTGTCAGCTAAAAGGCCCACAAATTGCGAGAGTATCATTTGACCTTTGTATCGGTCAAGTCATTAACGAAAGCTAGTACACTGGCCAGGACGCCTCACTAGTCGTCGCACTTGTCATTTTGCGTAGTTTTCAAAGTCCGCGAAATGAGGATGCGTCCAAATGCATGGAGTGGTTTCCAAGAACGCATCCCATCATAGAACCAAAAGTATTAATATATAAAATTATATGTACGTATCTAATATATCTGATAGGCGCATATAACATAAGAGGAATCTGGATCTTCTGCTTGCCACCGGCAGAAATTTTTTATTTTCCTGCATTGTAATTGATATACATTATCATTATCGAAGCATTAAATACATTTTGTGATTACGTGACTTAATTAGATTGCAACAAGCAGGATTTTCCTTCCTGCGGCAAGCAGATTATCCAGATTCATATAAGAGATGGCAGAGACCATCTATAATCATTTTCACATATATAAGGGTGGCTACCTCAAAATCTTTGAGCTTTTGATTGATGTACCACAAAAGAGCGGTTAAGCTGACAATTCCATGTTCTGAGGAAACGACTTGAAGGATCTAAGGGCTTGTTTGGTTGTCTGTAATTAGATATCTTTTAGTGTAATATCAGTCAAATCTGTAATTATAAATTTTCAAGAGTGTTTGAACACAAAACAATGTAGATAGTAAATGCAAAAGAATTTTACTATCATGCAAGTCAATGTAATCCATACAGTGAAATATAGAAGGTGAAATGTGAAGAGGATACTGTAGAAGGTGCTTCTAAAGATGGTACCTCTTACCTAATTGTAACTTCAGACTCAAGTAATTTTTAGAGTACACATTTATTGCTTGATTTGATGTATATTACATGGTAATGCATGTAAATGCATGTAATTACATGCAACCAAATAGGCCCTAAGTGTAAAATATTTCATAATTTTGTGTGCCCTCTCATCTTTTGTTTTTTACTTTTTAGCCATTGGGTTTATGCCAAACTATGTAAATATAGATGCCTCTGTATTTTATTTTTCAATTTAGCCTTGGGTTTTATATTTGATTCTTTTCTTTTTGTATTTTTACTTTACTGACATCAATCATGTAAAGATATTTTTTTTGAAAGAATTAGTATTAAAGTCAAAGGTTAAAAAGCATCTTAGCATAAGAGTTGTTGTGGAAAATAAAGATGAACGTGGTGTTGATAAAATAAGGTTATCCAATTATGATAAAAGAAAAAGTAAAAAAAGAAAACTACAGAGATAAAAGTTAGAGTAGAGATGATAAAAATTAAATAGCTATGGTGAATCTTCTTATTGTACTAAATGATTAAATTTTATTCAACATGTTCGATCAAACTACTACCAAAGTTTGTGATACAAATTGCAAAACCTATATGAAGAAAAATCAATGTCAAATAAGATTTTCCTTCAAAGATAATTGTACAATTTAGAAATGGAGGAAGGGTCCTCTTTGCAAAAACACTTAAATGATTTAATATTGATCAACATATTGGTAGCGTTAATTTGAAGATTGGCAATGGAGAAAATGTTGCACTTCTACTTTATTTAACGCCAAATTTATAAAATAGTGTGATTTTGAATCTCCGTAACAGTTTAGATCTTAATATAGATTCAATCGTGTCTATGTTTCTTATAAAAGAGTTCGGTACAAACACATACGATAGATCTTTTGGTGATGTCATAACAATTGATGGAAGATCTATTAAGAAAATGACGCAAGGAAGGACGTGATGAGGTCGATCACCGTCTTCCTCAGGTATAACTACTCTGAATCCACAGAGTTTCTTTGGACTCCTCAAAGAGATTCCTTGAATTTATAGGGAAGAAAATAAAAATAATTTCTAATAATTCAAAATAAATTGATTAATGATTAAAAAATGAAATTATTGTTGAGAAGTGGAGCCACATGCGCCGATTTCGTGTCGCAAGTCCTTTCGCAACTGGGATGTGGAAAGGGAAGTTACCAAAACTATAAATTGGGGGCCCTAGGGCTATTCTAGTGTTAAGGTGAATATTGGAAAATATTTCTAAGGTGTGGGCAAGGAATTTTCTCTGTACTTCCAAGGGAGAGGTTAGTATATTGCCTTATAATCTTCGTTCTTCATAGTGGAAGTTTGCATCCATGATTTTTTACCCTAGATTGGGGTTTTTCCACATATATTTTGTCTTGTGGTTTGTTTTGGATTGCTTTGATCTGTTTGTAGTTTATATTTCTTCCTGTTTATCGTTTATGAGTGAGGCATGAGATTGGATCTAGGCTCACTGCGTTGTTGGCGTGCTGCGTGCAACAACTGGTATCAGAGTTATTGATTTAGTTCTATTGGGAGCGATGGTAGAAGAAGGGAAAACTAGAATTGAGAAGTTTGATGGTTCAAACTTTGCCTTCTGAAAGATGCAGATGGAGGATTATCTGTATCAGAAGGACCTCTATATTCCTCTATGAGGAAAAGAGAAGAAACCAAAAAGATGACAGATGAGGAATGATTTTTACTGGATAAGAAGGCTTTAGGAACGATCCGACTCTCTTTGTCTAAGAGTGTCACCTTCAACATATCCAAGGTAAAAACTACAAAAGAATTAATAAAGCCCTAGCCACCATGTATGAAAAGCCCTCAGCATCTAACAAGGTTCATCTTATGAAATACCTATTTAACATGAAGATGTCAAATGGTGGAAGCGTGGCTGAACATCTAAACGAGTTCAATACAGTCACGAGCTAGTTGGAATCCATTGGCATCGTTTTTGAGGATGAGATCAGGGCGCTATTGATCTTATCCAGTTTGCCAGACAGTTGGGATAGTTTGGTGATTGCTGTGAGCAATTCTTCAAGGTCGATAAAGCTGAAATTTGATGATGTGGCCGGTCTAATTCTCAACGAAGAATCTAGAAGGAAGGCATCAGGAGTTTCAGGGGACTCAAGGAATACTCTAAACGTTGAAGGAAGAGAAAGATCGCTGAACAAATGAGGCAATTAACACAGGCGTTCTAAGTCGAGGAAGAAGTTCAAGGGACCGAAAGACAAAGACGGGTGTTGGCATTGCGGTAAGAAGGGGCACATGAAACGTGATTGCAGGGCGCTCAAGAAACAAGAAGGAAGCTCTCAAGACAGAAAGGATTCAGTGAATCTGTCTGAGGAGAGCGATACAGAGGCGTTGATCTTGTCTCTTGATGCGAGGAATGAGTCTTGGGTTATAGACTCGGGTGCTTCGTTTCATGCCACCTCATGTAAGAAAGTTCTGCGTGATTATGTGTCAGGTGACTTTGGAAGAGTCTACCTGGGTGATGATGAGTCGTGCAGTATTGTTGGAAAGGGGGACGTTCATGTAAATCAGAAAGACGGAACGGTCTTGAAATTGAAGGATGTCAGACATGTACCGAGTTTATAACGTAACTTGATCTCAGTGGGACAGTTGACCGATACCGGTTATGTGACGACATTCACCAGTGATTCCTGAAAGATTACAAAAGGTGCCTTGGTGATATCTCGAGGCAAGAAGGAATGTACTTTATACGTGACTTAAGGATTGTATTGTTCACTCGCAGTCGCAACAACTGGAGTGAATGGGCGGTTATGGCATCAAAGGTTGGGACATATGAGTGAGAAGGGGGTGAAAGTGTTATTGTTAAAAGGGAAGCTACTAGGGCTGAAGTCTATTAACTTAGAATTCTGCGAGGACTACGTGTATGGCAAGCAAAAGAGGGTAAGCTTCAAGAAGACGGGACGCGCTCTAAAGACACATCTGTTGGAGCTTGTACATACTGATGTGTGGGGACCGGCACAGGTATCATCTCTTGGTGGCTCACGTTATTTTGTTTCCTTTATTGATGATGCTAGTAGAAAACTGTGGGTCTATTTCTTAAAGCACAAATCTAATGTATTTAAGAAGTGGAAAGTTATGGTAGAAAATGAGACAAGTAAAACAATAAAATGTCTCAGATCTGATAATGGGGGAGAGTACTGTGATAAGAAATTTGAGGAGTATTGTGCAGCAAATGGAATTAAACATCAGAAAATAATTCCAGGGACACCGCAGCAGAATGGTGTGACTGAGCGCATTAATAAGACCATCCTTGAGCGCGCCAGGACCATGAGGTTACATGCAGGGTTGCCCGAGACCTTTTGGGCAGATGCTGTAAATACTGCCGCATATCTCATCAATAAAAGTCTCTCAGCACCAATGGATGGTGAGCTACCAGAAGAAAAGTGGACTGGGAAAGAAGTGAACCTTGCACATCTCAAAGTGTTCGGTTGCACTTCATAAGTTCACATTGATGCAGAGCACAGAAACAAGCTGGATGCGAAGTCCAAGAGGTGCACATTTATAAGCTACGGGCAGCATGATTTTGGCTACAAGTTTTGGGATGCAGAAAACAGGAAAATCATCAGAAGTAAGGACGTAGTCTTTAATGAAAAAGTGATGCATAAGGACAGTGTACAAGAAAATAAGGCCGAAGAAAAGGAATTCGTAGAGTTGGAAGAGTTTTCAGATACGGGTGTTACAGCGCCACATGATGATCATGCACAGGAGCATTATGAGGTAGAGCCACAGACACCGATTGTGAGGAGGTCTACTGATAAGGGTCGAATATTGTATATCAGACCACGGTTATTGCCTGATTTTACGTACATGATAATGCTTAATGGAATATTTTAATCGTGTTTTGTTGCAGGGTGTAATCAGAAGCGCTGACTGAAAAAGAATACTAAAAGTATGGATTTGATGCTCCAAAGCCACCAAAGAAAGGAACGGGCCCTAGGAGACCAAGATCGACGGATTTATACGCCAGAGATCTAAGGAAATCAAGCTGTTCACGTTAAAAAGGTCCGAAAATGGTCCAAATTGCAAGATCACATGGTTCCCACCATCCGATTGACACGAGACTTCATACATGTGATGGGGGCCATAAATAAATCGTACATATAAAATTTCAGCCATTGGATATCTCAGAAAGTGGCCCAATGGCCAGATCAACCCCTTAATTCATTAAGTGGGGCCCGCGGGATATCTGGATATATATCAATTTTTGTTCCAAGGGTTGAAATAATATGCGAAAAAGGGTGGACGGTGTAGATTTCGAACAAACATTACAATGGGCCCGTATGTACAACGTGTGTACATAATGTACACACGTGCCCGCCGCGCACTGGATGGATGAGGCGGTCAGGCAAGCGTTGACCCGCATCTTCTCAAAACGGCAATTGTCGTCTTCAGCGTTGGTGAAACGGACGGACGCTGTCCATTTTGCGGAAGTTTGTGGGCCCCACCCATCACTCTTACGGCTCATCCAACCCGTCCATCATGTAGAGGGCCTCAAAGACATCAAATCCATGCTGAAATTTTGCATCCATACATGCACACGTGTGCGGTGCAGAGGCCATAAGTGGACTGCTCTACAACGTCTAGATTGATCCTGGCGTGATTTCTTCTCTGGACCGCATCAACGAACAACCAAAATCGTTCCTTCTTGACCAAAATTTCGGGGGCAATCTAATGGACGGGATGGATTTTCTCAAAAAAAAACCTCTGTGGAGCCCACCGATCACGTCAGTAAAGGACGTGCGTAGGCTTACGCACGTCCGCGAAATCCAGTTTTTGCGGCAGTTGTGGCTCACCATCGTTGATCTTTTGGGTGATCCGGACCGTCCATCAGGAGCCCATGGTCCCTCTCACTCATGCCTAGGCGTCGGTATTTCAACAGACAACCTGAATCAGATTTCAATAGTCAAAACGTAGGTTGGACGGCAAACTGAAAAATCAAAGTGGGCCGCGTCATTAACAATCCAAAACCGGCCTTCTCCAGCTGAAACTTCGTCACGAATCTGGTAGACGGCGTGGATTTCACAAAAGTCATCTGAAGTGGGCCCCACCAAGCATTGCAGCGCAGCTGCTTGCGTCGGTTACGCAATCCAGCTGTATACGCAGTGCGGAAACTCTTCGCACCGACTCCACCGTCCTGCTGTTTCTATAAGAAAGAGAGAGAACGTGAGATGCTATCTTTTGGACGTGGAGAGGGAGAACAGGAGAATAGAGGAAGAAAGAAAGAATTGTTTGATTTTATTTTTATCTGTTTTGTTTTTCTGAACTTGAGATCTAGCCCATCCATGTGTGGCTAAACCTCTTAGCTAGGGCTAAGAGGTGAAGCTTGTGGCGTGATGGAAAGATATTCCTACGGCTCTGATTTATGTTAGATGGAATGAATTTCTTTTGATTCTAGTTGCTTGGGAATACTTTTAGTCTTTTCTAATGATTTGTCGTGACTAACATTACAATATGTCTGTGATGGCTCTGAGTATTTCTTCTCCCTTATTTGGATTATGATTTCAGGAAATTCTGTTGTTACCCATTGTCCCATGGACATGGTTGGATGATGGAATCCTTCCTAACACTCATACATCTTTTGATTGGTTATGGATTGGTCTAAGTTCTGTTATTTACCTTGTCTCTTAGGCATGGATTTGTGATGGAATCATACCTAATTCTTATATCTTTCATCTCTTTGAAAACTAAATCAAAAGGAGGTTCATATTGATTTTCAGGTTATATCTTCCAACTGGATGAAGATGGGACTCTAAGTTCAGTTGCGTTCATGAATCGATCGTAGATCTTCCTAATCTCTACAAGTGGATCCACTGAATCCCTAGTTTTCCCTCTCTTTGAATTCTCTAAGTTTTAGATTCCTAATTCACCATTATTCTCTCATAGTTACTCGATTTAAATTTCATCTTATTCTAGTTCTAGCTCTGGTTACTTTCAGATTACGTACAGGTTTCAGTCCCTGTGGATTCGACCTCGGTCTTACCGAGTTTATTACTACATCACAACCCTATACTTGGGGAGTGAACATCTACTCGGGAGAGAAGGCCCACGGTCCGATACTCACCCTCCTTACATTATCTACTGCTGACAGATAATGGTGAGCCAGAGTGTTTTGAAGAGGCATTACAGACGGATACACGGGTTAAGTGGGAGCAGGCCATGGATGATGAGATGGACTCTCTTGAGTTTAATCGTACATGGGAGCTAGTCCCTCTACCCAAGGGTAAGAAAGCTCTTCATAACAAGTGGGTTTACAAACTGAAGGAGGAGCACGATGGTTCGAAACGGTACAAGGCTAGATTGGTTGTGAAAGGGTTTCAACAAAAGACAGGTATCGATTTCACTGAAATATTTTCACCTATGGTGAAAATGTCTACGATTCGCATGGTCTTGAGTATAGTGGCTACAAAGACTTACATCTAGAGCAGCTAGATGTTAAGACAATCTTTCTTCATAGGGACCTTGAAGAAGAGATATATATGCATCAGCCGACAGGATATGTGGCACCAGAAAAGGAGAACAAAGTGTGTAGACTGAAAAAGAGTTTATATGGCCTGAAGTAGGCCCCGAGGCAGTGGTACAAGAAGTTCGACAATTTCATGTCGGGAAATAATTTTAGGAGATGTCATGCAGACCACTGTTGTTATTTGAAGAAGTTTGATACGTCATACATCATTCTTCTTCTATACGTTGATGATATGCTTGTGGCCAGTTCAAGCATGAAGGACATCTCAGATCTCAAAAGACAACTGTCTAGAGAATTTGTCATGAAGGATTTAGAAGCTGCAAAATAAATCCTAGGCATGAGGATAGAATGTGACAGGGAAAAGAAGAAACTAATTTTGTCATAGGCAGAGTACATAGTTAAGGTACTTGATTGATTCAATATGGGAGGTGCTAAGCTGGTTAGCACTCCATTAGCCAACCACTTCAAGCTATCTAAGGAGCAAGAGGCAAAGACGCAGGAGGAACGGGACTACATGGCTAAAGTTCCATACGCGTCAGCCATTGGGAGTCTAATATATGTTATGGTGAGCACGAGGCAAGACATTGCTCAAGCAGTGGGAGTTGTTAGCAGGTTCATGAACAACCCCGGGAAGGAACATTGGAAAGTTGTGAAGTGGATCCTTAGGTACTTGGTAGGTACTAAGGATGTACGGCTGTGTTATGGTGGATCGGAAATCAAGTTACAAGGCTACGTGGATTCAGATTTGGCAGGAGACATCAACAGCAGAAGAAGCACTACAGGTTATGTCTTTACTCTAGGTAGTGTTGCAGTCAGTTGGGTCTCTCAGTTACAGAAGATAATATCTATCAGTACGACAGAAGCAGAATATGTTGCGGCTACAGAAGCATGCAAGAAAATGGTGTGGATGCAAGGTTTTATGGAAGAATTGGGTAAGAAGCAAGCAGATTGCAAGCTATACAGTGATAGTCAGAGTGCAATACACTTGGCTAAGAATTTAGCCTTTTATTCAAGGACCAAGCATATTACCATCAGATATCACTTCATACGTTCGTTACTGGAAGATGGATCGATTGCTCGGAAGAAGATTCATACAAGTGAGAATCCTGCGGATATGTTGACCAAGGCAGTCACACGAGAGAAGCTGAAGCTCTTTCAGCTTTGATTGGTCTTCAGGCATGAAGATGGAGAGGTGGTGCACTTCGGATGAAGAAGACAATTTTATGGTGATGTGTCTCCAAGTAGGAGATTGTTGAGAAGTGGAGCCAAATGCGCGAATTTCATGTCGCAAGTCCTTTGGCAACTGGGATGCGGAAAGGAGTTTCGCAGATTTCGTGTCACAAGTCCTTTCGCAACTGGGATGCGGAAAGGAGTTTCGCGGATTTCGTGTCGCAAGTCCTTTCGCAACTGGGATGCGGAAAGGGAAGTTGCCAAAACTATAAATTGGGGGCCCTAGGGCTATTCTAGTGTTAAGGTGAATATTGGGAAATATTTCTAAGGTGTGGGCAAGGGATTTTCTCTGTACTTCCAAGGGAGAGGTTAGTATATTGCCTTGTAATCTTCGTTCTTCATGGTGGAAGTTTGCATCCGTAGTTTGTTACCCTAGATTGGGGTTTTTCCACGTATATCTTGTCATGTGGTTTGTTTTGGATTGTTTTGATCTATTTTTAGTTTATATTTCTTCCTGTTTATCGTTTGTGGGTGAGGCCTGAGATTGGATCTAGGCTCACTGCGTTGTTAGCGTGCTGTGCAACAATTACAATCCTTTAAATAATGATCTCAAACTCCCTAAAAACGTGACTTACTATAAATTGTAAACTTAGTATTTATAGACGGTCATAATTCCTACTAGACTTCATTGTGTTTGGCCAAAAGTAGTAAGTATCCAATTTGGCATAACTAAGTTATTCTACTAATTTTTCTAAGCCCTTTTCATGTTGGGCACGACACCTAAAACTCAAAGGATTAAAAGTTATGATCGAATTAAAACTTACTATTTATAGTAAAAATAGAAATAAAATGGACTTTTGACCATCGATCTGATCGAATCTCGCAAATCTAGAGGCAACCCGGTATAGCGAGGTTTGTTGGCTAAAGTAGCTTTTCCTACCCACAAAATCATATATGGTACATCAAAAAACTCATTCCGGTTTGCAAGATACGACTGTTTTAAGGTCATGACGATCCTGATCACCTCTGCCGCCGATTAGGCCTTCTCTAGTCCATCTTGGCCATGAAAGTGTCCACAACTAGTACTACATCAGAAAAGTACCATAGGTAGAGATCGGACTGGATCTAAGTCAAAAGGACACAACATAAGAAAGTATTGGATTTACAAAAAAAAAAAAAAAAAATGGTTACTTATGCAAAAATAATAATAATATAAATTCGGGAAAGAATAGAAATTTTTAAATTTTAATTCGAATGATCAAGCATCGGATTCAAAGGATTTCAAAGAAAACCTAGTCAAAATGGGTAATTCATCCGAGATCTGGAAAGTATTATAGGTAGTGATCCACAAGAAAAACTGAACTATCAATGGATTTTGGGTCCGTGTGCTTCATTTCATATAACAGCACACAAGAATTATTTTTACACATAATTTTGTGATAGTGGCACATTTTATATGTGCAAGGATAATACATGTAAAATTGTGTAATCTAATATAGTCAAAATCACAATGTTTGATAGTATCACACATAAGTTTTAAGTGTCCAGCACATAGTAGATCTTTGGAAGAGTCATTTGTTATCGAAAATTTCTAATGAAGATAGATATAAATATTCTAGTGAAAAGGGTCAATTGAAGATTGTAAAAGGGACAGCAGTAGTTGTGAAGGGAGAGTTGATTGACAATTTATATTGTTTGCTCGAAAATACCATGGTTAACGATGCTCTATTCCCAACGTGGTAGACTCTAATATAATTTGACACATGCGATTAGGCCACATGAGCAAGCAATGAGTAAAGATTTTTTTTTATGAATATTTACTTCTTAATTTGAAATTTCTGATTTTAAATTTTTGTGAAGATTATTTATTTGAAAAAAATGTATAGAACTCATTTTTTTATATACTATTACTAGAATTAAGTGTATTTTAAATCTAATTCATTCTACTACTCGTGAGGCTCTTGTCAAACTTTAAGAAGTTTTTATTTGTTTTTTATTAACAAATTCTTCAGGAAAATGAATTTAATGCTCAAAAGAAAAAGTGGCATTTTTCTTATTTTATCAAATTTTAAATATTAATTGAAAACTAAAAGAGATTAAAAAAAAAAAAAAGATTAAGTATTTGAGAACTAATATGGAGAAAAGTACACATCGAAAATTTTTAAAGATTTTTACACGCCCTTGCTCTTGTCAGTGAAGGAAGATTCATTCATTACATTTCACGAGCAAGCATCAACAAGCACTATATGATCCATATTATTGCATAATGGAATTGAGAAACTAATTAAATGTTTGAATCATACACTTATGGATCATGCTGGGAGCATGCTCAGTTTAGCTAAGCTCAAGCCATGTTTTGGGATGGAAGCTACTAACATGACTCGTTAGCTAAATTATTCTCCTATGACTACGCTAGATTGTAATATTCCTAAATGAGTATAATCTAAAAAACTTGTTAATTATTTGTATATTCATACTTTTGGTTGTAAAACTTATGTGTGATTTCTTAAAGGGCAAATGACTAGGCTAGATGTGAGGTTTAGAAAGTATATTTTTCTTAGTTATACAGATAAAATAAAAAGTACAAATTGTGGGACCTTACAGACCAAAAGTTAGTGATTAGCCAAGATGTCGTTTTTAATGAAGATTTAATACAAAAAGACAAAGAATTGCCAAACTTATAATCATGGGAGATAATTTAATCCAAATATTCAAATAATGTTCAAAATCAATCTACCAAATCAAAAGATCAACTAGTTGATAATAAAATCACTTAAGATAAAGTTGATGAAACACATGCAGATAAGATACAAGGTGCTAAAACTTAAAGTGATCAAGGCTAACCGAAGAGAACTGCAAAACCTTATGTTTAGCTTAAGAATTATATTACGACTAATGCTTGCAAAAGTGTGAGCCTTATTCATACCGAGAGACATGTGAATCTGTGTGTGCTAGCTAGTAAAGAGCATCTATGAAGGAGGAGATGGAAGGTCTGTATAAAACATGACTTTGGAGGAGTAAGATATCATTCGTGCACTCCATAGCTCCACTTAGTTCATAAAAAATAGGTTAATATGTGCTGGATTCATTTTAGATTTGGCTACTGCTATTTGAATTACAATGAAATGACATTGTGATAAATGTGGAAGCGAATTGCGAGTCTCTTCCCTGTCCTGGATAGGCATACGATGTGGGTAGTTGGCAGGGGTGACTGCAATATGTGGACTTCTAACTGGTCCGGTTTTGGCCCTTTGGCGGCCCTCCCTTCTCTTCACATTTCTGATTCCATGAGAGGGCTTACTGTGGCTGATTTTCTCGACGCCAATGGAGTCAGATCAGATGCGCTGTTTCCTATCCCTGATTGGCTGAAATTGCACATTTAGAAAGGAGGCTTCTACACCTCTCTCAACCAGGACTCCATCATCTGGCCATTGGAATCTTCAGGAAGCTTTTCTGCTAAATCGGCTTGGGACATTGGTAGGGAAAGAGGCCAGACCTGAAGTTGGTCCAAACACGTTTGGCATCCCAAATTCCCCCCGAAAATCTCTGTATTTGTTTGGAGGCTGTTAAACGACGCGCTGCCAGTTGATGGTCTTGTTCAAAAGAAAGGAATACACCTAGCATCATTGTGCAATTGTTGTATTTCTGCTCCCCACGATGCTCCTCAGGTGGAATCCCTCTCACACTTGTTCCTACTTGGCTCTCTTGCCGGCGCGGTGTGGCAACGCACTGCAAGCTTCCTCGGAATGCCTCTATTTCATCAGTCCTCTATCGCCAACAGGCTCCATTGGTGGTGGAATCGACCGCTCCTTCCATGCAGCAGACAACAGCATATTCGGTTGACCCCGATTTTTATTGTGGGAAATCTAGAAAGCTAGGAACGCAGCCAGATTTGATAACTTAGTGGTGTCTTGCACTTCGGTTTTTCTTAAAATCCGTTGGTGGCTAGTAACCCTCTTCCCTAAATTACCGAAAGAAGTTCGTCAGCGCCCTTATCTCCCCGTCGCTCCCCCCATCGGCCACCACTCGGGTTCCCACAGCCAGGCCCACTCCTTCATTGTTGTCAAATGGATCAAGCCCCGGGAGGGCCTCCTCAAGTTGAATGTAGACGGCTCTGCCTTATCTAACCCGGGCCCTGCTGGAGGTGGGGGTATTTGCCACAATCACCAGGGCAGCCCAATCTTTGCTTTTTCCTACGGTTACGGGGAAGCTTCTAATAATACTGTCGAGCTGCGTGCAGTGCTGGATGGTCTGAAACTTTGTCTGGATAGAGGTCTCCGCAATGTGCTCATCGAATCTGACTCTAAATGGGTGGTCACTTGCCTCACGTCGCCGTCCGCATTGGAAGTGGGCCTATTGGTTGGCCAAGATCAAAATGCTTTCCTCCCAGGGGAACTTTCGAATAGCCCATGTGTATAGGGAAGCTAATAGCCCGGCCGATGGTTTGGCCAAGATGGGCAGCAGGGACCAATCCTCCTGCCATTTCCATGATCTTTCCTCCCTCCCCCGATTAATTAGGGGACAGGTGCTCTTAGACAAAACAAGCTTAGGTAATGTTAGAGAAGGATCCAATTCATACACTGTATAGTTTATGATAGGCAGCCCAGTTTTTTTGCCCCTGGCGTTTTCCTGCCTGAATTAGGCTTTTGTAATCTTGCTCGGTCATGAATGAAAGTTCCTTTTTCAAAAAAAAAAAATTAAAAAAAAAATGAGAGACTCCACATCATTGAGAATCCACTCACATCGAACCACTATCTTCAAGTAATTATTACACATAACTATTTACCATACAACCATATTTAGAAATCCAAACATGTCCTTCAACTTCAAGCAATATTGTCTTTGTAATGTGGTCCATACAAGGAGCACAGGTAGAGAAAGTATATCATTCTTTTAAGGTATTCTTTAATGAAAGAGTTCTTGTACAATAAAAGAGTTGGAGAAAAAGTATATATTATATTTTTTTTTCTCTTGTTTTAGTGAAGAAAAAAACTTCATTTTATTGTCATTGGTATAGACATATTGTGGATTCAGGTAAATATTTGTACTTTTTGTCTCTTATTTTTACTTCAACTTTTAGGTTTTCAATTTTGGTTTTTTTTTTTCTTTTCTTTTTTTTTTTCTTTTTTTCTTTTTATCTACATCATATGTAAGAGTGTTTATCTGCAACACACATATATAAGTTGCCTTATGTATCACGTTAGCTTAGCAAAATAATTCAACACAGTTAGTCCATGCAAATCAAGTAATAATGCATTGGGATGTAGATATTACCACCTATACAACACGGCCGTTTCTAGGCCGGCCTAGTCCCAAAGCAAACATCTTACACACCATGAACATGCCATATGCCAAAAATGAAGGAAGTACACTCATGAACTTTCTATTTTATTTTTTTTTCACACACCCCACATACTCACGTAGTGGAATTTCACCACCTATGGATACTCAAACCCTTGACCGGGTGTTGAAACTCCTGAGAGTCTACCACCCGAGCAAGAGTAAGGATCCAAGTACACTCACGATCGAATTGAGCCATGTGTACAACTTGGTAGTGAGGTTTTTGGTCTAGCCACCCATATTTCCCTATACCCAGTTCCGCCTGCTTCTTAAGAATGGTAACAGGGAATTAGAGTGTACCCTACCTGATGAATGGTCGAATCTCTCACATTTATGCTATCCAATCGTGTGACCCATGAACCGCATGAGAGCTTTCATTGTGCTCGGCATTCTATCCCATGCCTTTTCGTTAGTTTGTTAGGATACATCCCTACGTATTTCTATAAGATAAATGGCGATTTGGAGTTGTTTTTCACATATTCAAACCATTTATAGGATGACCTCATGAATTAAAAACTCTTATTAAAGAAATTATCATTTACCTCTTTTCTTTTAAATATAGATGGTCTCGTTAACCTTTGGATGATCAAATGGATGAAATATTTTAATATGACAGTTTCTTACATGCAATGGTTGAAGTCCTCACATGTTCTTTTGAACCAGGCCGAGATGTATTAGAGCAAACCTCTTCTTTTTTTTAATCTCCCTTGAATTTTGATTAGCGGAATATTAGCCGTCAATCCACACATCCAAACACGGCATGGGACTCTCTGCGAATGCCCTGATGTTGCTCTCAACCTGTCCCAAACGCCACGTATCCATGTAACGTGGTCTTGACAAAGTGGTAAAAATCGGACATTCCACGTGGCACATTGTAGTGCCGGACAGTGGGTCAAGGCTTTCTAGCTGTCTCTTACATGGAAAATTCTGGAGAGAGAAAAAGTTTTTAAAAAAATGTATAGAAAATACATTCAGAGAAGCAACTCTAGCGTTAGGATTGGAAATTGGACCGCCTAATTAAGAAATATCACGTACGGAATGTTCTAATATTATAAAATATTAGAAATGCGGGCCAGGCAATGGAATTCGACTCCTCGCCCACACAAGCAAGAATATCTGGCAAAAGATCGTTGGCTGGAACCATTGCCGAAGCTTCAACGGATGGGAAATGTCCCATCTTGCACGTGCACTGGAGGCTCGCATGTGCCGTACTTGTAGGAGATCCAATCGGTTCGTCAGCCGGGCCCCACCATGTAGATGCCATGAATAAAAAATAAGGTCTGTCCACTCATCAGGCAGGTCATACATGTTCACCGAATGTGGAACAATGGTCAATATTTTCAGCCGTTCGTTTTGTTGCGCACATATGGCCCACTGGATAAGTGAATCAGCTGGGTCTTTGACATAGGGAATTTAGCTAGTGGGGCCGACATGATGAGTGGCTCGGATCTCGCGCGCGTGAGTGTACTTGTGCAAGCACTGGGAAGTGGGCCCACAATAAGTGGAGGGAGTTGGCTTCAAACTCTGTTGTCAAATCGAGAAAGCTGGCAGCTTTCTAGTTAATGATAGCAATTGCTATAGAATAATCTGACTCGGAATGTGAATTTCCAAGCAGCAAGCTTTTACACAGGGAGATTTTCTCTTTACTTGGAAGTTCTTCGATACTACGGCACTGTAAGACGCTTGATGCGCGGGCACTTCACATGGCATATATTAAATGGACTTAAGACTCGGCGACTTGAACTAATTCATTCGATCTCGAGTCGAGTCATGACTCAACCGAGTCAGGGGTGAATCGGCCTGACTCGCCCCAGCTAGAGTGACTCGTCCGTCAGGATGACTGTGTTTCGAGCCAGAAAAGGTCCTACGTAGTCCGAGACAATTCTGGCGAGCCACATTGGACTCGTCCGATACTAAAACCATTATTAAACCGACTAAATGGTGACGTACGTTCACGTTAATTGGAGAACCGCAAGTATTTGGTGGCTAGTATGTTTCAGCCTGGCAGTCTTTTGAGGATATTCCATCCAGGATAGAGGCCCACTAAATCAACAGCCTGGATTTATCAGACGTCCCTATTAGTCGTGAACCAGACAAAATCAATATTAATACGTAGAAGTTTCCAGCTAAAAACAAGGTTACAGATACCAACGCTCGGTCTATGATGCAACATCCTTCGCTTCCACCTACGTGAAAGGGAAGTATTCACATGCAGCCCTGTCTTTCCTGGCAAGTTATCACTTGTGCATGACATCTGAACCCTTAGAAAGGGAGAAGAGACCGTGAAGATCACGTGGAGCGAAAAGGAGGCAGGCGCCAGTGTTGAAATTCAATGGAAGGCAGATGGTCTGATTCGACGTACAGGTGCGAACCACCTAATGAGTGGATCGCCTTGACTTTCACTGCCAGTAATCTTCATGGTGAGACACGTCTTATGCAGTGCACGGATGACCCACACACATGGCATGTTGGCTTGAAGAATGGGGCCTACGTGAAGGTTTACATACAGTGGCTATGTTGATCATTTATCCTCGTATGTAAAAGGACGCAGATTGCGTCCCGCCTCTCCTAGGACGGCCTTATGGAAAATGTTTTTGGTTAAAAATATTTAAATTAAAAAAAAAAAAAAAAAAAAAAAAAAAAAAAAAAATTATATATAATTATAAATAATTATGACTCTGGATGAAAACGTCCGGTCACCCTTGCCGATATAAACCGAGCTTGGTTGGTCCATTTCAACAACTCAAGCCATTCAACTCATCTTCTCATGTGAATTAGTAAATCTCCAAGTGTTTTTTTTTTATCAAGCTAATAGATTCAATATGAACCAAAGCCGGCAAGTCCACAAGAACCAGACCGCGTAGTAGTCTAATCCAGCAAAGCTAAACTTTATATATTTTTTATCTGTCTTTTCAATTTTGAAATTTTCTTATAGTTTTCATCTACCAGCAAAATTATATTTACAAAGTTCCACTAGTAGTTCCTTTGTGTTTGTTGAACCCAGAATAACACACGGGCTCATCATATCTTGAAAGCTATTTGGTTGCAACCTGTTAACAGTCTCAATTATTTCAAGGATGGGTGAATAATGCTTTAAGAATAGCATGACTACATGTGCTTCAGCCTGTCCTTAAAATTTTTTGGTTTTTAATTTTTTCTTCATTTTATAATAATTATATATAAATTTGTAATTTGAGATTATCAAATTCTCAACAAACGAATTTGGACTAGATAGGGGCATGTGTCATCCATCCATTTTGAAAGATCATTTAAAGGCATGGGCTAAAAATGAGACAGATCCAATGCTCAAGTGGACCACACCACATCACAGGAAGCGGTGATGATCATGATGCCCACCATTGAAACCTTCCTACGGAAAATACAAATATGAGCTTGCATCAAAACAAGCTAATGCGACTCTCTGGAAATTTTTAATGGTGTGCATTTAATCACCACTGCGTGATCCACTTGAGCCTTGGGTCTGCCTCCTTTCTGGGCTCAGCATGGATAAAAAAACATACAAATCCCTTGCTTGGCCGAGTCCGTCAATGCAGGGGCAGGACGCAGTCCGCGTCCGATATCGATAGAAAGCACCATCTATTGATGATGTACGAATACGTCCTCGCTATTTTACGAAGGAGATCGGTAGCTAGGTTCTGACGCTGCTCCATGCAAACTTCTCCGTTCGTGGACCTTTCTGAAGTTCGAAATGGAATGCAAAGACTGAGATTATTTCCCCTGCGTCGCAACTAAGATAACCAGCATTCGTCGCCCCACTGTGGCCCACATGATGAGATGGTCCAATGATCGGAACTGTCCATGTTATTGATGCTACGCTATACAGGCCACCCATTGTAAGAAAATTATCACTGCGTACATGTATGTAGAATATTTGAAAGACCAAAAATCTAAGGTCAAGATGGTCCTTGAAGCGTGATTAAGTGATCACATGCGTTCTCTGGCCCGTTCGTCCATTATAAAAAATCTAGTTAACCACTTATAGTATTTAGTTACCTTCCAGAAATGATACAGGGCTGTAAGAGCACAATAAGTTATAGGGCTCCTAATCAAGATCATTCACATAAAGCAGGACCACTAACCAATTTGGCTCATCTATTTGTTAACACCCATCATGGACGGCTTATAATTCTTAAAGATCTCTTTTGTTAGGCAATTGTAACCATCCCATCCACGGATTGGAAAATGGATGGCTATAAAAATAAGGCCCAAAATGATAGATTGGATCATCTGATCAGTGCAACTTTTGCATCATAGCCCATGAAATGTGTTGTGCACTTATTAGACGGTTCCGATTGATCGAGTAGAATGTCCAAGTGAGTCGATGCAACTGTCAGTATCACTATATATATAGTAGTCTGCCAGCACTCGAGCATTTCTCTTTACCTGTGTTTCATGTTCCTTAGGTTGAATGGTGACGTAGATTCATAGTTGGGATTCTTTTGGATTTGGTGGGGTTACTGTGAGAGAGTGATTGTTCAGAGTTTCTTTCATTGTATATGTTTCTTAGCTTGCAAGATACAGTGCATATATAGGCATAGCGCCCCGTCTCTTTCTCGGGAATTTCTCTCGAGATTTTCAAGTTTCCAGGAAAATCTCTTGCTAAGAATGAAAATTATATATATATATATATATATTATATATATATATATATATATATATATAGTACAATAGATTTTTACAATGGACTGCAGAATTTAACAAGGTAAGAATAAAAAGTCCTGCAGCGGGAATTTGATATTTTAGAGATGGTAAAGTCATAGGAATGAATTAATATATTTTCTTTACTAATACTTTGATTTTTGACCAACGTCGGTGTATGCATGAAATAGATATAATTTGGACAAATACATTTGAAGATTTCAATATTAAAGTCTCTATATTCTTAGAAAATGAAAGAATCATAAGATTGATGTGAAATACATACATTATGTGAAGCTCAAGTTATCCTATATTCTCCGAAAACATATAGCATATTGTCATAGCCATTAAATAATTCAAGATAACTTAATTCTTGGACCATACTATATACGTGTAACCGTCTACCATGAGACATTGTCCCCGCACATGTATAGGTGTGTGTATATTCACTGTATCTTGCAAGTCAAGTTGAATTTAAATGTCTAATATTAAATTGTACTGCATAAGCTTGTTATGCTTATCATTAGACTTGAAAAGACCTAAGGTCTAATTAGTTTGTTGGATGGCCGATCATGTTTTCATGGGGACAATTTTTCAAAAAGGAAATACGACCCTCATGAATTTAGTCTTATATCATAAATCAAAATTATTAATCATTACTACACAAACTAGTTTTGTAAATCATTTTTATTAAATATATAATTGATTTTGAAGCATCATATATATTGTTTTGTAAAGTTAATGATTTAGATTTGTTTTTTAACGATCAATCATGCCCACAAGATATAATGAGCCTAGGATCGTAGGCCTTAAAGAAATACGTAAAACGATACGTATATAATGGCGTGAGACATTGATCACATAAATTCATGTAGTGCGCATGTTGAAACGTTGCTTTATTATGTCAAAGTTTTCTATGGTTAGGAAAGTATATTGTGGGTATTATTTATAATTTAAATAACTTTAAAAGATTATTCTAGAAAGATCCTTCGACAATAAGGAAGGTCTGGTGACAAAGGGTTATAAATAAATTAATATATGAGAGTAGCCAAAAAGCTATACAAAGTCTCACACTTTGAGAAAGTTTCTTTAACATAGATCAGTAAAATCCCTAGGATGACTAATTCAAGAGGAGAAGCAGAGAGAGAGAACGAGCATTAATCATCTTCCATTCTCTATAAAAAGTATTGATGTTAAGATCTGGTCAATCCTCTTCCTTTTTCTAGTGAGTCGGCCACTAAGTATCTGCAAATGATTAAAGACAATAAGACACTGGGGGCGCCGGTTATGGCCGGGGGCTCTCTGATGCCTAAGGCGGATTGGCTCACTGTTAATGTAGTTAAATTAGGGTTGTTGTGCGTACCTTTCTCTTAGGTAGGGTCTCTATTTATAATCCATTTGAACTACTTATGTGTTGCGATGAATCTGCTAAATAGACCCATATCATAGAATGAATTAGTCCTCACATATATCACGTCTCGCTCGACGCTATCTTCGGTTGAGATCTCGGCGGGCAATCCCACCCGCATACGATGGGGATCCTTCCTAGATACTTTCTATCTAAGATAGTTGCCAATACCCAAGGCCGAGCTCATTGGTCAGAGCCAGCCTCCGAGGTTAACAGCCGAGGTCGTCCCTCAAGGTTGGCAAACGAAGTCGACCTCCAAGGTCGACAGTCAAGGTTGTCACATGAAGTCTCGGCTTGGCGGCCGAGGTTGATATTTTGTGGTCATTGCTTAAGCTGGTCGCAAAAGTAGGGGTCAGCGCCTGAGGTCAGGTTGGTACTCTTAGCCTTCTTTGGAGAGTTTCCTATAATCTCTCTATTTCATTCCAGGTGTCAGGTCAGACTAATTTTACCTATAACAAAAGGTACATTTTATATTCATATTAATTCATACATACTTAGAAGTAGATTCAGTTTAATTTCTTTGATTTATTTTACATCCACCATACACAAATGTTCTCGAAAGTTAGAATCCATTTTGGAATACTTTGTACAAACATTAGCTCTTATGAATTAGATGAACGACAAGATGAATAGATGGAAGATCGATATAAAGATCTTAGAAAATATCTTTCGAACCTTAATGTTATAGTTCAAGTATATAGCGATGGCAATCAAAGAGTCAAAAGATCTTACAACCATGACAATCGATGAATTAATGTGCTCATGGTAAGCCCAAAAATAACAAATTAATGAGAAATATGAATGTGTATTAGAAAAGGACTTTGAAGAGAATTTAGCTTGATTGAAAAGAAGAATCTCATCATAAAGTAAGGTGGCAGAGGCAAAATAGGAAGAGGCTTTGGAAGTGACGGTCAAGAAGATCACCCCTAGGTCAAGAAGATCACCCCTAGGTAACATGAAGAGGAAGAGTCACCAATACAAATCAATAGACACCACAAATCATGTACTCAATGCCAATTATAAATCTAAAAGTTGATTTGATTGAAGGAAGGATAATAATTGGCATGTTAAGTAGTGTAAGCGAAGATAAAGAAACTACTATGTTATTACACATATATACTATTACTAAGGTGGAACATGTTAATATGAGGTTTCTTAATTAAGAGTATGGTAACCATATATATGGCGGAAAGGAGATGTTTTAAGAACTGGATTAATTAATTCATGTAGAAGTGAAGTGTGGAAATAACACAAAGGTTCCTATGAATCAAAACAGTAAGATCTCAGTTCAAGTAAAGGATAAATCTCTTAAGCATATACCAATTACATTTTATGTGCCCAGTCTCCGTCAAATTCTCTCTAGTGGTTAGCTTTTTAAAAGAGAGTACAAAACGTTGGAGATTATTTCACAGGAACTAATTTTGGAAATCAAAAAATTCTGAAAAAAAAAAAAAAAAAAAATTGACACCAGGCTAAAGCACATATATGATACGTTGTCTTTAAAGATTAATTCACCCATCTCTTATTGAATTGAGAATGATAGTGGGTTATAGGCAAATTACTTCTAAGATACGACAAGTCTTCATATGATCCTACATGTAGCAATGACAAATGGACCTCCATAGAGACTCAATTAATGTGGTTGACATCTAGCAGACTTGTTGAGTGTTCGAACTCGGTGACTCAATAAGTTTGAACACTCAGCTTGTTCTAGAGTAATCTTAAAAGAAAAAGAAAATCTATTTAGAGAGCTTAGATTGGATTTTGGATTGAATCTGTTGGACTTCGATGATTTCTAGACATGAAGAGTCCAGTTTATATAGTTGTTTGGGTGTGGAATGTTGCTTGGTGGTCATTAATGATCCAAAATGTTTGTAAAATGTTTCTAATATTGAAAATAAATTCCATACGTTTCAGATCATTAGATCAACAATCTAATCTTTGGATCAAGAAGGGTTGTTCATTTTGGACCATTTTGGCCATTAAAGCTACAAGCCATTCTAAAAAACGATCAATAGTTTCTGATCCATTGATCTGATGTTTCCAGCAACTTATAAAGCCAGGCCACCACTCACACTTCGTATCGTCTCACGTAAGGTCACGAGGGAGCGGCCACTTCGTGACACAATTAATGAGTACATGAGAAGTGTGAAGTAAGAAGTGTACCAGTAGTACCTCTACAATCACACTGCCCACACGTGCGCATGCATCTCTCTCTATTTTTTTCAAGTGAGAATATTCTACGCACAAGAGTTTATAAATTAAAAAGTTTTTTCTTCACTCTATCCAATGTGGGACTAAACAAAAGTATATTTTCCTATGGTTTTTTCAAAATTGGTTTTGGAGGAAAATAAATTTTTCTAAATATTTTTTATTTTATTTATTTTCAAACCAAAACTCGACACAATAGGATCATCTCCAACTAAATCTACAACATAAGTGACTGCTAAAAAGGCTTATTAATGTATAAACGTTTGTAAGCCATTGATTTTCTTTGACTAAACGTGATTCATCGCTTTCATTTTGGGAACTTAATTATGCTAGTGAAGAAAATAATGGCTTTTAGTTTGACGATCATGGCTATTCCTAATAAATTATGGACCATTGCATTCTTTGAAAGTAACGAGGAAAGTTTTTCTTGTGGTGTGGAGGGCATTGAAATCTTTGGAACTGGTGCATTTACATTTAAGTGGGTCCCTCATAGTTGATTTCACTTGACAGCATGAGTACTTTTTTACTTTTATTGATGAATTTCTGACTTTTAAGCGATGTTACTTTCAATGAAGATGAAAATTCAGTGTGAAATATTGAAGAAAAGATTTATCTTGGCTTTAAAAATCTATGTATGCAACCATCTCAAAGAGCAAAGTGTAATTACCAAATGCACATTCTCCTATGCAGGAGGATGCACTTAGTCGCCCTAATCATTGTCATGCCATGTCCACATGATGTCAAGATTATATCGTCACTAATAATAATTATATTTTTTATGAAGAATTAGTGAATATTACGTTATTTGCATTTTATGATGATCCTATGAGCTAAAGAACCTGCTTGCAAAATAATGCCCCAAAGCTCGATCCTATGAGCTAAAGAACCTGCTTGCAAAATAAGTGCCCCAAAGCTCTCTCTCTCTCTCTCTCTCTCTCTCTCTCTCTCTCTCTCTCTCCTCTCTCTCTCTCTCTCTCTCTCTCTCTCTCTCTCTCTCTCCTCTCTCTCTCTATATATATATATATATATATATATATATATATATAGGAATGCAAGAATGTATTACCAAGCAATAGGTGATAGGCCTTGTCACAATCAACAAGTAACGAAACAGGCGATGAATTATAAAATAGCTTGTGTCATAACATCTGCCTAATCAGGCAATAGTAGTTGTAATTGTTGCACAGCACGCCAACAACACAGTGAACCGAGATCTAATCTCAAGTCTCACCCACAAACGATAAATAAGAAGAAATATAAACTAGAAACATATCAAAGTAATCCAAACTAACCACAAGATAAGATATACGTGGAAAAATTCCAAACTAGGGTAAAAAACCACGGATGCAAACTTCCACTATGAAGAATAATGAAGATTACAAGGCAATATACTAACCACTCCCTTGGAAATAAAGCGAAAACCCTTTGCTCACACCTTAGAATAACTCCTCAATATTCACCTTAACCCTAAAATATCCCTAGGGACATCTATATATAGTTTTAGCAACTTCCCTTTTGCACCCTTACGAAATGCGACTCAAAAATCCGTAGTCCGTATCAAATTCGGAAACGAATCTACGTAACTGCGACCGGTCGAGAAGACTGCACAAACGATCGAGAGGACCCCACGACCAGTCGTGGTCCTGACACGACCGGTCAAGTACCTCGGAACCCAAAATTGATGCTCGCTGGACTTTCAGTCGAGCCAGTCCACGACTGGTCACGACCGGTCAAGCAGGAGCCACGACCGGTCGAGCAGGGGCCACGACCGGTTGCGCGGGCCCCAGATGTGGCTCCTCATCTCAACAATCTCCCACTTGGAGACACATCGTTATAAACCTTTGTCAGCCACGACCGGTCGAGCAGGGGCCACGACCAGTTGCGCGGGCCTCAGATGTGGCTCCTCATCTCAACAATCTCTCACTTGGAGACACATCGCTATAAACCTTTGTCTTTTTCATCCGGAATGCACCACATCCCCGTCTTTAAGCCTGAAGACCAATCAAAGCTGAACAGATCTTCAGCTTCTCCCGTGTGACCGCCTTGGTCAGCATATCCGCAGGATTCTCACTTGTATAAATCTCCTCTAAAGCGATCGATCCATCTTCCAGTAACGAACGTATGAAGTGATATCTGATGGCAATATGCTTGGTCCTTGAATGAAAGGCTGAATTCTTAGCCAAGTGTATTGCACTCTGACTGTCACTGTACAGCTTGCAATCTGCTTGCTTCTTATCCAACTCCTCCATAAAATGTTACATCCACACCATCTCCTTGCACGCTTCTGTAGCCGCAACATATTCTGCTTCCGTCGTACTGATAGATATTATCTTCTGTAACTGAGAGACTCAACTGACTACAACACTACCTAAAGTAAAGACATAACCTTTAGTGCGTCTTCTGCTGTCGATATCTCCTGCCAAATCTGAATCTGCGTAGCCCTATAGCTTAATTTTTGATCCACCATAACACAGCCCTACATCCTTAGTATCTACCAGGTATCTAAGGATCCACTTCACAACTTCTCAATGTTCCTTCTCGGGGTCGTTCATGAACCTGCTAACAACTCCCACTGCTTGAGCAATGTCTGGCCTTGTGCTCACCATAACATACATGAGACTCCCAATAGCTGACGCGTATGGGACTTTAGCCATATAGTCTCGTTCCTCTTGCGTCTTTGCACCTTGCTCCTTAGATAGCTTGAAGTGGTTGGCTAATAGAGTGCTAATCGACTTAGCACCTCCCATATTGAATCGATCAAGTACCTTGGCTATGTACTCTACCTGTGACAAAGTCAGTTTCTTATTTTCTCTGTCACGCTTTATCCTCATACCTAGAATTTATTTTGCAGCTCCTAAATCCTTCATGGCAAATTCTCTAGACAGCTGTCTTTTGAGATTTGAGATGTCCTTCATGCTTGAACCGGCCACAAGCATGTCATCAACGTACAGAAGAAGGATGATGTGTGACGTATCAAACTTCTTCAGATAGCAACAGTGGTCAACATGACATCTCCTATAACCGTTTCCCGACATGAAATTGTCGAACTTCTTGTACCACTGCCTCGGGGTCTGCTTCAGACCATATAGACTCTTCTTTAGTCTGCACACCTTGTTCTCCTTTCCTGGTGCCACATATCCTATCGGCTGATGCATATATATCTCTTCTTCAATGTCCCCTTAAAGAAAGACTGTCTTAACATCTAGCTGCTCTAGATGTAAGTCCTCTGTAGTCACTATACTCAAGATCATGTGAATCGTAGACATTGTCACCACAAGTGAAAATATTTCAGTGAAATCGATACCTGCTTTTTTTTAAAACCCTTTCACAACCAATCTAGCCTTGTACCATTTCGAATCATCGTGCTCCTCCTTCAGTCTGTAAACTCACTTGTTATGAAGAGCTTTCTTACCCTTAGGTAGAGTGACTAACTCTCATGTACAATTAGACTCAAGAGAGTCCATCTCATCATCTATGGCCTGCTCCCACTTAACCCGTATATCTGACTGTAATGCCTCTTCAAAACACTCTGGTTCACCATTATCTGTCAGATGTAAGGAGGGTGAGTATCGGACCGTGGGTCTTCTCTCCCGAGTAGACCTCCTCACAACTGGTGTATGTGGCTCTGCCTCATAATGTTCTTGTGCATGATCATCATGTGGCGTTGTAACACACGTATCCGGTAACTCTTCCAACTCTACGAATTCCTTTTTCTCGACCTTATTTTCCTGCACACTGTCCTTATGCATTACTTTTTCATTGAAGACTACGTCCTTTCTTTTGATGATTTTTCTGTTTTCTGCATCCCAAAACCTGTAGCCAAAATCATACTGCCCGTATCCTATAAACGTGCACCTCCTGGACTTCGTATCCAGCTTATTTTTATGCTCTGCATCAATGTGAACATATGAAGTACAACCCTACACTCTAAGATGTGCAAGGTTCACTTCTTTCCCAGTCCACGTTTTTTCTGGTAGCCCACCATCCAATAGTACTGAGAGACTTCTATTGATGAGATATGTGGTAGTATTCACAGCATCTGTCCAAAAAATCTTGGGCAACCCTACATGTAACAACATGCTCCTGCTGCGCTCAAGGATGGTCCTGTTAATGCGCTCAGCCACACCATTCTGCTGCGGTGCCCCTGGAATCATTTTCTGATGTTTGATTCCATTTGCTGCACAATACTTCTCAAATCTCTTATCATAGTACTCTCCCCCATTATCAGATCTGAGACATTTTACTGTTTTATTTGTCTCATTTTCTACCATAACTTTTCACTTCTTAAAGACATCAAATACATCAGATTTATGTTTTAAGAAATTGAACCACAGTTTTCTACTAGCATCATCAATAAAGGAAATAAAATAATGTGAGCCACCAAGAGATAATACTTGTGCCGGTCCCCACACATCAGTGTGTACAAGCTCTAACAAATGCATCTTTGGAGCGCGTCCCATCTTCTTGAAACTTACCCTCTTCTGCTTACCATACACGTAGTCCTCGCAGAATTCCAAGTCAATAGACTTCAACCCTGGTAGCTTCCCTTTTGACAATAGCACTTTCATCCATTTCTCACTCATATGTCTCAACCTCTGATGTCATAACTGTCCATTCACTCCAGTTGATGCGGCTGCGAGTGAACTATACGATCCTTAAGTCACGTACAAGGTACCCTCCTTTTTGCCTCAAGATATCACCAAGGCACCTTTTGTGATCTTTAAGGAATCACTAGTGAATGTCGTCACATAACCGGTATCGGTCAACTGCCCCACTGAGATCAAGTTACATTTCAAACTCGGTACATGTCTGGCATCCTTCAATTACAAAACCGTTCCGTCTTTCTGATTGACATGAACGTCTCCCTTTCCAATAATACTACATGGCTCATCATCACCCAGGTAGACTCTCCAAAAGTCACTGGACACATAATCATGCAGAACTTTCTTACATGAGGTGGCATGAAACGAAGCACCCGAGTCTATAACTCAAGACTCATTCCTCTCATCAAGAGACAAGATCAACGCCTCTATGTCACTCTCCTCAGATAAATTCACTGAATCTTTCCCGCTTTGAGAGTTTCCTTCTTGTTTCTTGAGCGTCCTGCAATCACGTTTTATATGCCCCTTCTTACCGCAATGCCAACACCCGTCTTTGTCTTTCGGTCCCTTGGACTTCTTCCTCAACTTAGAACGCCCGTGTTTATTGCCTCCTTTGTTCAGTGATCTTCCTCTTCCTTGAACGTTTAGAGCATTCCCTGAATCCCCTGAAACTCCTGATGCCTTTCTTCTAGATTCTTCGCTGAGAATTAAACCGGCTACATCATTAAATTTCAGCTTTATCGACCCTGAAGAATTGTTCACAACAATCACCAAACCATCCCAACTGTCTGGCAGACTGGATAAAATCAATAACGCCCTGACCTTATCCTCAAAAACAATGCCAACAGATTCCAACTGTCTCGTGACTGTATTGAACTCGTTTAGATGTTCAGCCACGTTCCCACCATCTGACATCTTCATGTTGAATAGCCGTTTCATAAAATGAACCTTGTTGGATGCTAAGGGCTTTTCATACATGGTAGCTAGGGCTTCCATTAATTCTTTTGTAGTTTTTACTTTGGATATATTGAATGCGATGCACTTAGACAAAGAGAGTCGGATTGTTCCTAAAGCCTTCCTATCCAGTAAAAATCATTCATCATCTGTCATCTTTTCTGGTTTCTTCTATTTTCCTCCTAGAGGAATATAGAGGTCCTTCTTATACAGATAATCCTTCATCTACATCTTCTAGAAGGTAAATTTTGAACCATCAAACTTCTCAATTCTAGTTTTCTCTTCTTCTGTCATCGTTCCCAATATAACTAAACCAATATCTCTGATACTAGTTGTTGCGCAGCACACCAACAACGCGATGAACCGAGATCCAATCTCAAGTCTCACCTACAAACGATAAACAAGAAGAAATATAAACTAAAAACAGATCAAAGTAATCCAAACAAACCACAAGACAAGATATACGTGAAAAAATCTCAAACTAGGGTAAAAAATCACGGATGCAAACTTCCACTATGAAGAATAACAAAGATTACAAGGCAATATACTAACCTCTCCCTTGGAAATACAGAGAAAACCATTTGCCTACACCTTAGAATAACTCCCCAATATTCACCTTAACCCTATAATAGCCCTAGGGACACCTATTTATAGTTTAGGCAACTTCCCTTTCACACCCTTGCGAAAGGCGACTCAAAAATCTGCAGTCCGTATCAAATTCGGAAATGAATCTACGTAACTACGACCGGTCGAGAAGACTGCACGACCGGTTGAGAGGACCCCACGACCCGTCGTGCCAGTTCCACGACTGGTCGAGCACCTCGGAACCCAAAATTGATGCTCACTGGACTTTGAGTCGAGTCAGTCCACCACTAGTCATGACCGGTCGAGCAGGGAGTCACGACCGGTCGTGCGGGCCCAGATGTGGCTCCTCATCTCAACAGTAATGTTTCAAAAAATCAAGCATATCTAATCATCAGGTGGACCACAAGTGTTTATTGAACTTTGACCAATGGCCAATTTTTATTGGAAGTGGCCCACCTGATGCTCAAATCAACACCTTTTCAAACAGGGCATCAACATAGCGATGATCGCCTAACGAGCAGCCCGTATCACATTCACTTCTCATTTCCACGTGTAAGGCTAGTTATGCATGCAACTCAAGGCTTGTTTGAATGAGAGTTACGTTATAAATCAGTTTAGAATTACGAAGTGCCAACAACAACAATTAATGCAGTATCAGTGCAACATAAAACCCTCAACGGTGTAGATATGAGGGAGTTTTGTGTCCCCCAGTGGATTATCCCATCCTGATCTACCAAATAGAATTCAGCATGTGAATCAATGTTGATGGGAAATCAAATAGGTTTTTAGTAAAGAAATACACTGTTAAATGAAAACCCACCTTGAAATGGATCACACGAATTCTTTGTATTTATATAGTAGAGAATACAAACGTCTGTTTAAATAGATTACAGTTTGAATTGAAATTTGAAACTTGAATTCATCATGCATATAATACATTCAACGTGGCTGAGAAGTGAGAACCAGCTTAGAATGTGAAAAGACTGGTAGGGATCAACAATAGTCAGTCCCTCGGCAAGCTGGAGACAATGTCTGCCGCATTTTTAGAAAGTGTGACAATGTGACGCATTCTCTGGTATGTGTAAAACTTTCATATATCTCGTTCCGACCCACTCCCACTTAATTTTCTTTTCCTCATACTACCAAAGAATCTTATTCATCAGCGAACCGAGGTTTTATACCAGTTGATATCATGGCTCATACCTTGGCAAGGGTTGCCTACCAAGCATAGTCCAAAAACTCGAAACTTGGACTCAACTCAACTGTCCCCGAAGTTGGGTTGATTCAAAAACTCGATAGAGACTCGGAGTGATTCAGTGAGTCAAGACTCAGTCAATATTGTTGTATCATAGAGAATTTTGAGGCCTAGAAATTCCTCAGTACAAATGGCCTGTATGACCATGGTCCTACTTGTCGGAGTTGAAAATCAATATATCCCGTGTAAAGAGGGACCAAAATAGTATGCATGCAATTCCTGTTTTATACAAAACACCCAAATCTGTGGGATCCACCATGTTTTATACTTAAATTTTACTATGTCTATTAGGTTTTATCCTATATGTTTGGCTGTAAGGCCAAAAATCATATGGGCCACACCACATGGAACAATGGGGATGGGATGCTAAACATAGGTTTGTGTAAAGGCCACCATTGTGTATATCTCTCATCAAATGCATTCATCAGGAGTAACTTACTAAGATGAAGTGAAGAGACAAAAACAGCTTGATACAAAACTCAGGCGAACCACAGAGTGAATATAGCAGTTTTGGGAGTAATTTTACATTGTTCACATTGGAGTAGCCCACATGAGTTTTTATCAGGGTTATCAGTAGTATGTACAATCCAAATTAATAATGACTATTACCCAAAAGATAAAGTGGATTTTACATACAAAACATGAAAGGCCCCACAAACTTAGGTGTTTTAGGCCGCCTAAAACAAGCCTTGTAGACTATCCCACTCCCATATGAGCCAAGTGTAATTCATCTACAAATCCTTGTGAAAGAAGCTTTTTATACAAGTTCTCTTGTAGAGACTCACCAGAGCTTGCGTGCTTGTCCCACCATTGAAGTTAGATGCCCAAAATTAGTCTTATCTAACCAGCTCATTAATTTGGAGGTTTTTGGATGGTTGTCTTTTTCTTTTCTTTTCTTTTTTTTTTTTTTGTGGGACTACCATGTCGTGGATATGTTGATCAACTGTTGCATCATGAGATCCTCCAAAACCTCTAAATTGTACATGGTGACCCACACCACAGTTGCCTCAACCAAAATTTTTGGGACGTCCAACTTTCATGTTGGAGGGATCGTGTTGGAGAGGTTTGGATGCCATCAAAAGGACTCACGCAGCCCTACGCTCTGCACTTCTACTTAAAATTAGTATGTGATTTATATGATATGCAAGCACTAAACAGGCGCACAAGTAATTAAAGCTAAACCATCCAAGTTATAGGTCCTAGAACAGATGTACCATGAACTAAAAATTAAGTTTAATTCCATTAATATTTGACAATCAGATTGATGGACATTTATTGGACCATTTAATTGAGAAATATCCATTGATCATATTTTAACAAACAAGTGTTCAAGAATCATGAGCTAGGTTAGTTCAAGCAATTTGATTTTATCATCGTTACTTAGTGCTTGTTTGGATACAATCAAATAAGTTACTTTTTAACTTTAGTTATTAAGGGAGCATTTGGATCTTAAGTTGCTTAAGATAAGCTCTTTTTAAAATAAATAATAATAAATAAATAAATAAGAAAAATTTAGCTTAAGATAAGCTACTTATTCCACAAATAGCTTATCTTAGGCCCCGTTTGTTAAATCTGAAGTCTAAAGCCTGAAATCTGAAATCTGAAGCTGAATATGAAATCTGAAGCCTGAATCTGAAATCTAAAGCCAAAAAACTTGTTTGGTAATTATGGTTGAAGTCTGAAAATTAAGTGCTGAATTTAAAATAATATGTTTGTTAACAAATATATGAATTGTCTGAAATATGTTGATTTGACACATTTGCCTTTATCTCTTGTTTGGAAATATTTTTATTAAATGAAAATAAAATTATTCTATTTAATTCAAATAAACTATAAAATACTTAATAGAAAATTAAAATATGTATAAGTGTGATGGAATTTTTTGGATTAGAGATATAAAATGATATGTAAAAAATGAATGAACTGAATGGATGAAATACATACATCATGGGGCCTCACAGCACTGACCATCACCCACCAGGCTGGCTGGGGGAGTAGCCAATCCATTGATATGTGGATACGTGTCCTGCGAAGACGCTCATCGAGGTCCGCCTTGTATGAAGATTTCAAAGGAGATCAAAGTTACATGGGCCTTACGATGATGATTCATAAAATTTTCAAAATTATTTTAGAGCATTGTCGAAAAAATGAATCATATCCAAAACTTAAATAGACCACACCAAAATAGCAGTGGGATAATGATTTTCACCGTTAAAAAATTCACAAGGCCCACTACAACGTTTATTTTCCATCTAATGTATTCATAAGGTCAAAATTATTTGAATGAAGAGGAAAAACAAATTTCATATTCATATGAAACTTCTGTGACCCCAAAAGGGTTTCAATGGTACACGACCAATCCACTACTTCTTTTTGCAGTGTGGTCCGGTTTATATTTGTCTTATTTTTCAACTCAAGTCTTACGACGAGCTCTCAAAATGGATGGACGGTTTGGATATAATAAATACATCATGATGGGACCCACGGAACTTGCTTACGTCAGTACACCAGCCAATCCACTTCCAATCCCGTCCCTGACTCTACGGGCCGGGATTCCTCGCGAAGGCTTTTGCGTGAAGTTCCTGTGCTGGGAACTTAGGTGGAGCCTACCGTGATGTTTGTGAGAAATCCATTCCATTCATCCGTTTTGTGAGTTTATTTTAGGATATAAGGACAAAAATGAACCGTATCTGATACTCAGGTAGGCAAAAAATGTGAGTATTAAACGTCAACAGTTGAAATATTTGTGTGGCCACAGAAGCTTTGAATCAGGATAATATATTTTTTTTTTTCAATTCATCCCAGTATGAATGACATTATAAACGGTATAGATGGCATATAAACATCACTGTCTACGCCGGTAACGTTTCAATGGTGGGAATTTCCCTGTACACATTTTCCTTTATTGCGGCCCACTTGAATTTTGGATCCTTCTCAATTTTTCTCACAAGTCCTAAAATGATCTCATAAAACGGATGGACGGGGTGGATTTCTCACAAACATCACGGTAGGCCCCACCTAAGTTCCCAGCGTAGGAACTTCCCGCCAAAGCCTTTTGCAGGAAATCCGAGTCCCCTGACTCGGATTGGCTACTCCCTAGTCGGTGCTCTATTAGCCCCTCCATGATGTATGTGTTTCATCCATTCCGTTCATCCATTTTTACATATCATTCTATTACTTAATTCCAAAAATTAGAGGGATATAAATCTCAGGTGAACCACACCATTGGAAAACAATAATGATTGGATATGCATCATTAAAATCCTCTTAAGGCCCACTGTACTGTTTATTTAACATCCAATCTTTTTATTAGGTCATACAGGCCCAGATGAAGGGAAAAAACAAAGATCAGCTTGATCCAAAACTTTTTTGGCCCCCAAAAGGTTTTTAATGGTCGACGCTCATTCAACACTGTTTCTGTAATGTGGCCCACTTGAGATTTTAATATACCTAATTTTTTGTCCCATACCATGAAATGATATGAAAAAATAGATGGATGGTATGGATGAAACACATACATCATGGTAGGGCCCACCACCAGCCATTGGCCGGTGGCAGTGGGAGTAGCCAATCCGTTCTCGTCTTGTGTCAGCGCGGAGTTCTACGAGGACGCGGATTGCGTACTACCCCCGTCCCTACCTCCAAACGGGCGGTTTTGTGGGCAGGCCCACCGTGATGTATCTGTACATTCAAACCGCCAATCTCTTTTCTCCGATTATTTTAAGGCATGAGCACAAAAATGAGGTAGATCCAACGCTTAAATGGACCACACCAAAAATAGTAGCGGGATCATGATTTTCACCATTAAAAAATTCACAGGTCCACTGTGATGTTTTTTTACCATCAAACCTATTCATTAGGTCATGTAGACGTGGATGAAGTGAAAACACAAATATCAGCTTGATCTGAAACTTCTCCAGCTGTCGAGAAGTTTTTAACGGTGGACGTTCAATCTCCACCTTATGGTCCAATTAATCATTGGACCTACTTCTTTTATTGGATCACACCTTAAATTATCTGAAAAAGTTGATGGACGGTGTGGATCAAACACATAAATTATGGTGGGGCATAAAAGAAGTTTCAAAGGTTATAGGTTGTTATAGGTTGATTTTGTATTGCGCAGACAACTTGAAAAGGGGTACTTTTGGAAGCATAAAATTTTTGTTTAATGAAAAATCACGGAGCGCATTCCGCGTTCACCATTAAGCCAGACTCCTATCACGGAAAAAATTCAGTGAAAATCCACGTAGCGCTTTCTATCTTCTGCGTTAACAACGCATTAACAAACACCACTAAACACAGAAAACTTTCCCCATTCCGCGTTAAGTGCAAAAATTCAGCGTTAACAAACACAGCCTTAGTTTCTACTCTCCACTTATTAAGGAGATGCATACGTTTGGCAAGCAACATACTTATCAGCTTCACCTCCATTTCATTTCTCCCTATGCTTCTCTTCGATAACTTATGAAAATTAGAATAGCTTTGAAAAATTAAAAACAGTTACTTATAACTAACATAAACCAAACTTATCTTAAATAAGTCACTTATTTACTGTTGTAAGTAGAAAAAGTAACTTATTTGGTGGTATCCAACTAGGCCTTAAATTACTTTTTTCACTTAAGTTAGTTTGATAGATTGATTGCAAAAATATCTTACGTCCTTAAAGTTACTTGTTGATTTTTGTTTCTTTTAAATTTCTCACTCTTCGACCTCTCTCTCTCTCTCTCTCTCTCTCTCTCTCTCTCTCTCTCTCTCTCTCTCTCTCTCTCTCTCTCTCTCTCTCTCTCTCTCTCTCTCTCCTCTCTCTCTCTTCCACATCAAAGGATGCCCCTCTCTCTCTCTCTTCCACATCAAAGGATGCCCCACATGATGAACTGTCCACATCACTTATATTAACATGGGAACATATATATAATAAGTGGTCCACATCAAAGGTTGGCCCCTAATGATAACTAGCCCACATAAAAATAAAAATAAAAATAAAAATAAAAATAAAAAAATGAACGGCTATGATGAACGACCCACTTCAAAGGTGGGACCCACACGATGGACGGTCCTCATCAAAGGTGAACTCCACGTAATGGGCAATGAACATTGAAGCTACACCCCACATGATGGATGGCCCACATCGAGTTGGCCCCACATGATGGACGATCCACATCAAAGGTCAACCCCTGATGATGAATGGCCCACATCCAAGGCAAGCCCCACATGATGGCAACCTACATTAAAGGTGGGGCCCACATAATGGGCAAGTAATAATGGTGGACCCCACGTGATGGATGATCCACATCAAGGTGGGCGCCCCACATGATGGACAGTCCACATCAAAGTTCGGCCCTAATGATGAGTGGCCCGTGTCCAAGGCGGCCCTGCATGATGGACAGTCTATATCAAACATGATGGGTAGTGGATATTGAAGGTGAGCCTCACATGATGGACAATGACATTGATGGTGAGCCTTACATAATGGATGGTGCACATTAAAAGTCAACTCCTAATGATGAATGGCCCACATCTAAAGTGGGCCCTACATGATGGACAACCCACATCAAAGGTGGGACCCACATAATGAACGGTCCACATCAAAGGTTGGCTCCACATGATAGTCGTGGATGATTGGGAAACCAAACAGCCTTGAGGGATTAATTCTCACCTTATTGGAAACCAAATATGGCTTTTACTTTTTGATTGATAAGTATATTATTTAGTAAATATATTTATTTGATTGATAAGTACATTATTTAGTAAATATATTTATCTTAAGTAGAAATCAATTAAATAAGTTAGTCAGTGTCATGCTTAGATTATCTAAGCGAAAGGCCCCTTTTGGGAGTGTGGCTTCAACAATTTAGTCAGTAAAAATTAATGCTTTGCCACGTGTATAATTCCTAAAGGCCTGTGTATAAAGCATTTGCTCTACCAAAGTATCGAATAATTGTGTTGACCCAGTTGAATACGAGCAGCTAAATCTTCCACCCCAGTCTGGTCTAAACCCAGTTTACCGGACAACTCATCCCAGAAGTCAGCTGAGTCGAATTAACCAGGGCGAGTCCAAGTGGTGAATCATGGTCTCCAGGTGTAGGGAACCCTGTTCATCAGCAGATCGTAATGTTTCCAGTACATGGCTCTTGGGACTCGTGGCCAGCGATGCAGCGCCCGCCAAGTACGGACGTGAATTTCCGGCACAGCAAGTGCTGTAGGAAGCCCGTGAAACAAAAATATAAGTGGGACCTACCTTGATGTTCATGTGACATCCATTCCCTCCATCAGTTTAAAAAGCTCGGATGTGATTTCAAAAATTAAGTAGATCCAATATTCAAGCAGCCACCCCAGAGGAGATGGTAGAAATGGGGCAACAGTCCCTGAAATCTTCTTGGGTCCATGGAAGTTTTAAATGAGGTAAATACTTGTTTTTTTCCTTTCATCCAAATGTAATTCATCTTATCAACGGGTTGGAGGGAATATAAACATCATCGGAGGCCTCAGGAAGGTTTTTAACTGTGGACGTCCCATCCTTATATTTCTTTCTGTGAACTGGCCTACTTAAATCTTAGATCTGACTGATTTTTCAGATCACAATCTAACCGAAGCTTTTAAAACTGATGGACAGAATTGATTTCAGACAGCCATCATGGTGGGTCCGCAGAGCTTTTTGTTGCACGGGATCACTACTACGTGTCATAAGAAATTCGCGTACGCCAAGAACGTCAAGTCAACGAAGAGAGAGACAAGAAAAATCACAACCATTATCACGTTATCATTACGTTGTAATGGCGTCGCAGACTTTGGTGGATACGTAAAGCACGAATCTAATCTATATTTCAAATAAATTCAGAGCAATCCAACCGTCCAAAAATTGGACCCGGTCGTAGATGGGCATGTAACAAAGATCGCATTAATCGTATTATCTTATCTTCTTCTTTTTTTCCAGCCGAATCTAGACAGTTGACCATTTCATTTTTTACCATCCATTTGACGATGGCCAGTCTGAGGTCTATTATCATGCTATCGGTGTAAATTTTTAGCTATTCTTATCTATTTCTTGGCTGTGGACGTTCATGATCTATAAAACTGGATAACACGTATGCATTGGATGACTACGTGAGTACCATCGACTATATCTAACAGAGTACAGCGCAGGTCTTTCTTTTCAATGGGCTAGACTCCGGCTGGAAAATTAAATTTTTGACGAGGACAGCTCAGCCCGAAACGGTTCAAATCCTGGCCAAGACCTACCCCGGCCCGGCCCGTTGACAGCCTAGTGATTCACGTGGAGGCTCATTTTCGGGAAGAGATTCAATGTCTACAGAGGCAAAAAAAAAAAAAAAAAAAGCACTTATAAAACCAATGCAATCCAGCGAAAGAAAGTCACTGGAAGCAATGATCAGAATGCGTGTATTAAAATAATTGCGTCAGATAACTCTAAACTTACAAATATAGGTTTGAATTACATCTAAGAATTATCGCTACTGAATTATTGCTAATTTTAAAATAAGTTGAGAAAAAAATAAATTGATAAATTTCATTTAATTAATTGTTGTATTGGATTTATCTGTTGTTTATAGAGTTATGTCTCTATTGCTACAATGGTTACGGTAGTCCAAAAGTCTCTCTTGAAAAAAAAAATAAATAAATAAATAAAAATAAAAATTAGCTACAGTAGTCCAAAAGTCTCTCTTGATTATTCTCTTCTCTATATCTTTCTTTTAATACGTTTTTCTTTACGATGGTTTCACTTTTGTCGGCTAAGGTTTTGTTGTCCTCGGTTGCCTTTTATATCTTAAATAGCTCTACTGCATTTCTTGTATATCAACCACAACACTCCATCGACCATCCACTAACGTATAGAACTATATTAATGTCAACTGTAATTTTGAAAAAGCGCTCCAAATCTTTAAAGATCTTTTTATCTACTTCTTATTCTTCATTCAATGCCACATGTTGCCCTCTTATTGGCTTCTCAACATATCTAGAATTAGAGTATAACAATGCCCTCCACATCGCTTCGTCATTGGTAAAACGTGAATGCAATATTGAGTTGTTGTTTAGCGCAATAAATGTGACTGCTCAGCCGTGTAAAAACATCAATTTTGATCATCTTGATCGAACTCGATCATCTTAATCAGAAAACATCAAAGTCGGCTGACTTGGATGAACTCAACCATCTTTGTTTAAAAACAACAAATTTGGCCATCTTAGTTGAAAAACGGTAAATTCGATCATTTTGGTCGAATTAAACCATCTTGATCGAAAAATTGTAAATTTAGTCATTTTGGACAAACTCAGCTATCTTGATAAGAAAACATCAAGGTTAGTCAACTTGATCGAACTCGTCCATCTTAGTCGAAAAAAATCAAATACAGTCATCTTGGTCGAACTTGGCTGTCTTGGTCGAAAATTGGCAAATTCGACCATCCTGTTTGAATTTGGTCGTCTTAGTCAAAAAAACAACAAATTCAACCACCTTAGCCGAACTCGGCCACCTTAGCCAAAAAATGGTAAATTCAGTCATTTTGGTTGAATTCAGTCATCTTGATCAAAAAACGGTAAATTCGGTCATTTTGGTTGAACTCGACCATCTTGATCGGAAAATATTAAAGTCGGCCGATTTGGTCAAACTCGATCATCTTGGTTGGAAAAAAATCAAATTCAACCATCTTCGTCAAACTCAGACGTTTTGGTCGAAAAACAACAAATTTGGCCATCTTGTTCGAATTCAACCATCTTGGTCAAAAAAACAGCAAATTCGGCTACCTTGGTCAAACTCTGTTGTTTTTGTTGAAAAACAACAAATTCAATCATCTTGGTCAAAAAAATGGTAAATTCGACCATCTTAGTTGAATTTGGCCATCTTAATCGAGAAACGGCAAATTCGGTCGTCCTGGTCAAGCTCAGTCATCATAATCGAGAGACAGCAAGTTCGGCACTCTTGATCAAAATCGAATATCTTGATCGAGAGACAGCAAAATTGATCGTCTTGGTCAAACTCGTCTGTCCTGATTAAAAAATGGCAAGGTTGGTCATGATAATTAAGACTATCGACCAATCCATTCCGAATAGAGCTTATGATTAACCAAGATAGTAATACATTCGAGAACTTGGCCTGCTACTTTTTAAACCATTTGAATAATTTGGTCATGATTCAAATGGCGAGATTCGACCATTAGAGGTGGTTTAGGGCCTACTTGGTTTTTATCTTCCATGATACGGTTAATTCCTAAAGGTTGCCCCCAAGTATACTATAGTTTCCTTTTTCAGGAACAACATTCTTGACCTCCTATAATGGTCATCCAAACTCAATAGGTGGTGGAAGATTCCGCACTTCCTGTACTGGAAAAGAAGTATTCTATTACGGAAGAGGTCCTTGTAGTGCTGCTTATGGTGTTGGCGCTATAAGTGTTCTTTCGGCAAAGAGATCAATCATCTGATTCATATTTTTGACATGACTAGCCATCCATCTGCCTAAATTTTTAGGACAAACACACAATTGTTCAGCGATATATGTTGAATTTCCCATTGTATATCGAGCATTCCAACCAACATAATCTTAATAGGATCTATTAGGCATCTTGCTTTCACCTAACTTTCATATTGGCTCATGTTATACCAGTATGAATATTTGTATTGGCTCATGTTATAGTTCCACCGAGCATGCCAAAAATGCTTGAAACTCGCATAAAATGTTGCACAGCCGGTGCATAATGAATATTTCTGGCAAATCTTTAAATATTATACACCTCTTATTCCTCGTGCAATGTCACATGTCACCCTCCTATTAGCTTTCTTAGGATAGCCAGAAATAAGGTACAACAATGACGAGTTAAACGTAGATCGTTGGAAAGAAATAAATAATTTGATGAAATATGTCGATGGTCAGAAACGTCTATACAGTTTGATTATACAATTCTGGTTGATGTTGAATATTAATAGGAAGAGGAACAGTTTCATTGATCGAGCCATCTCCGCATGTGTACCCATGCACCGAAGCAAGCTATTTTTCTAAGGAAAATAAACTATACGAATAGCACGGGGCATGAAACGCACGACATCCACTTTATTTCGTGAGATAATTGTAAACACCCCCCTCTTCTTTATGAGAATTGTAAACATCCCATCTGGTCACACATAAATGCAATCAATTATAAATATTATATGCTTATTTTTAAACACCCATACACCTCAGATGAGTTGTTGAGAATAATTTCAAAAATAAAATTTTGGATACTGAAAATTAAAATAAAATGTTTATCAGAATCAGACAAAAGCAGGTATCAGATATATTGTCCTTAAAAGCGTAATTCGCACCCTCTCCTCTCATATTAGAGATCGTTGGCAGGTTACTTACGAATTGCTTTTAAGATACGACAAGCCTTGTTTAGTCCTTCATGCAGCAATCACAAAAGGACCACCATAGAGATTCAGCTAACGCAGTAGTTTTTCTGGTAGGAAACTCGGTGTGAAACGTAGTTTGATTGCTTCAGGAAGACGTCTTTAGCCTTCTGACCCAATTACGGAGTCGATTGTTGAAAGAGGAGAAAAAGAGTGATATGAGGTTCTACTACTGGTTATAAGGAGATTCATTGCTTGAGTTGTGTTCTTTGAGCCCACCAACACCAGCTTATATAGATGGAGGGAGTTTATCTTTCGCTTACGGCCATCAATATTCAAATCGTTGAAAAAATGTTTTTAAATCTTGACTTCATTGATCCAAACATTTTAAACCATTGGATCGTTAATCCGAATGTTGGGTGCACCACTACCGTCTCTACAGCTATACTACCCTCCAATGCAGACATGCAAGCCCATGCATCCTCATTCTATTTTCTCTAAGTAAAGGTACTCTACTACCATAGGCTTATATTCCTCTTTTCTTTAATCCCCCTAAGCAACGTGGGAGTAAATAAGTTGTAGGAAAAAACACCTTTTCCCAAAATTTAAATAAGAGAAAATGAAATTTCCGAGGTTTTGAGAATTTTCAAATCTACTTTATTTTTTAAAAATGCACAATGCCTCATTTATTTATTTATTTTAACCAAGTTGAAAGGAAAATCTCAACATGAGCACTCGAATCCAAGACTTCATGTTGGACACAGAGTGTCTACCACTAAGCCATGCATTCGAGCCCGTAAATATTACATACTCACTTTACATATTAAAGGCGATCAACATCAAGTTAATCCAATCATTCCCACCAAAAAAAAAAAAAAAGACCCCAAAGCCTCCAAAATCATCTGGTGGGCCACCTGATGGTGGAGTGACCATGCTGAACAGATTGGATAACATACACACTCATGCATCTACAAATAATTGTATACGATGTGCCGGAAACAGTCAAATGGTCAAACATAATAGTTTTAATAGACATATATAGAGTCAAATTAGGTTCTTAGCAATCCCGGCTTGAAAATTACTCAGTAGTTTTTCAAGTTTCCTCGGGATATTATTGGAAAATTCTTGCCGATATAAAAATATTTAAGAATATTTATTATAATTAATAAATAATTTAAATTTTATATATATAATTATATAACAAATTCCTTAGCAATATTATCATGATAGTTTCAAAATCTGATGTAGAGCGGGTCACAGACAGTTTCATGGCTAAGATGGATCAGAAAAGGCCCGATCGACGGCAGAAGTGATCCGGACCGTCAGACCTTAAATCAGGCGTATCTCGCAATCTGGAATGAATTATCGGGTGTAAAATATATGATTTCGAGGTAAAACGAGCTACTTTAACCACACAACCTACTATGCCAGGTTGCACAATCCGGATTTGCGAAATACCACCAGTTCGACGGTCATTTTCCTATTTTAATTCCATTTTTACTATAAATTGTATGTTTTAGTTTGATTATAACTCTTCATCTGTTGGACTTTAAGAGTTGCGCACAACACGAGAAGTGCTTAGAATAATTAAGAGAACAGCTTGGTAAAGCCAAATAGGACCCTTACTATTTCTTGCTAAAAACCTTGCGCACTAGTAAACATCACGATTGTCCATAAATAGTAAGTTCACTATTTATAGTAAGTTGTGAATTCTAGGAGTTTTAGTTATAGTTTGCTTCTGATTTCTCTACCCCTGTTTAAAGTGTTGTGAACTCGTTTATTTCATTCATCAATCAATTTTGAATTTTATAGAATTTATTTTCTATATATTTTCTTGTTCTTTTCCTCGTGGATTCGAGGAGTCTTTGTGAGGAGTCCAGATTTCGAATTTTATAGAATTTATTTTCTATATATTTTCTTGTTCTTTTCCTCGTGGATTCGAGGAGTCTTTGTGAGGAGTCCAGAGAAATTCCGTGGATTCAAAACAGTTATCCTCTTGAGGAAGACGGTGCTCGACCTCACGTCCTCCCCCGTGTCGACAAAATCTTGATTATTTTATCACACTATTAATAAGGTTGCAACTTGGGTTTATGTCGACTTTAACCTAATTGAGCCGGCCCGAGTTTGGGCCGAGTTGGGTTAGGTCCTCATGTTGGGTTGGGATTAGAAAATGACAACCTAACATGAATTCTAGTTGGCTTTAGGTTGAGTAAATTGGGGTTGGATTAGATCTGGTTGGAAATTATCACATATACTGTTGGCGATTTATGCTGCGGAATCACATAGATCTAGATCTAGGATAACAATCCAATAGTAACAAGCAATCACAGAAGAATACAAAGTTTTAACGTGGAAAACCCTTGCGGGAAAAAACCACGACACAAAGCGACAGAAATCCACTATGAAACAGAAATTACAAGAGAGATGACTTACCCGATTCAAACAACCTTGAATCTCACCTTTACTACACCCTTTAATTTCTCTAGAACCCCTTTAGAAAGCTTTAGAATTTTTTCCCATACTTCTCATACCATAGAAAAAGCCCTATGAACACCTATTTATATTTTAGACAACTTTCCTTCCGCATCCCAGTTGCAAAAGGACATAGATTTCCGCAATCTGTAAAATCGCAGAACGAATCTGCGTAAACTACGACTAGTCGAGCCGAGTCTATGACCAGTCGAGGGACCCCTACAACCGGTCAAGACATCTCCTCGACCGGTCGAGCAGCCTGGACACCAAAAATCCTAAGTCGCTAGACTTTGAGTCGAGTGGAGCTCGACTAGTTGAGTAGTTTCTACAACCGGTTGTGGCTGACCCACGACCGGTCGAGCAACCCAAAGTCGAGATTAAGACTTCTGACAACAATCTCCACCAAGTCTTCAATCTTGAACCGTGTAGCTCTTTGACCTCTTCTCTTATCTCTTCATTACATCATAGCTTCAACCAACGTTTTTCGTGCACACTCCGTCATTCTTTTACGCTATCGCCAAGCCCAGAGAAGTTGCACATAACTTGAACTTCTCTGTAAGAACAACCTTGGTGAGCATGTCTGCTGGATTCACCCTGGTATGAATCTTTTCCAGTGTGACGCCTCCTTCCTCAAGCACCTGTCGGATAAAGTGGTGACGAACATCAATGTGTTTAGTTCGTGAGTGATAAATAGAATTTTTAGCCAAGTCGATAGCGCTCTCACTATCACAGTTAACTAGCACGGCCTCCTACTGAAGTCCCAACTGATTTATCATGCCTCCAAGCCAAACACCTTCTTTAAACGCTTCCGTCACTGCCATATATTCTGCTTCGGTCATGGAAAGAACCACAACGGACTGAAGCTTCGACATCCAACTAATTGTTCCACCCGTTAATACAAACGAGTATCCTGAAGTGGACTTCCTAGAATCTATACTGCTTGCGTAGTCAGAATCCACATACCCTACCAACTTTGTTCCTGTCTTTTCAAAAGTTAAGACGCAGTCTTTCGTACTTCGAATGTATCGAAGTAGCCATTTCACCGCTTCCCAATGTTGCTTACCGGGGTTTAACATGTATCTGCTCACAACACCGACTGCCTGTGAAATATCCGGTCTCGTACAGACCATGGCATACATTAAACTGTCAACCGCATTTGAATAAGGAATATGAGACATAACCTGCTTTTCCTCATTGGAATTAGGACATTGTTCTGAGGAAAGCTTGAAGTGAGCCGCATGGGGAACGCTCACCGGCTTTGCCTGATCCATCCCATACTTGATCAATACATTTTCAAGGTATTCTTTCTGTGATAACTAAAGCCTGCTCCTCTTCCTGTTTCTATGAATATCTATGTCGAGAACCCTCTTTGCAGCCCCCAGATCTTTCATCTCGAATGTCCCTGATAACTGAGTCTTCAGTATGTTGATTTCAGACATATCATGACAGGCGATCAACATATCATCAACATACAGTACTAGGATGATGAATTTTTCATCACTCAGTGTCTTGTAATAGACACAGTGATCGTATTCACTCCAAGTAAATTTCTGACTCACCATGAAAGAATTAAATTTTCTATACCACTGCCTAGGCGACTGTTTCAGGCCGTACAACGACCTCATTAACCTTCAACCATTTAACTTTGTAGCCCTCTAGTTGCTTCATATAGATCTGCTCTTCCAATTCCCCGTGTAGAAATGCAGTCTTCACATCCATTTGTTCTAGCTCGAGATTGTATTGGGCAACCAGCGCCAAAACAAATCTGATAGATACCTGCTTTACCACCGGCGCGAATATCTCGGTGAAGTCGATCCCTTCTCTCTGAGCATAACCCTTCGCTACCAACCTTGCTTTGTATCTATCCTGTTTCCTTTTAAATAACCACTTGCATCCGATCGCTTTTCGGCCCACGGGAAGCTCCACAAGATCCCATGTATGATTTTTATGCAACGAGTTCATCTCATCATCCATAGCCGCCTTCCACTTTTCTACATCAGGCTCATTAAGAGCCTCCTGAATAGTAGATGGGTCCCCTTCATCTGTAATGAGGGCATATGCAATATTAGAGCCGTCTCTGTATCTTTCCGGTAACCTGCGATCACGCAGTGAGTTCCTTCTCACAAGTGGTTGCTCCACCTGATCCTGCACCTCTGTTTTCGCATCCGTCTCTGCCTGAGTATTATCTGTATCAATCTGAACGTCTACGATTACCTTTTCTGGTTTCTCTTGCTCCCTTTGATCATTCTTGCGAAATAGGGAGCTTTCATCGAATCTGACGTCACGGCTAGTGATGACCTTGCTTGTGACCTTGTTGAATAACCTGTAACCTTTCACACCAATGTTATAGCCAACAATGATATACTTTTTAGCTCTATGGTCTAGCTTATCTTTCTCAACTGACGATACATGAGAGTAAGCTTCACAACCAAATATGCGTAGATCTGAGTAGTCGATTTTCTGACCACTCCATACTTCCTCTAGAATTTTACATTCAATTGTCATTGAAGGAGATCGCTTCACCAAATAACAAGCAGTTAACGGCCTCTGTCCATAGGTCCTTGCCCAACGCAGCATTACTTAACATGCATCTAGCTCTCTCTAATAGAGTCCGATTCATTCGCTCAACCACACCTTTTTGCTCGGGGGTGTAGCGCACTGTATTGTGTTTGATGATCCCTTCATCCTTGTAATAATCATTAAACTCAGTGGAAATAAATTCTCCACCATTGTCAGTCCTTAAAACCTTTATTTTTCGCCTTGATTATTTTTCCATCATTGCTTGAATATGGTGAAAACTTCGGATTTACGTTTCATGAAGTAAACCCAAACTTTCCTGGAGTAGTCGTCAATAAATGAAACAAACTATGACGACCTCCTAATGGAAACTTCTGGCGATGCCCCCATACGTCAGAGTGCACATAATCAAGCACTCCCTTACAAACATGTTTTCTAGATTTAAAAGATAGTTTAGATTGTTTACCATATATACAATACTCGCATATATTGAAATCAGAACTTTTAAAAACTGGAATCAAATATCGATCAGAAAGTACCTTCATACCTCGCTCGTTCATGTGGCCCAAACGAGCATGTCACATACGTAGAGACGTGGAGTCTGCAATAGCTGCTGCCGCTCCACCTGTCGAAGTGATCCTAATCAACTTGTAAAGGTTTCCATGCCTCTGCGCTCTCATAACCACGAGTGCCCCTTTTGAAACTTTAAGGACACCATCAATACCGGTGAACTTGCACCCTATAGTCTTGAGTGCACCGAGAGAAATCAGACTTTTCTTCATATCAGGAACATGTCTGACGTCAGTCAAGGTACGCCCCATCCCATCAAACATCTTGATGCTAACCGTACCAATAACCACAACATTACAGGCATTGTCATTGCCCATAAAAACCTGTCCACCATCGCATTCCTTATAACTGGTAAACCAACTCCGATGAGGAGTCATGTGATAAGATGCTCCTGTGTCAAGTATCCACTCATCCTTACGATTGTCGTGTAAGTGACCAATCATAGAAACAGACAGAACATCACCACCACTTGATTCTTCATCAGATGTGACCACATCGGCTTCCTTGGAAGAAGTCGCTGAATTTTCTTTCTTTGTTTTAGGATTTCTACCCTCCTTCTTCATGTGTCCAGACAGCCCACAATTCCAACACTTTAATTTTCTTTTGCCCTTGCCCTTGGATTTAGATCTAGGCCTTGAGGATCCTGTACCTTACTCAGAATCTTTGCCCCTTGTAATCAATGCCTCGGAAGATGCCCCATGTCACCGTTTAGCTTTCTCATAGTCTTCCCTTGAAGGGCTGAGATAACGGTGTCAACACTTAGGGTTTTATTTGCAGTGCACATCGTGTCCCTGAAAGACTCATATGATGCAGGAAGAGAATTCAACAAAATAAATGCATGTTCCTCATCTTTGACCACTTCCTCCATATCCAGCAATTTGCACATCAGTTTATTAAAGTTGCTGATATGGGCTTCTAGATCTCCACTCTCTGCCATCTTAAAGGTATAACATTGTAGCTTCAAGTGTGGGCGATTTTCAGAGGACTTCTTTACATAGATGTTCTCTAACTTCGCTCACAGACTAGCCGCAGTTTTCTCCCTCAAGACATTATAGAGAACCTCATCCATGAGACATAATCGAATAGAGGCTAAAGCATTACTATCAAGGTTTTCTCATTCATCATCTTTCATGGTGGATTTTCGCTCCTCAAGAGCCTTAATCTCGCCTTGCTTGGTTAACAGACTAATCATCTTAATCTTCCATAACTCAAAATTATTTTTACCTGAGTACTTCTCAATATCAAACTTGTCGTTTCTCATTATTATTAATCCTGCAGATTTAGATCTGTGCCCCAACGATTGCTCTGATACCACTTGTTGAGGATTTGATGCTGCGGAATCACACAAATCTAGATCTGTGTGATTCAAGATGCGGAATCACTGTAGCTTCAAGTGTGGACGATTTTCAGAGGACTTCTTTGCATAGATGTTCTCTAACTTCGCCCACAGACTAGCCGCAGTTTTCTCCCTCAAGACATTATAGAGAACCTCATCCGTGAGACATAATCGGATAGAGGCTAAAGCATTATTATCAAGGTTTTCCCATTCATTATCTTTCATGGTGGATTTTCGCTCCTCAAGAGCCTTAATCTCGCCTTGCTTGGTTAACAGACTAATCATCTTAATCTTCCATAACTTAAAATTATTTTTACCTGAATACTTCTCAATATGAAACTTGTCGTTTCCCATTATTACTAATCCTGCAGATTTATATCTGTGCCCCAACGATTGCTCTGATACCACTTATTGAGGATTTGTGTTGCGAAATCACACAGATCTAAATCTAGGATGGCAATCCAATAGTAACAAGCAATCACAGAAGAACACAAAGTTTTAACGTGGAAAACCCTTGTGGGAAAAAACTATGGCACAAAGCGACAGAAATCCACTATGAAACAGAAATTACAAGAGAGATGACTTACCCGATTCAAACAACCTTGAATCTCACCCTTACTACATCCTTTAATTTCCCTAGAACTCCTTTTGAAAGTTTTAGAAATATTCTTCATACTTCCCATACCATAGAAAAAGCCCTAGGAACACCTATTTATAGTTTAGGCAACTTCCCTTCCACATCCCAGTTGCAAAAGGACACAGATTTCCGTAATCCACAAAATTGCGAAACGAATCTGCGTAAATAACGACTAGTCGAGCCAAGTCTACGACCAGTCGAGGGACCCCTATGACCGGTCAAGACATCCCCTCGACTGGTCGAGCAGCCCAGACACCAAAAATCCCAAGTCGCTAGACTTTGAGTCGAGCGGTTCCTACGACCAGTCGTGGCTAACCCACGACCAATCGAGCAACCCAAGGTCGAGATTAAGACTTCTAACAACATATACTTGGGTTAGGTTGGGATGGGGTTGGTAATGATAACATGTTTGGGTTGGGTCAGGTTGAATTTAGAGGACTTCAAGTTGGGTTTAGGTTAGTCACTAGAAGTTGGAATTAAGTCGGGTTTTACTATGGTCCTCTTGAATTGGTTAACCCTCAACCTAACCTGACCCGACCCGCCCAACTTGTACCCTAATATGCTGTTTCTGAGGATCCAATAATATATAGAGGTGCTTGAAATAATCCAAACCAGAGAAGAAGCATTCGCAATTGCTATGAAGCAAAGGGGAAGTGTTTACAAATATACTTTTCTTCTATTTTTTATTTTTACCTAAGCTGGGCATACGAGGGCCAAACAAGCCCGCCCCGCTACCAATATGGGACGACCCCATGGGCCATGAACGACCTAACCCCTGCAAACATTTGCCAAATTGACAGGTGTTGTACGTTCCCGAGAAGGCACGTGCGGTCACCTGGACCAGTTGTAGTTGGTGCGTTATATACGCAGAATTCAACGTACAATAGCCAACCAGGCACATGTGTGAGATCGGGACCATTCATCACGTCGGCCTTCTGTAATGGTCGAAAAGTCACCGGCGCACGCATCAAGTAAGTCACGTGTTTGAGAAAATGGATCGCAGGAAAAAAAAAAATAGTATATATTCTGCTGTGTCATGTAGCCTGCGTGAACAGTACTGGACCATCCCTAATTTTCTAAGTAGGGCATGTGCGGTCGTCCCACCCACCTTAAGAACGATCCAGATCTTGCACACGTGCAAGGTTGGTGCATCCGTCGAGAATCACATTGTCAATCATATCATGGCGCGAATCACGTTTGGACGAAATTCTCGTCTTCGCTAGTTTATGACGTACACATGACATGCATGCGATGATCGGAACCAAATCATTCGTCCCACGGCTTCACCACTGGATCATGAGCAAATGTCAAATTATCAGACAATCACGAAGAAATCGTGCAATAATCACTTACAGAAATTTTAGCGATTTTTCGTACAATTTCTTGAATGGTTTGGATTGTCCACTGTGATTGTTGGTCTATAACCCACTCACTACCATTCCAAATGAACGGTTCAGATCATGATACAAATATGACACGTGAAAGGTATAGAAAGTGGGAGGACCAGATGCACTGGATCTCCTCACTTTTGCACATTTACATGATTACATCCTAAGTAGAGTCTGGATAAATTGCGCGTATTTGCTAACCAGAAAATTGCGCGCATGTCCTGATTGCATGGGATAGCAGAAGAAACAAAAATCGATGCATGGTCAGGCAGAGTATGATGATGCTTGATACACAGGCACTCAGATATTGTACTGGTGGCCCACTATGATTGACGTCAGAATCTCAGTATCAGATCGTTTTGAGCAACCCAAACCTCTGATTTGTTGATACTTCCTTGTTGAATTGGATATTTTTAATTTCAACCGTCCATTAAATGTCCACTAATCAAGTAGTCAGACAATCGAATATATATTTTATTATGATACATCTAAACTGGGCCCATAATTTGGACGGTTTAATTTTAATTGCTTGTATTACACGTGTACAATTTCTAACTTCTATCATCCATGACATTCTACCTAAGAGCACATCACGACAGGCTACAGTTGTCCACATTGATATATAATACAAATACAATCAATAATCACACCATCCACGCATACAATGGCTATTAATGTAATTTGCGTCTATTTGTGAGGTATGCTATACAGCCAGGCATGTATAAGACAGTTATGTACATGCCACCAGTTACCAGTGTGGCACACGGGGCATTAGATCCAAGCTGTCCATTACGTGGGTCCTGTCATGTAGATCAGGATGGTCCGCTTGTACGGTGGTCTACAATGTTAGAAATAGTCAGACGGCTTAGAACGACTTGATGAATATTTAATTCTTCATCTGTCATTATTTTGTAAATTTTAGAACACATAATGAGTGTGTGTACCCAACCAATTTCTGTGCCAAGGCATCAAAACCATGGGGCCCATCAGATGAATGGCTTGGATCTCATGGCTATGTCAAAATGCTACACGTGTGATGACACGTATAGGAGATGCCTTATTAACGAGTGCGGGCTTAACAAAGCTTCTTATTTTTATGTCTATATAATCTTAGTTTATACAAGATAAGTTGCTCTCTCTCTCACGCTTTAATATATAAATCGAGATTGAGATTGAGACGAATACATAAGTATCATTCCGACATATGAACATTGTGAATCAAATAACAATGTGTTTTTTTTTATTATTATTGAAGTCCTCGTAACAGGTCGCTTGCAAGGTTAATCGTATATAATATTTGAATACAACACCTTAGCTATGATGCTGCGTTGGACCTATTTCATTCCAACGTATTGAGGATGCAGACATCACTAGGCTCGTCTCAACTAACATAATAGAGTAATGCTATTTGCACGTGACTAAAAGTCATACAACTTTCCATGGGACACATGGCTCAGGTAGAAGATATCTTGACCACTCATCCGGAAGTCTACCATGAGTCCATGATTTAAAAGAAATCACATCAATTAGACAATTCTACCGGTGAGGATTTGAGCAGTAAAATGTGGACAATTAGCCAAAAATAGCCGTCCATTTATTTACTCAGACCATGCAACTAGGATGTCGCAGCAACGTGTTTTTTAAGCAATAGACTTTATAAGGAAGGACTTCACGGCCATATACTTGTAGATGAGAGGAAGTCACGTGAGAGGAATTCTCTCTTCCTTTTTCTTCTGTTACTGTTACATTTTTTAGTTCTTCAGTTTTCTCTTGAACTCTATTTCTTCTTTTTGTAAACATCTATAAATAAATTCATTGCGCTGAACATCTCTCCCCAGTTGTGTGAACCTCTCTCTCTCTTTGTTTTTGGAGTTTCTTGTGGCCAATCCACAATATATAAGACCACCAGATAAGCAGCCTGAACCTCATACGATTTTGCCATGGTCCTTTCCTTTAGTCATGCCCGATAAGCATTTACTTGCTAAATACAGAATATGAGAGTGCCGTAGAAAGGTTTGCTACGACACATCCCGACCTATTGCTATTCACTACGGCCCAGTATAGTATAGTATGGTAAGTGGATTTGATGTCGTGTTGTAATGATGCAAACCATTTATGTAATCCTCACCATGCATGCATGTGATATCCAAAAATAAAACTTAAAGTAAAGAAAATAAATAAAAAATAAAGATTTGAAAATCCTATTAATGGCCTAAAAAATAGTGGTCAAAGGTCACTGTCCATAGGCCTTAAATGGTAAAAGATGTTCAAATATTCTAATCCGTTCCTTTCTTTTTTATTTTTTTCTTTTTCTTTTTGTTTCAGGCCTTTCATATAAATTGATTGGATAGTTACAACATGAACCCAGAACCAACACTAATAGTATGAACAAATGAATAGCACTAGGTCGAGATTTGGCATAGCACATCTCTGTTGTAGATCCACGCACTCCTTAGATGATGTTGAGAGAGAGAGAGATAGAGAGAGAAGAAGGTTTTGTTGGTGACAGATGTCTTAAATCTTTCAAACAGGCTCCATGACATTGAAGGTTTTGTATTCAGGTGAAAATCCAGCAACATATTCTTTTGGAACTTGCAGGAGATTCGGCCAGCTAGTTCATTCGGCATAAGGTTGCACAAATTATGCGTAGACTGCGTAAATTTGAGGCGGTTTCTAAATTATCCTACTCTGTACAGAAGTTGGAGTTCTCCAGCTATAAATAGGAGTTACTAGGATGCTTCAAAAGTATTTTAAGGCTTCCTAAATTATTCCAAAGGGTTTCTAAATAATTTTAAGATTTCAAATGGTGTAGTAAAGGTGAGATTCGAGGTTGTTCAAATCGGATAAGCCTTTTCTCTTTATAATTTCTGCTTTCATAGTGAATTTCTCTCACTTTGTGCAGTGATTTTTTTCCAAAAGAGTTTTTCGTGTTAAATTGTTGTGTTCTCTTTATATTTGCTTGGCACTTTTGGATTGCAATCATAGACTCATTTCTGTGTGATTTCACTGTTTATCCCAACAGGTTTCCCATGAACACGTGAATGTATGGCTGCATTCTAAGATAGATGAGCCATAGAACTTGATGTGGTGGCTCATCAGGTCAATGGTTTCAAATACGTAGAGATGTGACACGTGTACATGTTTACAAGGATATACTTTGGTTACTAGGAATGGTTGGAGAGAGGAAGTAATTAGCTAAAAGCAAATGAGTCACAAGACATGTACATATAAGACCAATTTCATATTCTAACTCAGTAGTAGATCCTGAGAAGGACCAATATAGCTGGACTACAACTCAATGACAAACTCTGTCTCCCCCAGGCTTCCACGGATGCGGTTTGTCTAGTGACCTTAACACTAGCCAGCTAGCTGATGTCAATGCTTTATGACCCGCCATGATGTATGCGCGTTATCCATGCCATCCATCTATTTTTCCAGTTCATTTTAGGGAATGAGCCCAAAAATGAGACAAATCCAAATCTCAGGTGGACCACCCCACAGAAAACAGTTGTGTAGGCTCAATCAATACTGTTTTCATGTGATGTGGTCGACCTGTGATTTGGATCTGACTCATTTTTGGTTTCATGCTCTGAAATAAGATGCAAAGTGGATGGACGGCTTAGATAAAACGTATACATCATTGTGGGGCCACAGAACCTTGACATCAGCTAGCTGGCAGGGTCATTAGCCAAACCGCGTCCGACTTCTGTGGTCTAAATATTTTCTTGATCCAAAACTTCCGTGGTCCCTAAGAAATTTTCAACAGTGTGAATTTAATTCTCCCGTGTGGTCTATTTGGGCATTGGACATTCGTTATTTTAGGCTTAATAATCTAAAATTATATGTAAAAATGGATGAACGGTGTGGATAAATTTCATATATCACAGTGGCCCCTCAGTTGCCCCAGGAACCTAGTACCTAATCCTTGCCTACTTCCACACCAAAATAAAGTAGAACACCAGTGAGTGTGTACCACGTGGCATTTTAAAAGTAGAAAAGAAGCCGAAAATAGTTTTTTTATTAATGATTTTAGATGCCACCTATAAAATAAAAATAAAACAAGGAAAATAAACGCCACTTGCCCCTAAAGATTGGTGCTCTACCTTATAACGCCCAGGTTATTCGTTATCTATCTACAGGGGACTGGAAAACGCGGATTAGGTATTGATGTGTTGGACGCCAACACGACCCACAGCTGTGGTGTGTTGATGTGTTGGGGGCTGTGGGGCCCAACGTGGTGATGTATGTGTTTTAATTATATCCAGGCCGCCAATCGTTTTTCCAACTAAATTTAGGGCATGAACCCAAACATTAAGTGGATCCAAAGTTCAAGTGGACCACACCAGTTGGAACCTTTCTAGGGCCCACCGTGCCAGCTTAATGTTTATTTGTCATCCAACCTATTGATAAAGTCAGTCAGATGTTATCAACTTCATCCAAAACTTTTATAGCCACCGTAAGGTTTTTAAAGGTGAGGGTTCAATCACACTGTTTCTTGTGGTGTAGTCCACTTGAGCTTCTGATCATCTGCTACATTTTTAGGTTCATGCCCTAAATGAGGGGATAAAATGGGTGAAAGGCATGGATATAAAACACATACCCACAGCGCTCAACGCATTCACACAGCACCGTTGGGGTGGCCACCTGATCCGCGTTCCTACGAGTTCACATTAACCGTACTTTACACGCCACATGCTAAGGGCCTGTTTGTTAACCCTGAAAATTTTTACTTAATGTAGGATATGAAAAGCACTCAGCATTTAGTGGTGTTTGTTAACACCGAATGTAGAAAGCGCTCCGTAGACTTTTGCGCTTAATGGTGAAATCAGAATGCTCTCCTCAGACTTTTTTAAAAAATCTAAAATTGACCCGCATTATAGAAATTAACATATTTCAAATAATTTAGGCTTTTGTTAACACACAGGTCATTCTATATTCACCGCTAATGTTCTGGCTTCACACTCTATATTCTGACTTTAGATTCAAATTTCACATTCAGACTTAAGTGTGCTCTATTGTATGTGTCAAATCCACTCTATCAATGGAGATGAGATGCGAAACATAGGGCTTTATGTGGGACCAACATGGGATGTGGTTTTCATCAAACCCATTCCTCAAGTGTGAATCACCAAGAACGGTTCTAGGACTACTTTTGTATGTACGATGAGCATAAGGGATATTACCTGATGTCGAGTTGGTTCAGCGGCCAATAAAAGCAGTTACATGATGAGGGCCCAAGGCATGAAAAGATTAGATCACATACACATTTGCTACTTTTGACACGTGTGGTAAATTTGAGTTTTCCATGAAGTGGGCCACATGGTTCAGATCATACACCCAAATATCTCTCCTCAGGTAGGCAAGAGTGTACCAAAGAAATGGACAGCCCCATTGGTAGCTTTCTACCCGTCCATCCCTTGGTGCACGTTCATCCACGAGTGATGGTCTGACTTTTGTGTCACCTCAGGAGTGATGGCCTGACTTTTGTGTTGATGATCTGAGCAATGTGGCCCAAAAGCTCGTATCTATCACACACGTGTGGTATACTGGCAATTGTCAAAGCGTGTACGAGCAGATGGGCTTATGTACGTATGTATACGTGTACATACATTCACACGTAGTTGGATTTGAATTGTCTCTGAATTTCTAGTTAACCATCTATTTTAATGCCAACAGTTGAATGGTTACTATTGTCAAATTGAGGAGATTATTGTTGAGAAGTGGAGCCACATGCGCGGATTTCGTATCGCAAGTTCTTTCGCAACTGGGATACGGAAAGAAGTTTCACAGATTTTGTGTCGCAGGTCCTTTTGCAACTGGGATGCCAAAAGGGAAGTTGTCAAAACTATAAATTGGGGTCCCTATGGCTATTCTAGGGTTAAGGTGAATATTAGAAAATATTTCTAAGGTATGGGCAAGGGATTTTGTTCTGTACTTTCAAGAGAGAGGTTAGTATATTGCCTTGTAATCTTCGTTCTTCATAGTGGAAGTTTGCATCCGTGGTTTTTTACCCTAGATTGGGGTTTTAACGTATATCTTGTCTTGTGGTTTGTTTTGGATTGTTTTGATCTGTTTCTAGTTTATATTTCTTCCTGTTTTCGTTTGTGGGTGAGGCCTGAGATTGGATCTAGGCTCACTGTGTTATTGGCGTGCTACACAACAATTGGTATCAGAGTTATTGGTTTAGTTCTATTGGGAGCGATGGCGGAAGATGGAAAAACTAGAATTGAGAAGTTTGATGGTTCAAACTTTGCCTTCTAGAAGATGCACATGGAGGATTATCTGTATCAGAAGGACCTCTACATTCCTCTAAGAGGAAAAGAGAAGAAACCAGAAAAGATGACAGATGATGAATGGTTTTTACTGGATAGGAAGGCTTTAAGAACGATCCGACTCTCTTTGTCTAAGAGCGTCGCCTTCAATATATCCAAGGTGAAAACTACAAAAGAATCAATGGAAGCCCTAGCCACCATGTATGAAAAGCCCTCAGCATCCAACAAGGTTCATCTTATGAAACAGCTATTCAACATGAAGATGTCAGATGGTGGGAGCGTGGCTGAACATCTAAACAAGTTCAATACAGTCACGAGCCAGTTGGAATCCGTTAGCATTATTTTTTATGATGAGGTTAGAGCGTTATTGATCTTATCCAGTTTACCAGACAGTTGGGATGGTTTGGTGATTACTGTGAGTAATTCTTCAGGGTCGACGAAGCTAAAATTTGATGATGTGGTCGGTCTAATTCTCAGCGAAAAATCTAGAAGAAAGGCATCAGGAGTTTCAGGGGATTCAGAGAATGCTTTAAACGTTGAAAAAAGAGGAAGATCGCTGAACAAATGAGGCAATAAACATGGGCGTTCTAAGTCGAGGAAGAAGTCCAAGGGACCGAAAGACAAAGACGGGTATTGGCATTGTGGCAAGAAGGGGCACATGAAACGTGATTGCAGGGCGCTTAAGAAACAAGAAGGAGACTCTCAAGGTGGGAAGGATTCAGTGAATCTATCTGAGGAAAGTGACACAGAGGCGTTGATCTTGTCTCTTGATGCGAGGAATGAGTCTTGGGTTATACACTCAGGTGCTTCGTTTCATGTCACTTCATGCAAGGGAGTTCTACGTAATTATGTGTCAGGTGACTTTGGGGAGTATACCTGGGTGATGATGAGCCGTGCAGTATTGTTGAAAAGGGAGATGTTCAGATAAGTCAAAAAAACCGAACACTTTAAAATTGAAGGATGTCAGACATGTACCGAGTTTAAAACGTAACTTGATTTCAGTGGGGCAGTTGGCCGCACCGGTTATGTGACGACATTCACCAGTGATTCCTGGAAGATCACAAAAGGTGCATTGGTGATATCTCGAGGCAAGAAGGAAAGTACTTTGTACGTGACTTCAAGATCGTATTGTTCACTCGCAGTCGCATCAACTGGAGTGAACGGGCAGTTATGGCATCAGAGGTTGGGACATATGAGTGAAAAGGGAATGAAAGTGCTATTGTCAAAAGGAAAGCTACCAGGGCTGAAGTCTATTGACTTGGAATTATGCGAGGATTGCGTGTATGGTAAGCAGAAGAGGGTAAGTTTCAAGAATACAGGACGTACTCCAAAGATGCATCTGTTAGAGCTTGTACACACTGATGTGTGGGGACCGGCACAGGTATCATCTCTCGGTAGCTCACGTTATTTTATTTCCTTTATTGATGATGCTAGTAGAAAACTATGGGTCTATTTCTTAAAGCATAAATCTGATGTATTTGATGTATTTAAGAAGTGGAAAGTCATGGTAGAAAATGAGACAGGTAAAACAGTAAAGTGTCTCAGATCTGATAATGGGGGAGAGTATTGTGATAAGAGGTTTGAGGAGTATTGTGCAGTAAATGGAATCAAACATCAGAAAATGATTCCAAGGACACCACAGCAGAATGGTGTGGCTGAGCGCATTAACAGGACTATCCTTGAGCGTGCTAAGAGCATGAGGTTACATGCAGGGTTGCCCAAGACTTTTTGGACGGATGCTGTAAATACTGTCACATATCTCATTAATAGAAGTCCCTCAGCACCATTAGATGGTGGGCTACCAGAAGAAACGTGGATTGGGAAAGAAGTGAACCTAACACATCTCAGAGTGTTCGGTTGCACTTCGTATGTTCACATTGATGAAGAGCACAGAAACAAGCTGGATGCGAAGTCTAGGAGGTGCACGTTTATAGGCTACGGGCAGCATGATTTTGACTACAGGTTTTGGGATGCAAAAAATAGAAAAATCATCAGAAGCAAGGACGTAGTCTTTAATAAAAAAAGTGATGCATAAGGACAGTGTGTATAAAAATAAGGCTGAGGAAAAAGAATTTGTAGAGTTAGAAGAGTTACCGGACACGGGTTTTACAGCGTCACAGGATGATCATACACAGGAACATTATGAGGCAAGGCTACAGACACCATTATTGAGGAGGTCTACTCGGGAGAGGACACCCACGATCCGATACTCACCCTCCTTATATTATCTACTACTGACAGATAATGGTGAACCAGAGTGTTTTGAAGAGGCATTACAGTCAGATGCACGGGTTAAGTGGGAACAGGCCATGGATGAGGAGATCGACTCTCTTGAGTCTAATCATACATGGGAGCTATTCACTCTACCAAAGGGTAAGAAAGCTCTTCATAACAAGTGGGTTTACAGACTGAAGAAGGAGCACGATGGTTCGAAACGGTACAAGTCCAGATTGGTTGTGAAAGGGTTTCAACAAAAGGCAGGTATCGATTTCACTGAAATATTTTCACCAGTAGTGAAAATGTCTACAATTCGTATGGTCTTAAGTATAGTGGCTACAGAGGACTTATATTTAGAGCAGCTAGATGTTAAGACAGTCTTTCTTCATGGGGACCTTGAAGAAGAGATATATATGCATCAGCCGATAGGATACGTGGCACCAGGAAAGGAGAATAAGGTGTGCAGACTGAAGAAGAGTTTATATGGCCTGAAGCAGGCCACGAGGCAGTGGTACAAGAAGTTCGACAGTTTCATGTCGAGAAACAGTTTTAGGAGATGTCATGCAGACCACTGTTGTTATTTGAAGAAGTTTGATACGTCGTACATCATCCTTCTTCTGTACGTTGATGATATGCTTGTGGCCGGTTTAAGCATAAAAGACATCTCAGATCTCAAAAGACAATGTCTAGAGAATTTGTCATGAAGGATTTAGGAGCTGCAAAACAAATCATAGGCATGAGGATAAAGCGTGACAGGAAAAATAAGAAACTGGTGTTGTCACAGGCAGAGTACATAGCCAAGGTACTTGATCGATTCAATATGGGAGGTGCTAAGCCGGTTAGCACTCCATTAGCCAACCACTTCAAGCTATCTAAGGAGCAAGGGGCAAAGACGCAGGAGGAACGGGATTATATGGCTAAAGTCCCATACGCGTCAGCTATAGGGAGTCTCATGTATACTATGGTGAGCACGAGGCCAGACATTGCTCAAGCAGTGGGAGTTGTTAGCAGGTTCATAAACAATCCCGGGAAGGAACATTGGGAAGCTGTGAAGTGGATTCTTAGATACTTAGTAGGTACTAAGGATGTAGGGTTATGTTATGCTGGATCGAAAATCAAGCTACAAGGCTACATGGATTCAGATTTGGCAGGAGATATCGATAGCAGAAGAAGCACTACAGGTTATGTCTTTACTCTGGGAAGTGCTGCAGTCAGTTGGGTCTCTCAGTTATAGAAGATAGTATCTATCAGTACGATAGGAGCAAAATATGTTGCGGCTACAGAAACATGCAAGGAGATGGTGTGGATGTAAGGTTTTATGGAAGAGTTGGGTAAGAAGCAAGAAGATTGCAAGTTGTACAGTGACAGTCAGAGTGCAATACACTTGGCTAAGAATTCAGTCTTTCATTCAAGAACCAAGCATATTATCATCAGATATCACTTCATACGTTCGTTACTGGAAGATGGATCGATTGCTCTGGAGAAGGTTCATACAAGTGAGAATTCTGCAGATATGCTGACCAAGGCGGTCACAAGGGAGAAGCTAAAGCTCTGTTCAGCTTTGATTGGTCTTCAAGCTTAAAGACGAGGAGGTGGTGCACTCTGGATGAAGAGGAAATGTTTATGGCGATGTGTCTCCAAGTGGGAGATTGTTGAGAAGTGGAGCCACATGCGCAGATTTCGTATCGCAAGTCCTTTCGCAACTGGGATGCGAAAAGGAGTTTCATAGATTTCATGTCGCAAGTCCTTTCGCAACTACGATGCGGAAAGGAGTTTCGTGGATTTCGTCAAGTCCTTTCGCAACTGGGATGCGGAAAGTGAAGTTGCCAAAACTATAAATTGGGGTCCCTAGGGCTATTCTAGGGTTAAGGTGAATATTGGAAAATATTTCTAAAGTGTGGGCAAAGAATTTTTCTCTGTACTTCCAAGAGAGAGGTTAGTATATTGCCTTATAATCTTCGTTCTTCATAGTGGAAGTTTGCATCCGTGGTTTTTTACCCTAGAATGGGGTTTTTCCACGTATATCTTGTCTTGTGGTTTGTTTTGGATTGCTTTGATCTGTTTCTAGTTTATATTTCTTCCTGTTTATCGTTTGTGGGTGAGGCCTGAGATTGGATCTAAGCTCACTGCGTTGTTGGCATACTGCGCAACAATTATTCGAGCAAGGTCCATCTATGAAAAGAGCCACAAGCTTAATGGTGTGGATCACCAAACCATGGCCCCTTGTAGACAAATTCAATGCCATTAATCATATGTAAATTTTGCTAAATGAACCAGTCTTAGGCTTGACAAGCTTTTATTTGGCTAAGGCCTGGGCTCGAAATACTTGTTCGCGACCCGATTGAGGCTCTGTCCATTGAACTCTAATTGATGTACCTATTTTCTTATAGGAGTTATTTGGATGCTTGTAAATAAAATCTTTAGGTTGTGATTGAATCAGAAGTAGTCATATTGCAAGGGTTGTTTGAGTTACATTTGCCTGTAAACACATTATAATTTAAGTTATAATTCGAAACATTTCATGTTATGGGTAAAGTCTTTACATTTATAAAAAAATGTATACTGTCATAATAGAATACAATAGTTAATACACACTTATAATGTATGGGGCCCACTATATTGTACATGGTGCATTCTATTTGTTGGGGGCCTTTGCACAAAACCTTAGGATCTAGCCTCTCAAACATCAGAATTATGGGATAATAAAGCAATGAAAAAATCAAAGCACAAATGACACGACACAAGAGATTTTTACGTGAAAAACCCTCAAAGAGGTAAAAACCACGGGACCTCGTCCAGATCAACAATCCACTATAAAGTAGAACGTTACAAACGATCACAAGCACACACCGCTTGGATCAAACCTTCTTCACTCACGTAGGAGCGGATAAACAATAAGAAAATAAAAGAAAAACGGAGAGATCTCACCGATTACGAGGACGTAGAAGCGCTGAGATATCAAGTATACAATAGATCATCTCTATGAGCATAACCTCCCTTCCACAAGCTTCTTCTTCTTCTTCTCTTCTTCTTCTTCTTCTTCTTCTTCTTCTTCTTCTCTCTCTCTCTCTCACCTTTAATAGCCACAAACTCTTTAACAAACCCTTGTAAAGCTTTAGGAAACCCTCTTACATTCCCTAGAAAAGCTCTAGGAACCCTTATTTATTGTTTAGGCAACTTCCTTCCGCATCATAACGAAAACCGCCTCAAATTTACGCAGTCCGCACAAAATCCGAACATGAATCTGCGTAATCTTGACTAGTCGAGCAGAATCCTCGACTAGTCGAGCGGAGCCTCGACCGGTCAAGCAGACTTCTCAACTGGTCGACCAGCACGGAAGAATTAATTCAAGTCGCTGGACTTTGAGTCGAGCCCCACTCAACTGGTCGAGCGCCACCCTCGACCGGTCGAGTGAAGCTCTCGACAGGTCGAGTGACGAGGAGAAAACCCCATCACTATTTGTATATCATATCCTTCCCTTGATGCTCTCTTATGGCCCCTAAAAATTATAACTTGATTGATCGATCAAATAGATCACACAAGAAGTACAGGACGTCCACCATTAAAAACTTCCATAGTGCATTTGGGGCTAGAGTTATAGGTGGAAGATATTACACCTGTCTGGTGCGGGCATTGTTTGAAGCTCTCTTAGAGCTCCAAAAAATCCAAGTCTTTTTTATATGATTTGTCCATTTTGATGGGATTTACCATCTCGCGAGCTCTTTTTAGAGTAAATACTTTGTACATTATAAACAAGCTAGCCAAACACTTATTACCTCTTAAAAAGCCAAACAAAATAGCATGTAAACAACTTGAAACTCTTTTTTAGGGGGTGTTTGGATTTGTGGAATAGGTGCATTGCATTACACCTCATTCCACCGATCCAAACACGCCTTTACGTGCAAAATGTTTTAAGAGAAAATTACCACTGTAGACCCCACTTTTATCCAGCATCTTTTATGAAGGATCCAAAACTTACCTTCCCAACTTAGACTTGCACGTACGGACAGAGCATTTGAGGACGAAAACACCCCTGCTTTTTATAGTGATTTTCGTTTCTATAGACCTATGGCTACGGTTTATAACTGTAACCATATGTAGCGTAAGCAGGGGTATTTTCGTCCTCAAATGCTATGTCCGCACATGCAAGGTCTAAGTTGGGAAGGTAAGTTTTGGATCCTTCATAAAAGACGCTGGATAAAAGGTGGGGTCTACAGTGGTAATTTTCTCATGTTTTAAACTCAAAACTCTACTGTAATCCAAACCACTTCATTAGAGACTTTGCCCATTGCTAAGCCCGGGCTAGGCAAAAGCACAAGGTTAAAAATCTTGGTTTAAACCAACCTTAGGCCTAGATAGTTGACAGCCTTATCCATTGACATCTAATATATAGATGCTCCCATTTTCTTTTAGTAATAATAATAGTATACAATGGTGCAATCTATCAATAAGAGGGGGTGTAATAATTTAACGTCCTCCTACAACCCTAAGGACTGCAACCCCTTCACAGGCAGCTCTACACGTGGCCACGCCAGCCTAGCATGCGTGCATAAATTAGAGGGGACCCGCAGTATAGATCACGCGGGCAAAAGCTCAACCCTAAAATTATGTGACCCTCCATAAACACTTGCAAGCTTTTGAGACCATCCACTGCTAATTTTCATTCGTGTGTGGTCTACCGGCTTGTCATTTTGCCTCTGCTTGCTCATACTCCTAAGGAGACCAACGCAGTAGCAGATGAGCTAGCTCTTAGGGGTAGTGATGGACAGTTGCTTAGATTTTTCTATCTCTAGCAGAGCTCCCCTCTATCATAATAGGTCTTTTATTTCTGGATAGATTGGGTTTGGATAGTTTGAGGGAGGGATAATATATGTCATGATCTTTCTCTCATGATAGGTGGGCCTGTTTCCCATTTTGTTGATAGGTCCACCCGAATTTCTGTTTGTATAGTTACCCCTTTAATGAATATATCTTTTGCAAAAAAAAAAATTAATAATAATAATAACTGTGTTGCAACCACTGGGGTCCACATGCAGAGTGGTCAGATGATTGGAACCGACCATCTTTGTGGACTCTTATGTTATACGGGGCCACCAGAAGAAACTTAAGTAAATGGACAACAGTCACCGTCACTATCTATGAATGAATTGAGAACAAATGAGAAAATAATTTCAATGAGTCACGTTCAACTCTAAAATAGAAGGTTAGGATCATCACTGAAGTATGATTAGGGGATGATAACGAGAACATGGATGGTTCAAATCACTGGACCGTCTCAGAACGTGGGTCCAAGTGGACATGATATAGGTCTTGAGTCTAGACAGAAGCAAAAGGAACGAGGGTGATCGTGGCGTGGAGCCATTAACGAGGTGGGGCCACGGTGAACATGAGTCCGCCCGCAAAACAGGCCGACGTTCCACTTAGAAAGTGGACCATACATGTAGAAGAAAAATGGACATTAGGAAAGAAAAAAAAAAGACCGACATATATGTATCCAATGTAGTTTTGAGTCGCTGAATGTTTCTGGTCTGCCTCGTGTGATCAGAGAAACCTGTGCCACAACAGCACGTGTGATCAGGATCAAATCTTCAACCTCCTATGGAGACGGAAGTTGATATGATGGAGGAAGAACTGAAAAACGATGGAGCCGTCTCTCTCCAGCACACGCTGCGGGGAGATGGATCATTGTGGTCCACCCACCCCAGCATGGATAGCCTATGCTTTAAAACAAAACCTTTAGGCAATATGAGCCATCAATTTTCTTCAATTTCTTCCAGTCATATTTGCTTATTAACTAGATTCATTTTTCTACCTTCGCTTTGATGGCCACATGTCGGATGGATAAGATTATCTAATAGGTTTGTAATTTTACACATAAGCCATCCATCCTAGGTCACATTTTATGGATGGGCCCATTTGGTACATAACCCTAGAAAGCGTACTGTATCATAGTGGGAATCGCAGCATTTAACACAGGAAATAGAAATAAGGTAATCCTCTGGCAGAGTGTAATGGATGATATGGAAGCAATTAAAAATTACTGAAAAAATAGAAAATCGCATGTATGAAATTTCAACTAAACAGTTCAAATTATGATTACCAACTTAAATGTATCACAACCAAAGAAATACTCTTATTTCGTTATCAAACTATTGGTGTATCTTATTTTCGACCATTCTTAAAAATAACTAATTAAAAAATGACACCTCTTATTATATAGGAATGATGCAGCATGCAAAATATTTTTGGAGATATTTAGGGTGACTCACACCAATCCTATCAAATTATCTTTCTTATCACTATTATGGCTTAGCTTTATCTTAAGAGTAACTGTAATCCTTAATTGTAATCCAATAACAATAATCTTTATTTATAATCTAAGTCTACATTTTTATGTTAGATTATTCTTGATTTTAATATAAGCAGTTTTTTTTTAATGTATTTTACAACTGTTCTTTATGATCGTCTGTGGATATTTACTTTTTATGTGATTGTTTTCGTATACAAAAATACTTTTATATGAAAGATAATGTGCAATGCATTTTCGGAAAAAGAACCTCACCTTGTAATAATCACTTAAATATCTTATAATAAGAGTGGTTGAATAGGTAATCGGTCTTCTCAGGTCTCTATCATAATACAACATATCCACCTATCTTGAGGCTTAGGGTCAACTTGTTCGGTTTGAATGGAGCCATACAATCAGGTTACAACATGCCCACATACATTACATGAGATTAAAAGTACAAAACGAGATTTAGCTTGATAAACATTTTATTTGACAGTTAAAATGAAAACTATCCAATATCTTCTTTAAAAGAAATAAGTCTATATAAATTAGAGGTTAATTAGGATTATTCAAACAATCTGATTTTTTTAATTTAACTTATAAACAGTGGATTCCACCCATCTCAGTCGGTTTCACTTGAGTCAACATTAGCGACGCATTCTTAAGTTCCAGTCCTTGCCTCAGTAGTAGACTCTAGGGAGTTTCAACATGAGGTATTGAGTTAGAAATCCCATAGGCCCTGAAATCCACTACGGCGTGCGTGGTGGGTGCGTGTGTTAAAAAAAAAAGAAAAAAGTTTCTACTTTTCAAGTATCACCTGCAGCCAGAGTACGAGGTAATTTCCCGTGAGAAAAGAGTCGTATTTCAATAAGTAATTTGCCACGGGCTTCCTTGCACCACGTTGCCGTTCAGCGTTTCCTTGCACGCAACTCTTTAGGTAAATATGGAAATAGAGGGAAATCAAATGGCAACTTGGAACTCTTGAAATGCTTTGAATGCGGGAGCAAATTGGTTGGTGTACTATACACTACCGACCTGGCCGGTGTATTGACGTCACCACTATTTGTGGGTCCCATCGTGAGGTATGTGTTCCAAATCCTCCGCTCATTTTGCGTCTTAAGGCTTAAGCCAAAAAGTAATACAGATATAAAGATCAAGAAGACGACCCTGCAAAAAGTAGTGGCGGATTGAACGTCTACCATCCAAACCCTTCACAGAAATTTTAGATCAAAATGTTATTTGTTTTTCCTCTTCATCCAGGTCGTTTTTATCTTATGAATAGATTGGATGGATAATAAACCTTGTGGTAGGCCCTATGAATGTTTTAACGGTGAGAATTATTGTCCACACTTCTATTTGTGGTGTGATCCATTTGAACTTTGGATATGACTCATTTTTAATCTCATGCTCTAAAATGATCTAGCCAAATAGATAAACAGTGTGGATTGTGAGGCCCATGTAACTTTAATCTCTTTTGAACCGTTCAGTACAACTGGAGCTCCAGGAGCGTCCTCTCTCGCCTTCGCACGACACGTACCCACACCCGGTGGTGTGCGCGGATGATCACCACCGTAAAAATTTTAACGTACTTATTGTTTAATTATGGTAAAACGCATTCAATGCATGTGTCATGCCATCTTATACGTTTCTTGGGACACGAAGTCGGTGCACACGTGCAACTTACGTGCTTAAGTGCATATAAGAGAAAATTTCATCATTTAAGTCATTGTTTTGGATCTGTCTTATTCTTGGGCGTGCCTTAATATGAGATGGAAAATTTGATAGAGGACGTGGATAAAACACATGCATCATGATGGGTAACGTAGCTTTTCCGACTAGCACACGTACCAACGTCCCTATTCTGAAAAGCTCTGTCGACCCCCACTAGGATGTATGCATTTTATCCATGTCGTTCATCCGTTTTTTCAGATTATATTAGGGCATGAACCCAAAAATACGACAGATCAAATCTCTTGTAGACCACACCACGGGATAAGGTGATGATTAAACGCTCACCGTTAAAAACTTTTTTTGGGGTTAAAAAAATTGGATCAAGATGATATGTAACCTTACGTGTGTTTTCCCTTCATCCATTTATGTGTGACGTTATCAATAAGTTGGAACACTAATAAATATTACGGTGCCTCCGGAAAGTTTTTAAGGGAGGGTGTTCAATCACTACAGTTTTTTATGGTGTGGTCCATCTGAGATTTGGATCTGCCTCATTTTTGGACTCATGACTTAATAGGAACTGGAAAAATGGATAGAGGGCGTGGATAAATCACATATAACATGGTGGGGCCGACAGAGCTTTTCCAGTAGCACACAGTACCGAGGTCGGTTCTGCGTGCGCGGTCCGAGTCCTCTTTAAATCATTCATTCATCTACGTCTACGTGCATGAGAACTGACCTCCTACAGCTAGCTCGTCTTTTCCGCCATCAAGATACTTGTGTAGGACATCCGAGCCATGAAAACTGTGGGCCCCACTTAGAAAATGACTTGACTCAAAAATCGTAGTCATCCGGAGCGCACTTAAATTACTCAAATTCAATGGTGAAATCTCAGAATAAATGTACAAGCGATACCAAATTAACGAAGGGATCAACCTGATTCTCGACATAAGTTCCCTTCATGATCGGACCCACCTATTGTACGGATCAGATGTCCTACGTATATGATACGTTGCCAGAAAATGGAGCTGCATGGTAGCTCTAAATCCTTCCCTACTAATAGTATTAGGTGTTGTTGCACTGGGGTTGGGTACTAGGAAACACACTAAAATCAAATAAACCTTCGGTCTTGTTAATAGAACATAAAAGGAACTTTGATCCCTGTATTATAAAGAAAAAATTAAACTGAGTCCGTCCGTTGAGATTCCGTTAATCTCAACCGTTGAAATTTTTTCATCCATAAAGTGACCCACCGCTTGAAAGTGGGACCCGATCTCGATAAACCACTCAAAGCATTTTGAATCTTGGTTGGACTACACCTTCGCTAACTAACCAAACCAAAACATTAATTAGGAAAACATTTTTATTCATCTTTCTTGCTTTCGGTTCTGATTTTTGGCCGTCCATCCGAGTGAGGCCGGAATGTCGCAGCCAGAGATTTTCTAATCGAAATTTGTCCGAAGACCATCGAAAAATTAAGAAACTAAAATAATTATTTTTATGTATAATTTTTAATATTTTGGCATGTTGAATGCAACCTTAGCTAATGTCAGATGGAGGGACAAGATCTAGTGGCCCACCAAAGGCCATTTAACAAATGTGGACAATTTCATTTGAATTCATACAGGGTCCTGTAAAGTTCTACAGAAATCTAAGTTTTAAAACAAAAATAATAATAAAAATAAAATAAAAAAAGAGGCTAGTTTTTCTTTTGAATTTGATCAGGGGTTAAACATCAAGATTGTTGTTTTACAATGCCGTGCACCACATACGGTTTGGTTTCCGGTTCATAAACCTCTTACATTAATTGTCGAACGGTTGAGATGGTAGGTCACTCTGTAGAAGGTACATGAACTAAAAAATCTCCACGTTGGAAAACCCTAACAAAAGATCGCACATTAATGAGAGATATAATGAGATTGATCATCATTCCTCAGGGGATAACTACTCTAAATCCATGGAGCACTATGGACTCCTCACGGAGCTTTCTCAAATCTACTAAGAGAAAATAATAATAATAATTTCAATAAATTCAAAATAACTCGGTTTATTATTTAAAAAAAATGAAATTACAACTTTTTAAATAAGAAACTCAAACTTAGGACACATGAATTACTATAAATAATAAACTTATTATTTATAAATGATCTCTATTCCTATCAGACTCCCCGGTTTTCGACCAAAAATAATAAGTGCTCAATTTAGCTCAACCATGTTATTCTCCTAACTTTTCTAAGCTCTTTTCATGTTGGGCAACACTTCCTAAACTTAAAGGATCAAAAGTTATATTCAAATTAAAAGTTACTATTTATGGAAATAATGAAACTAAACGAGACTTTTTGTCACGACCCAGATTTCGGGTACCTAGCGTATACTTCGGACCCGAGATCCATGTTATGACTTGTACACTAAGTTTACTTAAACTATTAAATTGCTTACAAAAAATCTCATCTACTAAGTAGTTTTATCGTAGATATACGTTCCATTCATACTAAGAATCATCTCATAAACAAGAAATAACCATTTATTTCAAATAACTAATCATAAACATAGTTAAGAACCCTCCCATTCGGGGTCGTATGAAATAAAATAAATATGTCCAACAACTTCAAAAAATTAATTAACAATCGAAGAAAATCAAATATAATAAAAATAAATCATGTCTACTCTAAGGCAGTAATTTCTTCCTCTGTCAAGTAGGGTTACATGTCCCTTAAATCCTCCTCCGGCTCGGCCACGTATTCCTGTTCTTGAGCCACCAGCTCACCCTCATTTACATTTGTACGGTTTTTCCATCAATAAAAAGGATAAGCTGGTCAGGCCTAGTGAGAATTTCCGGCATGGTTCTTTACATCAAATTATAATAGAATGTCCAATAAACATACACATTATAAAATTAAATTAAAAAAATGTAAATGCAATGCAATAATGCATCAAGTGGGAATCCGTCCACTTACTTGAGTTGGAAACCCGTCAACCCGCATCTGCCCTTTGGCAGGCTTCTACCATTTGGTAGGCATAGGAAAGGCCCGCATCTACTCCTTAAGTAGGCTTCCACTAGTATAATGGGCTTCTGGTAATGATTCTACCAGGATATATCGTCCAGGGAGGTCCCCCAGAAATCCAGCACGTGTTATGCATACAATTGATACATGCACCATAAAATCATGAATCATGTATTGCATAGGCTATTTATCACATTTGAATCATTATAGTTTAACACCTTAATCAAATCATATCATTAATAATACAGAAATCATAGTCCTTTAAATCAACTAAGAGTACACGACAATTAAATCATGGCAATTAAATCATGACAATTAAATCATGGCAATTAAATCATGTCAATTAAATCAGAATAATAATACAACACAACAAATAATCCATCTATTTTAACTTGATGGATGAGAAACACATCGAGATCACTCACCTTGATGTGGTGGAGATGATTTCGTGAACCAACGGTTTGAATTGAATTAGGACTTTCTAAAATCACATAAATAAGAATTTTTCTTTAAATCTTACGATTACACATAATGAATAAAACGTTTGATTTATTATTTATTCATATCAATACTGCCCATCCAATGGTCAGATCTGTCTAGAATTTAAGATTTTAATTTATTTTAATCTTAAGAAGATTGATAGACATATGACCAGTACGGTCCATTAAAGTGTCGAATCGATCTGATTCTTAAAAATATTATATAATTAATTGTTATAACACCCATGAACAGTACGAATCATAATGGTCTCTGTCCATTAAAAAAAAATTCACATTCTACATATTACCCTTAAAGCCCTGCGCATAGCTTAAAATCTTACGTTCTATATTTTAGCAAGTCATGCGCATACCTTTTTACATGAATTAATTAAACCTACACAATGGATGTTTGATTGATCCAATCCATCCAATGTATAGATCATGCCAATTTACATATTACATGAATAAAATAAAGAAAAATAATATAAAATTACTCACCTGAATAAGTGAATTTCAAAGAAATTCTTCCTTCCCACTTTTCCTTCTGTATTATTTTTCTACTAGTTTTTCATTATTTTATTTTAGTTTTGATAGAACTCATACTCTCTCACACGTTTCTTTTTTTTTTCTACGAGTTATTCTTTGCTTCTTTCAGTTTTATTTTTTAAAGAAGGAAGGTTGATTGGGAACTACGAGGTACGAGGAATTTTGTATAATGAGATATTAGAGGAAGGATAACGAGATCAGCGGATCTCTTTCCCACTTAAAGTTTGAAATTTAAAATTTAAAATTTAAATTTTATTTTTTTAAAAAATACGGGTGTTACACTTTTGGCCATCAATCAAATGGAATTTTGTAAATCTAGCGAGGGCAACCCGGCATGGTAGGGTTGGTTGGCTTAAGTAGGTCCTCCTACTCCAAAATCATATATAACATGTCAAAAAACTCATCCAAGATGTGACTAATTTAAGATTTTGATGGTTCAAGTCATTTCTGCCTTCAATTGAGCCTTCTCTGGTCCATCTTTGTCATAAAAGTGTCTGCAACCCTCTAAACATTAGAAAAGGATAAATATTCAACGGCTAGGATCGTCCAATCTAAGTTAATGTCCCTGGAACATCCACTGTGACTGACATCATATTAAAGATTTGGGTCAACAAACCATGGACCCACCGTAGAAACTGAAAAGTGGAAGATACCATGCCTTTTATCGCACACGCATTGACTAACACCTGCTTATCGAGACATTGCAAGAAATTATCACAAAATGCTAAAATATCTCTAGGACTTAGCACGATACATGCATGCAAAGGCGGCACGCATGTTATCCGAGATGTACTATGCAATGCCAGGCCACAACCAACAGCATAGCCAGCATTCCCAATAGGTGATCAAGACCCGCCTTCTAGAGATCAAGGTCGCTTATCAGGTCGTTCCCACTGTTGATGGCATGTGGTCCCAAAAGAAAACCTCCATTCAATGATCTTGGCCATCAATTGGTTGAATTTTCCCATTGTACTTAAACTAGTGTCTATAATTTTTTGCATGTAGTAAAATCAGATAGCTAGGATTTCCTATAAGGGAGGTTTTTCGCAGCAAAAATTACTTTGATATTTTGATAGAGTGTGATGGATGATACTCAGGCAATAAGGAATTATGAGAAACTACACACATAGCATATAACTAATTCAAACCAGACCATCCATATTACTGACAATACTTTAGATATATAAAAAAAAAACTTTACTTTTTGTTTAGCCATTTGAGATATAGGGAGCATAATTGGATCATAAGTTGCTTAAGATAAGCTACTTATGCCCCAAATAGTTTATCTTAGTTTCTACTTATTAAAGTGAGGTGAATAAGTATTTTTTTGAGTTAAAAAAAGTTATTTATAATTGATCTTAAATCAAAATTAATTATCTCAAATAAGTTACAGCTTATCTAATGTTGTAAGTAGGAAATGTACCTTATTTATTGATATCCAAATGGGCCTTTAGGTTGATGTAAGTTTACGGGACAGTTAAAAATAAAAATACCCAATGGTCTTTTATATATATATATATAATATATATATATATATAGAGAGAGAGAGAGAGAGAGAGAGAGAGAGAGAGAGAGAGAGAGAGAGAGAGAGAGAGAGAGTAATGCTCACCTGCACACTTTTTACATGAACACCTTTGCACACATGTCATGGCACGTGATGTGGCACAGAATCTGAATGGTCCACGTGACTGTGTCACCCTTTGAAACCTCACAAGTCCAAATTTCAGTATGATCCAAAAGTCTAGTCGGCCAAAGCAAAGATAAATGCAAATCAAGGCAGGTAATTGTTTCGTTTTTCCATGGCCTATCAAAGTTATGTATCAGGTTGAAAGTTGAGCTTGCGAGGGTTCAAAGGGTGTCACATCACATAGGCCATTCAGATTTTGTGCTCATGACACACGTGCAAAGGTGTGCACAAGTGTTCACATAAAAAGGTGCACAGGTGAGCATTCACATATATATATATATATATACACACACACACACATATAACCTATCTAGACTTTTTTTTTGCCATGCATCCCCACATCCATAGTAGGGCTCACCAAATGAATGTTCAGTTTCACATTATTGTGTGCCTCACCAACATAGATTGCCCACCTTTGGTTTAAAACACGAGTATGATTGAGCATTCTAAGCCTGCTTGGTGTGTGGACCATCTCTTTTTGTTTTTTGTTTTTTGTTTTTTATTTTTTCTTTTTTTTTTGAACTTTTTTTTCCTACCATTAGTATATCTCTATCCGTAATTTCAAATTCACTACATCCGAGCAATTAAGTTTAAAAAAAAAAAAAAAAAATAAAAAAAAAATAAAAAAAAAAAGAAATCAATTCAATACCAACGTGATTAGAGTTTGAAAAGATAACATGAAATTTCAATTCCACGACAGCCACATCAAAACCCATGGGGGATGTTTCCACTTCTAAGTACACTCTCCACCTTTTTCTTACATGTCACCTGAGATGGATCCATGTCTTTTGCTAGAGATGTGATAAACATGGACTAGAGATCACGACCATTCAATATTAGATAGGCCAAACAGTAAATGGGCCTCATACAAAATTCATATTGTTTAGACAGGGATAACCCTAGTAGTCTCACATAACTCCGTGCTAAGACACAAAAGTCACCAATTTCTAACATGCAGCATAAAATATTCATACGTTGGATGGGCTAGGATGTTTTAGTCTTATTTTTTTATCTAAACAATCAATGGCAGTGTCCACGTGATTCATGGTCGGTCAGACGATCTACTGTTTTGAATTGCTCCTAAGTGGACCCATCGTGATTGCTGCAGCCGGATTCACAGAAGCTTCTCTTATCTTAGAAGTAATTCACCTGTAGCCCATCAACAACTACTAAGAGGGTGAATCATACTTTAAGGACCGCGGATATTTTTATGTGATTCAGCCTAGTAAAACAAAATAATTGAACTTTATTTCATTTTGTTTTTTATTTTTCATTGTATCCAACACATTTTTCCAACACTAGCTGGCTGGTGTCGGGGTCATGAGCCAAACCACATCCCTTGCTAGGTGCCCTCTTCGTTGGGTCTACCTCAAAAGAACAGTAGGGATTGCATGTTTCTTACCATTCAATCGTTAGACCAAGGTGGTGGTAGAATGACATATCAATCCGGATCATCCATCTATCCTAACGGTGATGGCCGATGATTCAGAACGCACATCCATCAGATGATGATATCTGTTTGGTCAATGGACTTCAAAGCAAGGGTAGTAACAAAAAGAAAATAAAAGAAAATAATAGTCAACATCGATTGCAAGAAGTAACGAATATTGAATGAACAGGAACATCTCATATGTGTTATTTTTGAAATGCAGACCATCCATGATCAGTGTAACTAAAGTGTTGCTCTTAAGATTGTGAACGTTGTTGAGATCCATTGCATAAAAAAGGGAGGACACCATAATTCCTAAACGCTAGTTTCAAAATTTTGTGGGAAAGAAAAAATTGATCCAACAAATTAAATTTTATCCATTCTTCGTGTTATTGTCTGGCGAAGAAGAAAGAAAGAATTTTTAATGAAAGATTTTATTAAAAATAGAAGATAATAAGGTATTAAAGATCACATGCATGTTGTAGATTGGACATATATATATTGGCATATGTCAATGATCACTTGGACATAATTGAGGTACATCGTATGCGTGACATGCATTAGGCACTTGAAGATGGACAATGACATATATATTACAATATTACATGGGGGGCACATGAAGTTGGCTAGCGGCACATATTGCATATATGTAGTGTTGCTTCAACATGTACAGTGGCATGCGATAAATATCATGCATGGGCATATTGACACATCTGACACTTGAAGATATGTAGTGATGCATATCTGCAGCCTTAAGACACATGATAGCACATATCTTCCACATGTTGCAACTTGGCTCATGGAACATAAGCACATGTGATGCTTAAAGATGATTGTAAGTGTGCTAACTTATAGGGTGCCTAAAGAAAAGAAGTATGTCCAAGAAATGACATGGAATTGGAAATTTCTCTTTTATAAAGTATTAAAAAATAACAACTTAAACATGAGAAGAAGAAAAGAAAAACTTGTTTTATGTCTCCGCAACAGGCTACATATAGTATGGTAGACAAGATGGCCCGAAAATCAGGTCAATTCAATCATCAAGTGGACCACACATGTTTGGTAAATGCCTTGACTGGCCAATATTTTTTTAATTCTGGATTATTTTTTTTCAATCACCCCAAAACAACCTGATATGTGAACCAGACGACCAGCCTTGTCTATTTCTACACAGTCGTCTGTTCCATGTAGGCAAGTGTAGAGCGAGGAGAGGAGAAAATAGGAATCCTACCGGTGCGAGCTGTCATCGTACTTCTCAAGAAGGAAATGCAATTTCGTACGATCGTTCCGCACGCGCGGTTTCCGACGCATAACATTTTCACCGCACGCACAAGCCAGAGCGACCGCTCGTTCGTTCCAATCTCTGGGCGCACGAACTGGGTGATAGTCCACCACCGCTTTCGAAACGGCAAATCATCTACCATTCATGTGGAAAACAAGGAAATCCAGACCATTCAATTTAGATTTGGGGTGGATTGTGCATCGCCCATATACGCATCGGTCAAAAAAGTTTTCAACCATCTAGTTAGAGACTACCAGCGGTCCATTTCCAACACGCTAAATCAGATGGCCAGGATTGTCCCATGATTCTGATATTCGAACTGTATTCCTTGATATCGGCACCCAGATTGGACAGCACGGTACACCACACTCGCATATCGTATGCCCAGGGATGAGACACCACCATTCTAAAAACGGTGCTCAACTATCACGTTAATGTTAAACCATCCCCCAACTATCGACGCACGTGCAACCCCACACGAGCGGATCGCTGATTTTCTCCGCAGCTTATACCACAAAAATAAAAATAAAAAAATGAAAAAAACTACAAAACACGGAACCGGCCCTCAGATATATGATAAAACCCGAAACAGGAAACGGAAATGTGAGAGAGAGAGAGAGAGAGAGAGAGAGAGTATTTCAGCACCTACAACACGCTTGTTTTCTCTTCCTTTCTACACCGTGGATTCCCGAACCCTTTAGATCCGCTCCAATTCTCACCATTCGTTGCGCACGTTAAGACTCTACGCCCCAGCAATTCACGATAGCCCCCATCCTCCACCCCGCCCACCGCCCTTTCCTTTTACCCTATTTCTCTCCCTCCTCTTACATGGACCGAATTTCATATACAGAGGCTTCATTCAAAAACCCTAATTCCAAGGGAACGGAGCTGTGATTTCCCTGCTAATCCGATTGCTTGCCGACGATAATCTGCTGGTCGACGATGCCGAGGCGGAAGGACCGGACCCTGAAAGAGCTCTACGATCTTACCGACAAGCTTTCGGAACCGGAGGCATGTAAAGATGTTTCCTTTTTCTTCTCGAATTAGGGTTTCCAGATCCTTCAATTGATTGTGCTTGCGTTGGTTGATCGCATTTTCGGTTCTATATTTTGTTTTCTGTCGGATTTATCGTTTGGTTTTGATGATCTGGAAAAAGTTTCGTTTTTAAGGGCTTGATCATGATGCAGATTTGGATGCGATCGATTTTTACGAATGATATTTGGATGTGATCGTTGGCTGGGATTAATTGCCTCGACAAATTAGGGATTTTTGTTAGTCTGGTCAATACGCGTTACTGTTTGTTAGGGTTTCTGATTGTTGTTGGATTGAAATTCTTGTGATAATGGTGAATTGTAGAATGTGCCGTTTATGGGGCAGATCTTTCGTTTTCTTAATCACATCTACTTTCTTATTTTTGTACAATAAAAGGAGCTTTTTTATTTTTGGAGAACGCATGTTTTTACACATTCATAAAAACTCTTTCTACAGTTTATGGCTTAAGAATCTCCATTTTCTGACACCGGAATTTATTATCCTTTTAGTGTTCATTGTATTGGAAAGGGTAATTTATGAGGTTTTTTGTAACCTGCTTTTTAGATCACGCCAGTCTTGAAAGGGTGTTGCCGTATACAAGGACCTGGGGATGAGTTAGATCAAGACCTTCGGCCAAATACAGTAAGACATTTCAAAAAATAGCAGGATTTTTTTCCCATTCTCTATGCTTTTAGTACTGAATGTCCTGATTGTGTGCTTTCGTCTCTTGGGCTCCATTCTTTACTCTGGGTTATCATCTGCGACTTCATATTCAATTGGAGTAATTGGTATGTTGAATGATCTATCACTTAATGAGGTTATATATCTGATACTATGTTTTGCATGTGTCTCTCTAATGAACTTCGTCGTCCTCAACAAACTAGTATCAGTTTTGGACATCAAGACCAAAATTCTAGAAGTCCTAATATGCAATTTGTCTGTATTGATGCTTTGGATATTCTCATAGATGCAAGAAAATATAGATGAAGGAAGAACCTCGAAAAAAAAGAGTAATTTCTTAAGTTGTATCAGAAATACAGGTTTAATGTATTGAATTGAACTGTGTTTTCATAGAAATTTGCATACTCTGAAGTAGTTTGAGCTTTAAAATTCACAATTGTGGGATTGAGTTGCAAATTACAATTACCAGTTTATAAGAACTCAAGACTCAATATAAAAAAAAGTGCAAGCTTTAATAATTCACATGCACAAGCTTAGAAGTTAGCAACTCAGCAGTGTTCAAATACACTGGCAGATAATGTTCTGGACCTTTGGTCCATGAAAATGATTACACTGGACAATGAAATTCATGGTCTTCCAAATGAAATGCATTGCATGGCAAGTTACATGTTATTCTCAAAAACAAGTTGTGTATTAGTCAGTGCCCTTACATGACTGTTTAGCACTTCAATTTATACCGACAGATATATCATTGCATAGGCTCAACACTTAACATGTTTGAAAGTACCCTCTTATAGATATGCAACTCTTGAATCAGTAGGTTGTTGTATGCATACGGGTTTTTCTGGAGACAAATATCCTTTGGCTATCTGTGGGTTCCAACAAAGAACATTATGGATCATACTTGATACATATCATGATTCCAATTTCAAACTGCCCGTTGGAAAAAAGAAGATCCAATTTCAAACTGATGAGCATCATGGATATCGTAAATGGATTGGGGACTTTAATGAAAAAAGAAAAAAGAAAGAAAGATGGGCTGTTTTGGTTTTTAAATGAAAAAGCAAAGTTGATGGCCGTATCAGTGAGGATCGGGGCAAAACTTGCCTAAGCCCATAGTATTAAAAAGCAGTTAATGTATCAACCATATTTGTTGATATGCAAAGGAAATGGTCGCCTCGATTGCATGATAAGAAACCCATGTTATTAAAAGAAGGGCCGTATTTGTTGATATGTAAAGGACGTGGTCACCTCCAGTACACGATACGGGGTGAATCAGTCCAGTGTGGGAAAAAGGGCCATATTGGCACCATTATAGGCTGATACTGCCATAAAAGCCCCTTTTTTGTCCAAATTTTCTATCCTTTTTCCACTTCTTCATTTCAACTATGAAGGAAGCTTAGAAAGTAATTTTAAACTAGGTCTAGGTCTATTTTGAGTATCAAAACACAAAATTTGAGCAGGATTCAATGAATATAAGTAGATTGGACCATTTTGGTAAATATTGGAAGAAGGGGTAAACCATCACTTTTTTTCATTTTCCATCTTTTTTGCTGCATTCATATTGAGTTGACCTCCTAAAAGGCAATGGATGCTGGATCCGCAACGCATACCCTACCTAAAAGCACCTTCCTTTTCTAACCTATCCATAATGGAGTTAACCTCCCTGACACTTGTCAACATATTTTGATTGAAAGGAAAGCTTAGTCAACTTGGCAAAACCCTGCTAATCAAAGGTGTTCCTGCGTATTTTGAGGATTTTTAGAGGCTGAAATCACATATCTGCAAGTGACCTAACTGATGTAACTGATCCAAAACACATTCTGCTGGAAATTTACCAGAAACAGATTGCATCATTATGGCACTTCTTTGTTCTCTGCTAGTCAAAGTGATTTATGTTTCATATGGTGAAAAATTATTCCTTCACACATATTTGTGGATTATAGGATGATGTGTTATGTACAATATCAGATTATTCTTTTTTAAATCTTTGGGTAATCATGGCATTTTTATATTAAAGGAATACTCGCAGTCTGCTTTTCTTCCTGTTTAACCTATCCAAACCTTTGACTGTTTCAATTGAAATGGTGTGATATGGATTCTCATATTCTACTTTAGTTGGTAAATTTCTTTTTTCATGTTCATATAGCAGCAATTGTAAAGTAAAGGGTTACTATACTTTGGAAAGACATGGCTGCTGATATCTTAGTTTTTTTTTTTTTCCCATTTTTCTATGTTCATATTGCAGTAATTTTGAAGCTCAGGGATATTATGTCTCCAATATACAACTTAGCTTTCTATAGTTTTTTCATGTCTTTATTGCATTTTAATCACTTCCATTTCTATAGGAAGTTTCAGCTGAGAAAAAGTTCGGCAAGGTTTCTCTCTTTGAGAATGTTTGTATGAGAGCAGAATCTGGGACATGTAACGTTTGTGCCGCTCCTTGCTCATCTTGTATGCATTTCAATCGAACTGTATCGGTTATGGAATCAAAAATTGAGGATGATTTTTCCCATGAAATCTGTAAGGGAAAGGAACCGCTTTTTAAGAGCAGAGCATGTGATGACCGGCAGCATGCCACCAGTGAAGCCAGTAACTTATTCAGTGCCAGTTCAAGTCATGATTCATTATCTGAAAATGCTGAAAGTAAAGCAACGATGAGGACATGTGACACATCTGATGCATTCGAAGATGTTGACATGCTACCAAAATTTTCATCTGGCAGCAACCTTGGGGAAGGTAAGCTGCACACCACACAATGCAATACTGTTGCTCAAAGTGCTGTCACTTCTCATGTAAGCATACCATCTGCATTGGGTCAAAGAACATTGAGACAAGGTGAGGAGCACCAGGGGCCAGAATGTCATGGCGATAACATATCATGCGTTACTGGAGTCAAAGATGGAAATTTACCAGTCAGTGGCCCTAATGTCGACTCAAACAGGAAGAAAGTATCATACAGTGCTGCTTCGACTAGTAGCTTTGTTGTGGGAGGCTCTGAAAAGGCTGAAAAGGCAGTTCAAGTTCAAAATGCTCCTGGTTGTTTGACTGATTCTCATCATGAAATAGAAGAGAGCAAGCACAATTCCATGAGGCCAAGTATATCCACTAAAGACACTTCTTGGAAAAAGAGGTCTGGCTTCAGTTCGGCAACTGAAGGTGTATCAGAGTGCCCTTCTTCAAAAGATGTTTGTGAAGGCGGTGGGATGCAGAAATCACAGCTTCCACATTCTCATTCCGAAAGCAAATCATTCTCTCATGGAGATACCAGAGATGTGGAAGAAAATTCAAGTTCCCAGCTCCAGGCAGGACCTTCTGAATGCTCCACTGAACATTTGGAATCTTCGTTGGCAGGACAAGTGACAATTTCTAGTGGTGATGGGCAAAAGAAATCTGCTGCACCCGACTCTTCTAATATTATCCATTCAAGTACTGAAGATGGTAAAGAAAATCAAGAAAATCTCGGCAGAGCCAATTCTTCGCCTGGTGCTTTGATGAAAATTCATCCATGCTCAGAAACTGAAATTGTCACGGATGCTAGGGACCTGCAGGCCGAATCTATCAAACATTCAGATGTAAACCAACAATTTGAAAAATCCAAAGCCTTGTTTGAAGCATCTGATAAACAGGATACGACATTACAATCTCCTATCTCCGACAGTGAGCATTCGGGATCAGATATTGTGGAGGATGATGTGAGCACTAACTCTTGCTTTTTTGATATTTCACTTCTTAGTATTGCAATTGTGAATTTTAATTGCATGCATTGAGGCTCATGTTGTTACTTTGAATTGCTGTGCCGTGTTCATCTCTACAGTTTTCTGCGGTGAACATAGTTTAGTTGGTGTTGGTTCTCTTTTACTTTAACATCATACATTAGTGGTCAGGAATATAAGCAACTGTGGGAAACAGTTCAAGCTTTTTGAGGTTTGTCAGTTTAAACACTAAGGAGCAAAAAGATAACAGAGTTATTTTTTAACCCTGAGATGATACATTTGAATGCTTGAAATTGCATGCACCTTAAGCATTTATTTGAGTCAGTTGGCACATATGGAGATCCATGATTACACAAAAATATACAAAGTGAAGAAAATTGTTCATCATCATCATCCAAGCCTTACCCCAATTTGGGGTCAGCTACATGAATCCTCTTCCGCCATTCCATGCTATCAAGGGCCTGACTTTCAGTTAGACCATAGGTCATCAAGTCTTTTCTTACTTCCTCTATCCGCGTCCTTTTGGGCCTTCCCCTTGACCTTTTAGAGCCTTCAACTTGTACCAACTTACTCTTTCAAACCGAGCCCATTCTTGTTCTCTGTTGCTCATGACCAAACTATATAGGTCTACTTTCTCTCATCTATTACCTATTAGCACTACTCCTAAGTTCCCTCAAATGTGTTCATTTCTATTTCTATCCTTTCTCATTTTGCTACTCATTCATCTCAATATCCTCATTTCAGCTAAACTTATCCTATGAGCGTGTTGTTATTTAACTGCCAAGGTGTACCGTTGCGGTAACGGTGGGCGTTACACTGCCCACCGTTACCGATATGGTTATGGGCCGTATCGGCTGTTACGGCCCCGTATCTTCTGATATGCCCCTTGTAACAATCAGAATTTTTTTTTGTTTTAAACAAAATCAGAAAAATATCCATAAAATCTAGAAAATTCTAAATATTCCAAAATATGCATTTATTTATAATTTCGAACATGTTTATGGTGGTGTAACGATCTACTCTTTGGTGAGAAAGTTGTATCAGGTGGTTTGATGAATTTATGAACCTGATAGCCTGGAATTGACTACAAAGCTCATAGATTAATTTTCTAACTATCTAATACCAATGATAGATATATTAGAATGAATTTAATATCAAAATATCTCCCATGTGTAGGTGTTAGTTACTTTTTAAAAATTGACTGAAAATAGTCCAAAAATAATAAAAAATAGAAAAAAATATAAAATCAGTTGCATAATCTATAAAATGCTCATTCATATGTTCTAATTTGAATAACGCATCATATTTAACCATAACAACAAAAGATTTTTTTTTTTTTTTTTTTAAGTATAAATACATATTTTTGAAGATTTTTTGAAAAATGGCCCACGGAGCTTATATTCAACAAAATCCTTAAAATAACTTGTTTTGATCCCCAAATTCAAGCTAAGAGTGGTCGGAATTTGTAGTAGAATATTTTAGTAAATAATTTGAAAGAGAAGAGTGCCAAAAATGAGAAAAATCACAACTTAAAAAGACAAAAAGTAGCCATTTATGACCGTTACGTCTTGACCGTTATGGGGCATTAACAACCGTTATGGTCCGTAACGGCCGATCCAAGTAAAAAACTGGGGGTCACCGTTTCGACCCCCGTATCGCATAACGGACTCAGCTGTTACTGTTACATATCGGTTGATACTTGACTGATTTGGTACACCTTGTTAACTACCCAACATCATCCCATAAAGCATGACTGGTCTTATGGCTATCGTATAAAATTTCCCTTTTAGTTTGAGTGGTACACGACAATCACATAAAATTCTAAAGTCTAGAGGCACATCTGCATTTCTTCCACCCAGCTTGAATTTTATAGACAACATCCTTTTCAATCTCTAAAACAGTCTAGAGGCACATCTCCATTTGTTCCATCTAGCTTAAATTTCATTGGCAACATCCTTTTTAATCTCTCCACTCATGAATTATTGACTCAAGGCCTCAAAAGTGGTCATCTTAGGAAACTTATTGGTCAACAATCTTAACCAATTCCTTGTTTTCACCGCTATTATTACTAAACTTGCTTACCATATACTCCAGTTTAGTCCAGCTAATTTTCTATTCTTAGATTCTAAAGCATCCCTCGACAAAACTAGTTTTCTATTTGCGCCCTCCCTTGCCTCATCAATCAAAAATACATTATCTGGAAACAACATACACCATGGGATCTCCTCTTGCAAGTGTCTTGCTAAATCATCCATAACCAATGCAAAAAGGTACATGCTCAATGTTGATCTCTAGTGTAACGTACATTAATTAGGAACTCACTTGTCTCTCTATTGGTAGTCCTCACATTTGTTATTGCTTTCTCATACATATCCTTAACAATGTCAATATATCCTCTTGAGACTCCTTTCTTTCCCAACATCCACCACATTAACTCTCTAGGGACCTAAGGTATGGTTTCCCCAAGTCAAGAAAGACTGTGGAGATCCTTCCTCCTCTCCCTATATTTCTTTGTCAATTGTCTAAATATGAAAATAGCTTCGGTAGTAGACCTCCCAAGCATGAAACCAAACTGATTCTCCGATACACTTGTCTCATGCATTAGTCTTTGCTCAATCATTCAAAGTTTCATAGTATGGCTTAGAAGCTTAATCCCACAATAGTTAGTGCAACTCTGTTTCTCTCCTTGTTCTTATAAACAGGTAACCACGGTACTTTTCCACCATTCGTCTAGCGTTTTATTCGATCCTACAAAATAAAAATACTAAATAATAAAAATTGAATAATGATTTTACAATCTTGTTGAACAACTCTATCAATCAAAATGACCTAGTATCTCCCATACACTTCCAAACCTCTATTAGCATACCATCTAGTCCAAGGACTTTTCTTGTTGTCATCTTTATCAAAGCTTCTTTCACTTAGGATATCCTAATCTTGCAAAAGTATATCTGACATTATTTGAGTTTATGGTTTCTTCTATCCGTATGTTTTCAGAGTGGTTATCATTTACAAGTTCTGAAAATACTAGCTTCTCCACCTTTCATTGACCGCTTTTACTAGTACCCTCTAGTTATAGCTCTTAATGCGTCTAACATGATTTAGATGCCTACTTTTCCTCTCTCATTTTTGCAAGTTCGAAGACATCTTTCTCACCTTCTTGTCCCCAATATATTGTAAAGATCATCATAAGCCTTACGTCTAGTCTCACTTACTACTTTTTGAGCAGTTTTTTTTGGGCATTTCTATATTATTCAAAATTTTAATCATTTCTATTCCCTTGTTGAGCTTTGAAACATGAGCATTTCTTGTGAATAGCTTTTGATAGATTGTTATTCCACCACCAAGTTTCCTTATATGATTGGCTTTTCCCTCTAGATACTCCTAAAACATCTTTTGTCATTTTCCTAATGCACTCAACTACTTCATTCCACATAACATTTACTTCTTCCTCGACATTCCACTTTCCTCCTTCCATCAATTTATTTCTAAATAACATTGTTTTATCTCCTTTTAAATTCTATCACCTAGTTTTTGGACACCTATTAATTTCACTCTCTTTCATCCATCTCCTAATGTAGACATCCATAACCATTAACCTATGTTGTGTCATATGACTCTCTCTTGCAATCATTACATATTGATATTTTTGTTTTCCCAAAGTATGTTTTTGCTAGAGCTAAATTGTACGCCATAGTGAAATCATGGCCAGCATCCCCATCTCATCTCCTCCCAAAACCATATACTCTATGTCTGCTCTCATATTCTCTACTTTCTTTTCTATATGACCTTTTAAGTCAAGTCCTATAAATACCTTTCTCCATTCAGAATTCCTTGTTACTATCTAGCCACAAAATGGTTCATTATTATAGCCACATCATCCTCTCTCCATTCGGATTCCTCTCTCTCTCTCAAATGTTTTATTCTTCCAATGTTACCATCTGTAAGGATCATTATTATAGTTTCTCCATTCCTTCTAGCCACAGAATGGTTCTTCTTTCCCAAGCTTGTATTAGTAAGCAGATCAACTCTTGTATTGTTGAAAACATCCTGCAGTAACTTGGCTATAACATTTTTGGTTTGGTTCATGACTGTAAGCAGATTAACCTTAACTCTAGCTTCTTTTTATATTTTTCTTTTCTTAGTAAGCTCATAAAGTTATTGGTTATCAAATGGAAAATGATATCATGTAGATGAAGCATCGATTGCTTTAGGCTATAATATTAGTAAATAATGCCTAAAATAAGTCTCTAGATTGTATTTGGCTTGCAATCATTACATATTGATCGTTTTGTTTTCCCAAGTAGAAAAAAATCTATTTGGCCTGTGTGTGATCAACTTTTAAATGTTATTAAATGTTCTCAAATAGAAAATGATATCATGTAGAAGAAGCGTCAATTGCTTTAGGCTATAATATTAGCAAATGATGCCTAAAATAAGTCTCTAGATTGTATTTGGCTTACAATCATTACATATTCATCGTTTTGTTTTCCCAAGTAGGAAAAAATCTATTTGGCTTGTATGTGATAAAATTTTAACCGTTATTAAATGTTCGTCTCTCTTTTTAAAGCATGTTTTTGCTAGAACTAGATTGTATGCGATAGCAAAATCATGGCTTGAATCCACCATCCCATCTCTTCTCCAAAACCATATATTTCATGTATGCTTTCATATCCTCTACTTTCTTTTCTACATGACCATTTAAGTCTCCTCCTATAAATATAGGTTCTCTGTTCGGAATTCCTTGTTACCATCTAACCACAAAATGGTTCATTATTGTAGCCACATCATCCTCTCTCCGTCTGGCCCTCAAATGTTTTATTGTTCCAATGTTACCATCTGCAGGATCAGTATTATAGCTTCTCCATTCCATCTAGCCACAGAATGGTTCTTCTTTCCCAAGCCTGTATTAGAAGGCAGATCAACCCTTGTATTGTTGAAAACGCCCAAAAGTAACTTGGCTATAAGATTTTTGGTTTGGTTCATGACTGTATGCAGATTAACCTTAACTCTAGCTTTTTTTTATACTGTTCTTTTCTTAGTAAGTTCATAAAGTTATTACTAAAATATATATATATATATATATATATATATATATATATAGTAGTTCATAAAGTTATTGGTTATCAAATGGAAAATGATATCATCTAGATGAAATGTAGATTACTTATGTTATGCTATAATATTAACAAATAATGCCTAAAATAAGTCTCTGGATTGTATTTGGCGTGCAATCATTACATATTGATCGTTTTGTTTCCCAAGTAAAGAAAAAAACTCTATTTGGCTTGTATGTGATCAACTGCAAATGTTATTGATGGTCATCTCTTTTTAAAGTATGTTTTTGCTAGAGCTAGTTTATATCATCACCCATCTCATCTCTTCTCCCAAAACCATATATTCCATGTATGCTCTCATATCCTCTACACTCTTCTTTCTACGTGACCATTTAAGTCTCCTGTAAATATCCTTTCTCCGTTCGGAATTCCTTGTTACTATCTAGCCACTGAATGGTTCATTATTATAGCCACATCATCCTCTCCCCATTCGGAATTCCTCTCTCCATATGGCCCTCAAATGTTTTATCTTTCCAATGGTACCATCTGCAAGAATCATTATTATAACTTCTCAGTTCCATCTAGCCACAGAATGGTTCTTCTTTCCCAAGCCTGTATCAGTAAGTAGATCAATATAGTGTTGAAAACATCCTAAAGTAACTTAGTTATAAGATTTTTGGTTTGGTTCATAACTGTGAGCAGAAATAATTATTGTTTTAGAAACCTGAGTATTTCTTTGGCTGGAGTGTTCTCGAGGGTTCTAGTCTTGTTTTAGGACTTGGCTCCTCAGTTCGTGTATTTGGGGGTTTATGCCAGTATTGGGTCTGGCTTTTGTATTTCATCCTCTCTTCTTTTGTCGCTGTCTGTGTAGTTTTCTTTTTCCTTGTTTTTTTTTTTTTTTTCTTTTTCTTCAGTGCTGTAGTTGGGTCTGTAGCCCTGTTTCTTTTTTCCTTATTAATATTCTCATCTTTCCAAAACTAAAAACCCTTAACTCTAGCTTCTTTTTCTTAGTGAGTTCATAAAGTTATTGGCTATCAAATAGTAAATGATACCATCCAGATGAAGCGTCAATTGCTTACGCTATAATATTAGCAAATAAAGCCTAAAATAAGTCTCTGGATTGTTTTAAAATGGTTTTGTGTTATTTATGAAATATGGTGTACAATCAACTTGCTAAGACACATAATGCTCTCTTAAATGATGAGTAATAATCTAGGGAGATAATGCCGAGGAATATATAGTAGTAAATATTGAAGAAGACAGTTCATACTGTTTTCTGAATCCTCTGATTTTCAGTACCTGTCTCTGCACAACTGGGGTCATCTGTAAAGATAACTTTACATGCTTGCAGAACCCACATAGGCCACACTGATGGTGTGAGAACCATACACACGACACCAATACTTGCTGGCAGAATCACTATGCTTGGGAAAGCGTGCAATTATTAACTCAGGAAACCAAGCCAATCCACACGGTTGAAGGCCAAGTCTACTATATGCGCGTTTGATTCTGAAGAAGGCTATCAGTGGGTTTGCATTGTCAACGGCATGTCTGAGAACTGCATATACTGGAGGCAACCTACCTGCCTCAGCATGTCAGAAACTCTTCTGTTCCATTTCTAGAGTCTAGCAATAATAGGCATACCACAATTTCGAACATGCCCATCTGGATAATTTTAGGCCCGAATATTCGCTTCTGGATATTTTTGGCCCTCTACCCAGTGTCCTTGTGCATGTTTCTCCCATGATTTTTCTTTCATTCAAGTTGATTTGTTAAGAGTTGCTGTTAGTTTTTTGTTTACCGAGTCACTCATGGTTATTCATCAACAGAATTTTTACACCGACGTGTGTTTTTTAGCTGGATACTGCTATAGAGTGATGTGCAAACTTCTAGAGCCCCTGATTACCGACTCATCGGTTCAACATATATGAAAATATTTAAAAATATATCCTTTCTATGTACACGAAAAGACAAAAGTAATTAAAATTATTATTGATAATATGCATAAAAAAATTATTTATATCTGAAAAGCATATCCCAAAGTGAAGAAGAAAAAAATCCTAAAAATTAATGTCATGTGTTAAGTCGTGTCCGGGGGGTGTGGGATGCCTGTTTCTTGTTGATACAGCAGGAATCCTAAAAAGGTCAAGGTACTTTCTGAGCCTGTAACAGAAAACATCTGGATCACTAGAAGTCACGATACCTTTCTAGTTATGAAGTTTATCTGTACATTTGGAAGGGGAGAAGTAGCATTTGACTACAGGGATGTTATTTCTTTTAGCCAAGAGTCATGTTAACTCTCTGAGAGAACTGGTTTGAAACAATTCACATTGTCCCAGGAGATTGCATATTCCATGCAGTGGCAATTGCCTTTTCTTTCTAACATTTGACTCAGTAATAATACTTTTTGTGTGCCATCTGGAAACAGGTAAAAGTCTGCGATATATGTGGAGATGCAGGTCGTGAGGAGATGCTTGCTATTTGTAGCAGATGTAGTGATGGTGCAGAGCACATGTAGGCACTATTCAATTTTTTATTTTTATTTTATTTAAGTTGGAACTTCGTGGTTATCTCGATATTCAAATTTGTATATTTCTTTTTCTTTAAGGCTTTAAGGTTGAAAATTTGAGATCCATTTTCTGTTGATCAGCTATTGCATGCGAATAATGCTGGATAAAGTTCCGGATGGTGATTGGCTATGTGAAGAATGCCAGCTCAAGGACGCTGAAAAACAAAATCTGGATAAGATTGAAACAGAACCAGCAGCACCGAAGGCACCTTCCTTGAGTGAAAAAAGTCAAAACTCCAACCCGAAGCTTTTGCTGAAGTTGGATGCCAAAGCACAGGAAGAAGAAGCAGACCAGGCCACAAAAGTTATCACAAGTCCCCGGCTCTCCACTAAAAGACATGCCGAAAGTCTGGAGGTCACTTCTCTGTCAAAGAAAGTAGCTATTGAAACAAGTACTGGGTTGCCTGGGATGGCCATCCTGAGCAAGAAATCTGAATTGTCTAGAGAGAGTTCATTCAAGCACTTGGATGCGGGGAAAGTAAAGGCTGCCCATTCAGTACCTTCATCTGGAAGCCACGCTGCCAATGGTTCTCAGGAGACTTCTCATTCTCTTTCTACTGCTGGTCCTAATGCGTCAAAGTCACAAGGACAACTTCAGTCACCTCGGGGTAAGTTCAGATACCTTAGTTATCAGCTAAGTAGCTTGTTGTCATTCAGAAGACAGCAGCAGCCCACTGTCTGTTGAGATGTCTACTTTATCTTTATGCTTGAATCCTTTCTAAACCTTTAATTGTGTGGTTCTTTACAGGTCCTCTTTCAAGATCATCTACCTTCAACAGCTTACCCTCAAAACCCAAAGTCAAACAGCTATCAGAAGATTTTTCTCTAAAGCAAAAATTGGCAAGAGAGTCTGCTATTAGTGGCACAAGAAAAGATGGATTAATGAGGACAATTGGCAAATCAATGTCCTTCAAAAGCACAAGCTTAAGCCACTCAAATTCCGAGTCAAAAGCTAAAATGCTGTCACCTAATCTCTCTCGTGATGTGGATCCAAGAGGCTTGAAGCAAGGGAAAGAACAAAATGTAATAGAAAGGAAGAATTCTTTTAGATCGGATCGCCCTGTGGTCAGTTCGTCATCAGCGGCTGTTATCAGCACATCTCTTCCGAAGTTTGATTTGAAAAATTCAATACGTGGTGAAACGATACCATCACATTCCTTGGTGAACAATTCCCATGATCTAAAGGCTACACAACGCGATGCAAATCGACATAATTCATCCAAACCAGCTGTTCTGATTGCTAATAAAGGATCAGAAAATGTGATTGCCCATGGTAGGATGCTCCTTTCTTCTCTTAGGGGCTGTTAATGCTTATTTCCCTTGTATATATTTAGTAGCCATTTGTTTCATTTTGTTTCTCATGTTGATGTTTATTTCTTCTTGCATCTAGATGGATGTGAAGCAAAGAAGCAATCTTCTCTAGCTCGCGGTCTTGGGACTCCCTCTTCTAATGGCATGTGCAGTTCTGAGGATCAAAAATCATGCCAAGTTGGCCCTAAGGAAGATGCAACGGCAAATTCTTCATCGGCTGCTGATAAATTTTGTGGTGGCCCTGATGTGCATATGACAGATGTCCTGCCTCAATCCCGGGAATCCACCAACCGAGATGGAAAACCCAAGGATGCTTCTGCTTTGAGCTGGTCGAGGCAGACAGTTTCATCTGGAAGTAAAAATATCCGATGCCATAGATGTAACGAAATGGGCCACGATGCACAACTCTGCAAAGCTGGCTCTATCCAGGTTTCTGCTCTTAAGCCTTCTGCTGTAAAGAACTTGAGGGAGGTGACCAACAAAAGCAGCAAGTGGAAGGGTGCAGTAGCAGCAGTATCGAGGACTAAAATGCATAAAAATGATAGACTGCCTGATCAATCTGATGAGTTACCCATGTCAAGTACTAATATGAGCTGTGAAGTTGCTTTCAAAGATCAATTGTCAAGTTCTTCAGGTTGTGTGGCGAATTTGCCTTCCCCAGGTGGGACAGTTTTGCGGAAGGAGGCTTTGAGGCGCTCTGTAGCTGATTCCAGTAAAGCTACAACTATTGTCAATGTTAAGCAGCAAGGTGCACATGCAACAGAAGCAGTTTGTGCACCCAGGGAAGCAGATCTGAATGTTGTTCCTACCATTTCAGATGAAACTAAGCTGAAGCCTTCCATGATAAACTTGCCTATTCAAGCTTCTGCAGTTGCCAATCCTTTAAGAATTTCAGCCATTCCAGAGCATGAGCACATATGGCAGTATGATCCTTTTTCTTTCATCGACGTTCTCAGTTGTAGCTTGGTAGTGAATCTCTTTTAATCGAACCATACCATTCTGGTATTTTTCACTTCTAATTTGCCTGATATGCTGTGCATTCACTACTTGCAGTGGCAGTTTTGAAGTGCAGAGAAGTGGAAGACTTCCTGACTTCTATGATGGGATTCAAGCACACATGTCAACTTGTGCATCACCAAAAGTTCTCGAAGTGGTGAAAAACTTCCCTTCCAGAGTTCGGTTGGAGGAAGCTCCTCGACTGACCTCATGGCCCATGCAGTTCCAGGGAAACTGCACCACAGAAGATAACATTGCTCTCTACTTCTTTGCTAGAGATCTTGAGAGGTTTCTTTGTACAAACTTTCCTTTCTTTGAAGCTAAAGTAGTGATTCTGTCATTCCAGTTCATCTTATTTTGATCACTTCTATCTTTTTTCATTGTGCAGTTACGAAAGAAATTACAAGAAGCTGTTGCAAAATATGTGTGAGAATGATTTAGCTCTCAAAGGAAACATTGATGGAATTGAGCTTCTGATATTCCCATCAAACCAGCTACCTGAGAAATCCCAGCGTAAGACCAATGTTTCAGATGCACAGTGCTAAACGTCTTGTGCTATAATGCATGCACGGTCTGATTGACTTCCTTATTAACTGAGGACGGCTGCATATGCAGATATTTATGAAGAATGCAATTTAGCACTTTTCATTCCATTTGAGGAAAAACTGTTTCAATAAAAAGTTGTAATTGGTTCTTTGCAGGTTGGAATAGATTATTCTTCCTCTGGGCCGTATTCAGAGAAAGAAAATGGAACTGTTCAGAATCCCTTGCTGACTCTCACAAGAAGCTTTGTGGAGCCACCTTGGATGCAGAGCCCACAAAGCAGGATTTGCCCACCCCTGTCACTGATAAGGAATTGTCCAGACATGACAGATCTCCCGAAGCAAGAGTTGTAAAGTCTAGCTTTGGAGATTTACCATCATTATCATCTTCTGGACGAGTGGAAGGGAATTGTTACACAAAAGAATCATCTCTTGATCAGAGGTCTTTGAGTTATCATGAATTTAATCAGTCTTCAGTTGTGGAGAAACATACGCCAGACAGGCACACTTCATGTTCATTTCCTGAAATCCGCCCATCAGTAAGTGCTAGCCAGCAGGCTAGTCTACCTGCCACAAGTCCATTGTTAAGGATAACAACAAATGATGCCCAGTTGTGCTCAGAAGTGAAAGGGAACAGCGCTTCATTGGTAAACTATTTATATTCTTCCTCATGTGTAGTCCAAAATATCCCAAAGTGGTTTTGCTATTGACTCTTTTTTTCTTTTCTTTTTTTTGAAAAGTCACGGATTATATTAAAAGATAAAAAGGAAAACAGGAGGGCTATTGACTTCTTGAGTGCTTTTCCAAATCTCAGTTGATCCTTTCGACCATAGTTAAGGGAACCGCCCTTTGCATGTGAAAATGTGTTCCCTAAGAAGCAGAAATCCTTTCCCAAATTAGAAAAATGTCCAAATGCAAGGGAAATCTTCTTTTAAATAAGGGAAAACCCATTTTCCATTTGATAAAATACAAGTTTCACAGTTATTAAGAAGCTAGATTCCAATGAGTAGAAATTAAATTTCATATTTGGAAAAGAAAAACACACTTTTTTTCTCTTAAATCTCATAATCAATAAATTTTCTGTTTTTGTGATTTCTAGTTTGACCAGAATGCCCCAAAGTATTATTGTACCTTGTAACATTGCAGGTGGTCGGTTTGTTTGTCGTGGCCTGCTTTTTTCGTGGGATTTATTTCCCAACCTCAGCAAACTAACATGCTCGATAAGTCATGTTGCTGCCGTTTAATTTTGCATCACTATCAAATATTGTCATTGAGATGAGGAATTATATGGTTCTGTGCAACATAAAGTGATATAGAAAACCCTTAAGCTTCTGGTCTGGTAAAAGTTGGCCCCATAGTTTGGTGATGGGATGGTTCGGATCTTCTAATCTGGAGTGACCCCAGCAACAGTGCAGCCCATCAGGGTCAATGTTTTACATCATCAAACCTGGGCTTTGTTTTGTATGAATTGGCACATCAGGAAGCTACCAGGACCCTATAATTTCACTATGGAATATCTAACTGCAAATTTCTTTTGATAACATTGCATCACGATGCATTTCAGTACTACTGTCATGAACATCTGTCTTTGCATGCTTCTTAGGTGCATCATGCATTTGATGGTACATTCCAAGCCTTTATGATCTTGAATCTTCTTGACGTTGTTTACCCATTCTGCCTGCAGAAAGAAGTCTATAGAGATTCCAAAAGCGGAAACAGTACCGAGCTTCGACCTTGTGTTCAAGCAGCTAGTGTACAAATAGATCTTAATAAAGGTAAAGCTGTACCGATGTACTTGGATACTTCCAATTGCGGACAAGCAAGTTTTACTTCAAGTTCACCAGATAGGCGAAGTGCTTCATCTGACTGTTCGAAGATATTCAGTTCATCTTCTCTTGTTCAAGAAGCAGGTGCTGAGGGCAGTGGAGGCCAGGAGAACTTGAAGGACTTGGATAGAGAGAAGTTGATGAATAATAGCACTTGTTTAGAGAGTGACAAGCATGGTGATCTAATAATGAAAGAACAGAGCAGCTGGGAGTTGCGATCCAGCAGAAAACGTCTGCACCCAAATTCTTCGGAGATGGTCTCAGAAGCTTCTGGAATATTATTGAACCAGGAAAGTCGGACAATGCCATGGGGAGGGAAGGCAGAGCGCATACAGATTGATGGGGAGAATGAATGCAAGAAAATGAAGGCCTACAATGATTTGTGTGTCGGGAGCAGTACTAAAGAGCAGATTTTGGGAGATGGGTTTTCTTCAAAGATGCTTGGCGTGGATCCTGGCTTCCTAAAGGAGCAGAAAGGTGACTGCGTTTATGACTACAATATGCCTGAGAGCTCGAAAGCTGCTGAAATGTTCTTCTTTCCAGTGGATACGGGTCCCATCAGCAACTGCAAATCGGGCAACTCCACACAATGGAAAATACTTCAATCAGACAGGGACCCACCAGAACCTGACATTCCAAATCTCGAACTTGCATTGGGGGCCAAGAAGAAACCATCAAAACCAGGTTTCTTTCCTTTGTTTCCTGGGTCAATTGATGAGAAGAGCAACCAAAACAAACTTCCAGATCCACCAGTGGATGATGGTGACGATGAGCTGTCTTCATCACTTTCTCTCTCCCTAGCATTTCCTTTCCCTGTGAAGGAACAATCTGCAAAATCAGCTCCAAAGACAGAGCAGCTCTTGCCTGAGACACACCATGTGAACACATCGCTGTTGCTCTTTGGCGGCTTTCCTGACACTTGAATCCCCAGACGTTTATTCCTTGTAAATTATCGCTGCACGGATGCTGACGCTGTATACCAAGATCTTTGAGGATCAGCCATGGGTTCCATTGGAACCCTCAACCCCATCTGTTCATAACCACACAGAATCCAACATACGTTCTTCTTTGTTGTTGTTTTTTCGCTCTTGTTTTTTCAAGTTGCAGAGTCACGGCTATTTGTATATAAGAGAAGGCAGGCCGCAGTCTAAATGCCATGCAAGACTCTTGGGGCCAGTTGTGTCTGTAAGTCATGGGGATGGTTATGCACTTTCTTCAACTCTTTTCCCCCCTCATCAGCTTATAAATATTCCAGGTTGTGCATCACTTCTAATCAGGATTCGGATGTGGCCCACTGGAGATGTGTGACATCTTTTGAGTAGTTTTTTGCAAAGCAGTCTTTTAAGTATCGTACAATGGATGGATCCTCCTGCCTTATGAAGAAGTTTCCCTGGATATTTATCTAGAGGGGACTAACTGCTGCCAGAGTTTTAATTTGCAGATCTTGGGTTGCAAAAGCGTGGTAGGGTGCTTTTGGATCCACTATTGGATAGAGTTACAGATGTGTCTAATAAAGTGGAAATAATCAAATCAAGGCATCCCTAGCATTCAAATTCACGGTATGGATTCTGAAATTGCAATGTTGTTACCTTCAAGATGTACTTGAAAGAAGCTTCATCTCTATGAATGCTAGGAGACCGGATCCCCTCCGGATTGAACTTCGTGTTGGCAATTAGGTTCGCATGCTCATTGGAACAGAGTTTTCCACCTTGCATGAGGACTCATCATGCATATAACAACCATGTTGTTGCCAGTTTCGATCCCTACGCAGGCATGTAACAACCATGTCGTTGCCAGTTTCGATCCCTACTCAGGCATATAATAACCATGTCGTTGCCAGTTTCGATCCCTACTCAGGCATATAACGACCATGTCACTGTGAATTAGTACTTGTTCAAAACTTGCACTGGAGGCCTGTTGTCACAGAGAACACCGACACATGAAGACTGACAATGATTTTGTGGAGTCTCTAAAGGCAATGGCGTTTAGCTCCTTGAGTGGAGAGTAGAAAATTGCTTGAATGCCTCAAGAGTTTTATAATACCTCCAAATTGATGAATAGGTTGGATGCCATATGAACAACACGGTGGCCCTATTATGATGGGTCCACATCCCGGTCTCCCTGTAGTGTGGCCCACCCCTGTTGTGACCATCCCCAAAACATCTCCTCCGGTCCCGTATTAAGTGCTGACACTGCCAGTAGCCACGTAGCTACTGCTGACACTGCCAGTAGCAAGGCCGCTACTGGACGGTGCTCTTTGGGCCCCACTATGATGTATGTGTTTTATCCTCTCCATCCATCTATTTTTCCAGATCATTTTAGAGCATGAGGCCAAAAATTAAGCAGATTGAAATCTCAAGTGGACCACACCACAAGAAAACAGTGGTGATTGAACACGCACTATTAAAAACTTCCTAATGCCCCACTGTAATGTTTATTTATCGTCCAACCTGTTGATTAAATCACATAGACCTGGACGGAGGGAAAACACAAATATCAGCTCAATTACCACTGTTTCCTGTGGTGTGGTCCACATGAGATGTGGATCTTCCTCATTTTTGGGATCATGCCCTAAAATGATCTGGAAAAATGGATGGACAGCATGGATAAATTACATACATCATGGTGAGGCCCACAGAGTGCCGTCTAGTAGTTAGCTACTAACAGCGTCAGTAGGCAATCTGCCCACGGTCTATGTGCCCCACAATGATGTATCTGTTTTATCCACGTAGTCTGTCCATCCATTTTGAATCATTATTTTAGGAAGTGGGCCCAAAAATGAGGCAGCTCCAAATCTCAAATGGACCACAACAAAGGAAAACAATGGTGATTGAATGACCGCCATTACAAACTTCTTAGGGCCCACTGTCGATTAGGTCACAAAGACCTGGGTTTTGATCCAAGACTTTTGTGGCCCCGAGAAGTTTTTAATGGTAAGTGACCAACCGCCTCTATTTCCTCTGGCGTGGTCCACCAGATATTTTTATCAGCCTCATTTTTGGGCTCATGCCCTAAAATAAGCTGCTGGATGAATGGCACAGATAAAACACATACATCAGGGTGGGGCCACAGAGCACCGTCCGGTAGGTAGCGAGCCTTCTGGCAGTGTCAGTAGGCAATCCATGTCCCTGAGAAACAACCGTGACCATGTGGGCTACAGCTAAGAAGAGTAATTAATAACACTAGCGTCTCCGTTCTGATGAAAATAGTCCAAATATCGGTTGCTAAGATGTTCGAGTCCGGCAGATCTTTGGAACATGGTCAAGGAGGACTAAACAGAAGAATGGCCTAAATTTACGAAGTATGGGCCCACTTGTAAGAATTAAAACCTGCGTATACGGCACACCTCCCTACACATGCACCTCGAGTGCCTGCAGCATCAATCGGATGGGGGCCACCCCCATATGGCCTGTCTTATTCATAAACCACTCATGGGAAGTAGTATCCTCTAATCGAAGTGATTTTTAAAAAACGGGCCGCAAAGGTTGACTTAAGTGACGAGTAGTTTCCACCCATGCCTTTTCCTTTCTAGTAAATAAAATATACTGTACATTTCCCAAACCTCTAATGGTTAGGATCATCCAGTAAAAGTGATTTAAGAGCAATGGCGACCAAAGACAGCCAGACATAGAGGATCTAAATTAATAATACTTAGACCTCCGGCTCCATGGCATACTTGATAGATTGTCCATTTCCAAAACTACTAATGGAAAAGTTAAAATCATCCTTTCCAAGTGATTTCTAACAGATGCGCAATCAATGGCCTTCACCACATAATAGACGGTCCGCATCAATGATTAGACCCTTCTAGGAAATCAACCGTCCATTTCCAAACTGCTAATTAAGTGGTTAAGACCATCCAATCAAAGTGATTTGAGAGGGATGGAAAGTCAAAGGTGGGCCCCACATGATGGACAATCCATATCAATGCTTAGACCTCTCTAGTATACCCAACATAACCATTTTCCAAAGTGCTTATCAGATGGTTAGGATCATCCAATCGAAGTGATTAGCGAGGGATAGTATCAATAGTGGGCCGCAGACAATACACAATCCATGTCAACGGTCGGACCTTTTCTAATATACTCAATTTGGGTCAACCCCTAATCAGATAGTTAGGATCATTCCATCAAAATTACTTGAGAGGGTTTGGCAAGATAAAGTGGCCCCCAAATGATGTATGGCCCATATCAATAACCAGATCTTTCTAATGTAATTAATATGGATTGTCCTTTTCCATACAAATTGACCGGATGGCTATGAGCGTCTAATCAAAGTGATTTGTGTGGGATAGGTCATCAAGGGTGGGACCCATATGATAGATGGTCAATTTCAATCATCAAACCTTTTTTAATATTTCAATATGGATAATCTATTTTCACAGCCACTGATGAAATGGTTAGGATCATCCAATCAAAGTGATTAGGGAGACCTGGGCAATCAAGGGTGGATCCACATTACAGATCACCCCTATCAATTATCAAACCTTCTAGTCAATTTCCATAACCATTATTTGGATGACTAAGGACATCCTGTCAAAGTGACTTAAGCACTATGGGCCATCAATGGTGGACCCAAGACAATGGAAGGGCTATATTAATGATTGGAACTTTTCTAGTATTGTTAATATAGATCATCCATTTCCATAGCCATTCATTAAATTTCGAGAGGAATGGTTCACCAAGGGTAGGCCCAACACATGGATAATCATATAAATGATGAGACCTTTTCTAGTACAATCAACATGGATCATCTATTTTCGTCACCCATTAATTATATTTTTTTATGTCCATTTTCTAGACCTATACAGATGGTCCCATTCATGTTGATCTATCATAAGGCCCATTTACATGTGGGGGAATAAATACAGTGAACCCTAGGTGTCCACTATCCATGCTAACAGCGTTTCAAGGTTAAGGGGTCATTTGGATGCCTGCTTGCAAGTGGCTTTCACCTAAAAGCGAATTTCAACTGTAAGTCACACTTACAGGACACCGACTTCATGAAGTTTCCTACCATTTTTGCATGTAAGTTACTTGGAGGTGAATTTCCTTTCCCCGAACGCCACCTGTAAGTGACTTACCTGCAAATCACTTCCCACTTACAGAATTTACAGGCATCCATACAACCACTGAAATTAGGTTGAAGGGGATTTTCACACTTGTGGGCTGTAGCATACACAAACTTAGAAAATGACTTTCACAGGGAAAATTCACCGAATATAGCAACCATGGTACAGACACCAACATGGTTGAAACTGTTAGTATGTAAATGGATGTGTATGCTCCACTGTGAGTCTGCGACCTTGAAGCTCAATGGATTCAACTGCAGTTAAACCACATAAGACCGGATCCCACCAAATAGACAGTTCCATGTGCAATTCTGCTACCAAAACATCATGGATAAGTCAGGGGCAAGCTCCAAAATAAGGATTTCGGTCCCTTGGAGGCCCATGCCTTGCCCACAAAACCAAACCCACCACATACAGGGGAAAGACAAGCATATGGTCTGGTGATCCAAACCATTGATGACATTGGGTGCAGTCTGGAAGGCCCATCGATACAAAAACCAATTGGAGAAATCCTATCCCTGTAGTTTTGTGGCCAGCAAATAGATGGAAGAAAGAAACAGCAAACCTCCACATTCACCAAACAAGAAAAACGATTCAATGGCTTGGATCCAATTTGGGGATTTTTTATTTTTTATTTTTTTTAAGTACCAGTTTGCAATAGGATCACTATGCACTTCAAAATATCAGGTATAGCACTGACGTTTGGAATTACTAGTTCCTGGAGAATAGGCGTCAAGACAAACTTACAGCAAGTTCACGGTGCTATGAATCAAGAATCGAAAAGAAAAGATGCAGTTTTGAACATCCAACATAAGAAAGGAGTGATGAGGATTTTGACCATCGAGCCCAACATAAGAGATGCAGTCCATGAGGAAATAGATGTCTACATGGCAGCTTCAATTTCAGAGTCAGTCTTTTTGGACTCCTTGACCAACTTAATCCCCCCTCTCAGTCGTGAAGAAACATTGTCGATTGCAGAATTTAGTTGGCTTATTTTCGCATTCAGTGTCTGGCTGGTCCTCTGTTTTTCAAGAAAAAGAATCTCAAAAGTTGGTGAACGTGCATTCTCTTTAGAGAGGAGCAAATTATAAGTCAATCAAATGAGCTAAAGACAAGATGAAGGGTATGCACCTCCAAACCCTCATCATAATAGATGGGTCCCTTAGCCCTCCGAAATCCATATTCATCTTCATTCAGTATGGATCTCCTGATCTGCTCAACAAAGAAATGAGTTGTGAGTCAAATCATTCTTAAGGCAGCATTTGGATCCATTGCCAGTTCATGACTGCAGACCTCCGGCCAACAATTTCTAATTTGTGTTTGGGGTGATGCAGAAACAGAAGCTGTGCCAAGCAGATCCGATTTCCCACTTTTTCCGCTCCACATTAGCAGTGAGATATGCATGGAAAGGTCCAAACTTATGTCAGTTTTTGTTTTGGCACTAGCATATCAGATCAGCTTCAGGAAACAGGGAGTTACAAATGCACTGTAAACCAAAAACAATCAGGGTTGTTGCATTTAGGTGGCTAAAATGCATAGAAGTTAAAACAGGTTGAAATGCTGGCTACAAATGCAAATTTATTCAGCAGCATTTCCTTCAGGATGACAATATGTCTCTTAGCATACGAGATGTAAAGACCGTCATCATCATCAAATCCTTACACCAACTAAATGGAGTCCACATACAAGTTGTATGAAAGATGTAGTGTCTCATTTTGCAATAGCAAATTGGCTTCCTTCACACCAGGGCAATGGACTCTTTCAAGATGGAAGCAACGGCTCTTCAGGAGGGGCTAAGAATTCTCTCTTCCACCTTTACCCAGGAACCCAATGGTATAAGGCTCCTCAAAATGTGGTGAAATGACCATTTCAGAGAGACTAGAAGCCATAGGGTGTTGTTTAAATATCGTTTGATGCGACTTGGTGTCACCCTGGACATACTGATTTCGGTGGGAACTGGTCTGAGTCGGACCATCTATGCGTTAAAAAAGTGTTGCTCGGTCCCAACTCCCAACTTGCTCTGAATTAAGACAAGTTGGACCAAGTCAGACCAGTAAGGACTGAGTCAGACCAGTCTCATTTTAAATATTTTTTTCGTTCTTCCAAGCACCTTGTCATGTATAGATGAGTTATAGCGGTATCAGTTATACAACTCGCACCACTACCATGACGAATCACACTCTAAAACTGAGTTATAAAACCTTGCTAAAGAAATGTATTTTATTATCGATGAGATCCAAGATTCAGGGTCCTGGATAAATTTCTAATTTTTCCATGTTGATGCAGAAGCAAATCATACCCGACGCCCTACTGGCCAAAGAGGCTGGGTCAAGAATGCCCTTCAGGTTACTCACAGTTCTCTGGTAGTTTTGGATGATTTTCCAGGCTTATAATTGTTAGATTGTCTACTGTTATGGATCTGGGTAGTATTTTCTTATCTTGATAAATCCATAGTTTAAACAAAAAAATACAAATAAATAAGATTACTCTTGCATAGGGGACTTTTCCTTCTTTTACCCACTTCCATGATGCATGCCTGTTTCATCAAATTTCTTCAAATTACAAACAATTATTATTTTGCAACACTTTCATGTTATTGTAAGAATGGCATTATTACGGACAAGTCCTTGAATTAGTTGGATGTTCATGATAAATAGTGCTGCTGCATGACAGAAGTATATTCACCTGCGGAGCAAAGACATACGCCAATGTCCCAAACACCGCCCCTCCCAGAAGAAAACCAGCAAGAAAATCACCACCTCCACCCCTAGAACGCTCTCTGCATGCATGAAGGGAACAACAAATGCAAATAAAAAGTAAGCACATGACCTTAAACTCCGCACCGGAGAAGATAAGCTTCTAGTACAGGGAACTATTAATAGATTTAATTACAAAGGCCCACAAAAAGGACATTTTCTTTTTCAATTATCTATACATTTAGAATCATCAGCAATGGCCCCAAATATTATCAAAGTATTATAATCTTATCCTTGTTCTGGTGCTTATATGTTCCCTACCAATACCAAAAATAAACAAACACATAACAATAAAGTATGATTCCTTTTTTATTTTGTTTGATCTTGCTATGAACTCGAAAGCATAACAGGCAGAACTAAGACAGGTCTAACCTTAATACAAATATTCTCTTTTTTCATAGCTAGGTATTAGGTAACATTTCATATCCTCGTTCAAACAGGAGGGAAGCTGTGACTGCAATGACGTTTGTGAGAAGGCACTGAATCCCATCAAGGAGTAGATTCAGCACTCTCATTCAGCTTGTAACTTGGAAATGCCTGATAGATTCATTTTGTTGTTTGATCTGAGTACCCTAGGAATGAAATGGTATCCAGCTCACTTGTCTTGATTCCAGAATTCTAACCATCAGTTGGAAGGTCGAGATTACCAACATGCATGATTTTTGGATTGTATGTAATGCAGGGGCATTTTCACGCCGGGCTCGAGTGGGATAGCCTGTGGGATGCGGGGACACACTTGGGGTGGGCGGCTCGTGTGAGGCGGGTGGCTCATGTGATGCGGGCCCCACCCATGGAGGCAGGTGACTCATGTGAGGCAATACCCATGTTATGTGGGGCCCACGAGGGGGGTTTGGCCGAGGTCCTAACCCATGCGATGTGGGGCCTGGGCTATGAGATAAAGGGATTAATTCGTCATGTTCTATTAGTTCGAGCTTTTAGAGCAAGTGGTTAATTGTCCAGCATCAGTATGCCATCCACATGGGGTCAACCTTATGGACAGTTTTAGATCATCCAACCATGCAATCATGCTCACTCCGCACAGCGACTAGAGTAAGTGGTGACTCCACAAAAAGAACCCAACACTAAATGGAACTACTTTGCCAACATGTCATCCCATAACAAGAGTGATTATACTATAGAATGAGAAAAAGGGACCTCAAGTAATAATGAGATGATAATAACCGGCATCAAAGAAGGTAGATTGTGTTGGTTAAAGAAGGTAGATTGTGTTGGTAATTTCAAAATCAAAGTTTTGGGGTTCGTTTGTTAAAAATGAGGTGTACATTTCAAAACTAGAGAGGATTCTTCTTTAACAAAAATAAAATTTCCATTTCGCTCTAAATTCAACCACTTCAAAAAAGTTGCCTTTTGTATTTGAAAATACATTTTTTCAATAGGGAAAAAAAAAAAAAAAAAGGAGAATAGGCAAGATGGTTTAGACAAAAGCATTATGCCCCCATACATATACTTTTAATAATTCATAAATAAATAATAATAAATTCACACAAAAAAAGGGGAACATGTTGATTATATCAAAATTGACCATGGTTTAGAACACCACAAGGATGGTGCAACCATCCACACCCGTGCGCCAGTGCGCGATGTTAGTAGTGGGTTGTTCTCTATAGGGCTACTTGGGTGCTTTGGGTGCCTTTTGGCACACTTTGCACTTCACATATATGCATCGTCATGAGGGCATAATAAGCCTTATTTTTTTTCCCAAACAGATCTAGACCTAGACCTATGTCAAGCCATAGTAAGAACCGTGGGTCTGACCAAGGGTTCAGTTGGTGCGGTGGGGTAGTTAGGTCGACTGATTGACCAAGCTGCTGACTGGGGTGCTTAGGCGGCATTTGACTGAATCTATGTGGCAGGTTGAATGTTGGCCATTGGGTGAAGTGGCAATTACTTGGCAGTTGGTGTTAACCAAGGGTCAACACGGATTCAAATAGGTTCAAATGGTTGATGGATGCAATGAAACAGTAAGTGACTGTTCTGAACAGTCACAGAACCCATCCAGGGATCACCATGATGTTTGTATAAGCCAGTATTCAGAGGAATTTTGCATTAAGTCATAACTCTTGCTCCCCAAAAATTCTGTTTTTCAAAATCCCAATTTGAGTTGTTTTTTGTGCAAATCTTATTCTTTCTCAGATTCATTACAAGGGTGTTTGGGATCGAACACACGCTTGCACTCTATGTTGGCGGGACGAACAGTCGTTTGATCATCTCGTCATCAATTGCTCCTTTTCTAAGGGGGTATGGGACAGCTTCTTGCAAGTTTTTGGGGTGGCCTGGGTGATGCAAAACCCATTATAGAGTTTTTCAGGTCGTGGCATGGCGGGGGGATCGGGAACAGGGATAAAAAAGTTTGGAGAATGGCAATGCTTTCCGGTTTATAGTCAATCTGGGGGGAACGGAATAACCGCTGTGGGGGGGGGGGGGGGGGGGGGGGGGGGGGTATTTGGTGCGACCAAACGCAACCTAAACAATGATCGCAGTTCAATTGATAGTGGATTTTCAATGCAAAGTTTTACTTAAATACACTACTAATAGCTATAGCCGCAACTCCGATTTTCTACCATTCCCAGTTTCACATTATCTTGTTTATAAATAGGAAAACTTCTGAACATGAACCGCTTGTATAAATTAAAGTTGATATCATACTTGTACTGTGAACGAATTGAAAAATCAGGTTTCCATTGATTCAACTTTCTTTGAAATGTGAATCTTGATTGCTTCCCAGATGTGCCGAGCTTTGTGGACCAAAGGTCAGATGACTTGAAATGAGATCTGCCTACACCACAGAACAAAAAATAAAAAGAAAAAGAAAAAGAAAATATATATTATCCATTGATCATTCCAATGATCAACTCCTAGCACTGGATTATAGTTGTCCCAGTGGCATCAGGACACTTGGACAGTCCAATCAACCTATTATGATTATCTACAAGGTCCACCAAGCATTTCATGAGTTACATGGTAACAAATCACATCGATCAAATGATCCGATCCATCTGTTTTCCAACCCACAGATAGGATGGATAGGACTGTGTGAAGAAAGTCGTCATCTACAACAACAGGCGATCCAAGATAAGACTCAACAAACTGACGTCTCAAATTGTCAACTGGACCCATCCCATAGATCATATAGACCGTCCATTTTTCTACGATATTGATTGGGTATCTAGAATCATCCAACCAGCGTGATTTTTTCACCGTGGTCCACAAATTGTGTGCTGGACATAATGGACGGTCCAGATCGATCAATTGGACGTCCAGCTGTCTTGATGCAACTAAGAGCACTGTAGATTATAGTGCGCAAACAGTACTGGATCATTTCTCGAAGAAAAAAAGGAAACTATTATCCAGTTTTCTTCAATATAGGAAGAAAAAATCTGAAAAAGAAATCGAATTGGGAAATTGAATTGGGATTTTTACAGATCTGCTGGGGGGAAAAGTCGGAATTAGAGAAGATGATACTTCGAGGGTCATTTAAGGAATAAAAATATACCTGTGATGGAAACACCAGCTGTAGACAAAGCCATGGAAATCGAGCGAAAAGGAGAATGAGAGAATCAGATGAAACGAAATGCGAGTTTTGGATTTGCTATTGATGTTAAAACCAAGAAGGAAGTTAGATGCCTCAAAATTCCAATATTACCCTCATCTGTTGTGCCAATTTACGGATGAAATTTGACATTTCGACCCCTAATTGATCATGGATACGCTATTTATGTTAAAATCAAGACCGTCCAAATAGTGGACCCGTTGTGGATGGATTGTGCCGTTAAAATAAATCTAGCAAGACCATCCGTTTTTGCTGGCGGGGACTAGATGTGGCAGGGTAACTGCTAAGTGGGTGAGACCCTGACCGTGGGGCTCATCTCAATATATGTGTTGTATATCCACGCCGTCCATTCGCTTTTCTAGCTCAAATTAGGCCGTGAGCCTAAAAATGAAGCAAACAAAAATTTCTGGTGGACCACACCACAGGAAAAAGTTTTCACTGAACAGCCACCATTAAAAACTTTTTACGGCCTACCGTAATTTATATTTTCCATCCAACCTGTTGATAAGTTCACACGGACCTGGATGAAGGGAAATCACAAATAGCAGCTTGATCCAAAACCTTTGTGGCCCATAAGAAGTTTTTAATGGTAAAAACTCAATCCCTGCTCTGTGGTACACCTGAGATTTGTATCTGCTTTGTTTTTGGGACCATGCTCTTAAATTATCTGGAAAAACGGATGGACAGCGTGGATATAGGACACATACATCGAGGTGGGCCCCACCATCAGGGTGCCTCTGCCTCACCTAATCCGCGACACGTTTTTTTGCGGGCGTGGATTGGATACTGACAAGGTCAGTAGCAAATGGCTACTGAAGTGACGTCACCAACTCTGTGGACCCACCATGATGCATGTGTTGTATCCATACCGTCCAACCATTATTAGAGATCGTTTTATGGCATGCCAAAGAGAATGAGATAGATCTAAAGTTCAAGTGGACCCCACCATAGAAAACAGTGGGGACAGTGACATCTACCATTCAAAACTTCTTAGGGGCCACGGTAGTTTTCGATGAAGTTGATATTTTTGTTTTCACTTAATCTATCTCTATGTTAACTTATTGAATAGGATGAATCTCAAAAAAACATCACTGTGGGCCCTATAAATGTTTCAACGGTGGGTGTGACGGCTCCACGATTTTCTGTGGTGGGTCCAGTTGAATTTTAGATCTATCTCATTCTCTTTGTAATGCAATAAAACGATCTCTACAAATGTTGGACGGAATGGATACAATACATGCATCATGGTGGGGTCCACAGAGCTTGGTGACGTCACTTCAGTAGGGATTTGGCTACTGACCTTGTCAGTATCCAATCCGCGCCGTTTTTTGCTCGGCGAACTTGGGTTTTTTACTCCTTTTCTTACAGACCATTCGAGGATGAATTATGGGATCCTCGGTTTTCTGATGCGTGAGATTAAGTACATGTGGGGCCCAGTTTTGGGCGATCCGAATCGTTCATCTGATGATACCCGATGAAAGATGGGGTATGCCCCAGAAATCTCCCAGGTTAGTGTTGAGATTCAAATATTGCATAATTTTCCCCATTTATATCTTGGTTTTATGAACATGAATCCGCTTAATATTCTATTTTACTCATGTATGTGTTGCAAGGTGAATTTAAGTGTTTGGATTGAAAAATGGTGTTAAAAGCATAATTTTGATGCTCAAGAATTACCAAAGCAAGGGATTGATCTTAGGAGACCAAGATTGAAGAATTCACATGCCAAAGATCTAAGAAAACCAAGTGAAGAATGAAGAGAATCAAAGATTTGAAGTGAAGAATCCTGAAATCGTCCTGAAAAAGTGTTTTATGAAGCTGTAAAGTTTGTTTTGGGAAACTGCTTAGCAGGAAGTCTGTTTTAAACGAACTATGCAGCGAGAAGTCTATTTTGAAAAAATATGTATATTTGATGCGGTTTCTAGGGTTTTTCAAATTTGTACGAAAATTGGAGGTCCCTACTTATAAATAGGGCTTCCTAGGGCATTCTAAAACATTATTCAAGGCATTCAAGAGCAAGGTTTAGGGTTTTTAAAGAGTTTTTAGTTTTATTAAAGCTTTATAAGTTGTTTTTTTTTAAGATCTTTTCTATTTGCATTTTCTTTCTTTATTTCTTGTTGCTTTTTATTTCTGCAATTTAATTATGTTTTTCTAAGTTCCTTCTATCCCAAGCTAGAAGGAAAGCACATGGGTTTAATGTTTCTTTAAGATTATGATGATTGATTGTTTTAATGATGAGAAAAATGGTGCATGCATGTTATCTATTATTTAGGTTTTGTTTTTTGTCCTCTTGTGAGATCTATATGTTTCCATCATATGAGATCCACATTGATGGATAGGCTTACCCTAGATCAATCAGATTTCCTAGATAGGAGAGGTTCTCAACCTGTTATATTTCTTTGTATTCATTATCCTATAGATATTGAATGCTTAAAATCACTGACGCTTGAGAATATATGTCAATGGTGCAAATCCATAATTTTCTAATATTTTATATCATTTATTAAAATACTTAAACTGTTTTATTTTCCGACTAGGCTGACCATAGTGCTCAGATCCTAGTTGTGTTATCCAAGTCATCATGATTTTGGAACATTAACGTATGTGTGGAACTTTGAAGCTTGGGTGTTATTTTATTCAATTGAATTACATCCATTCAAAAATCCCAAAATCAAATCATCAGATTAATTTTATTACTTAGTTTATTTTGCGTTTGATTTTTTTCTTCTCACAATTCATCTCCCTGTGGGATCGACCCCGTATTCACGGGATACTACTTACGAACCTCTGCACTTGGAGGCAAGCAAACAAGTTTTGGCGCCGTTGCCGGGGAGAGATTTAAAGAGATCAGATCTGTGCAAGATAGCTAAGGTAAGTTTTTTTTTCCTAAGGTAAGTTCTCTTCTAAACCCTCCAAATTTTCTGTAGATTTTATTTTATTTTTTCTTTGAAAATAAATTCAGTTGGGTCTTTCAAGCACTAACTGTGACATAAGGTTGCCCTGCTTGGGATTTCATCACCCAAGTGCTATGGTTGTCCTACAGTTGCTGTTTGATCATAAAGATCATCCCCTGAATCTATTTTCCAGATTAGCATAGTTTAATTTCTGCATTAGTTTTACTTTTATTTTATTTATTTGTTTATTTATTTATTTTTTTGCTTTGTGGATTGAACCCTCATGGTCGGCCCTGCCGCCTGGGTTGTTGATTTATTTTTTTATTTTTGCTTTGTGGACTGAACCCTCATGGTCGGCCTTGCCGCCTGGGTTGTTGATTTATTTTTTTGCTTTGTGGATTGAACCCTCATGGTCGGCCTTGCCGCCTGGGTTGTTGATTTATTTTTTTGCTTTGTGGACTGAACCCTCATGGTCGGCCCTGCCGCCTGGGTTGTTGATTTAAGTTTTTATTTTTATTTTAAGTATCATACTTGCTAGTTTAATTAGTGGTATTTGTTGTGTGTGTGGATGGTTTATGTCCCGTTGGAGTAGGGATCAAAACAATCGACTCTCCTCTGAAGGGGGACTAGTTCCAGGCCTTATTCATTCACTTAGAAGAGGCACTCAACATCACTTGGATTCCATGGCAGACCCAGTTGATAATTCAAATCTGCCAGATCCAACTATAAATCAAAATAGAGAAAATCAATTTAATCCTCCTCTTGAGGATGAAAATGAAGTTCATAGGAATGTGTTAAACCAACCACGGACTTTACGTGAACATTTACACCTGAGAGATCAACTTTACCATCTTGCATAGTGTTCCCTGCTCACACAGGGAACATTGATTTTAAACCAGGTGTAATTCAATTGATTCCTAAATTTCATAGCTTGGATTCTGAAAGCCCCTACTTGCACCTCAAGGACTTTGAGGAAGTAATTGCAACATTACAAGTAAACAATGGCAATAGGGATACTTAAGCTTAGGCTATTCTCATTTTCTCTAAAGGATCGGGCCAAAGCATGGCTCAACTCTCTAAGACCTAATACCATCACTTCATGGCAAGCCTTAAGTAGAGAGTTTTTGAAAAAGTTCTTTCCGAGCACAAAACAAATGCACTAAAACAAGAAATCATGTCATTCTCCCAAAAGGGGAATGAACTATTTTTTCAAGCTTGGGAGCGCTTCAAAGACCTTCTAATTACTTGTCCACATCATGGTTATGAACCATGACACGTGATTGATGCTTTCCGAAAGGGGCTCACCATGGATACCCGTCAGTTCATAGAGATGATGTGGGGTGGAACTTTTCTTGACAAAGATCATAATGAGGCTTGGGATTTTCTAGATATGTTAGCAGAGAATACGCAGACATGGGATGTCTCTGCTAAATCAGACCAAACTAGACCCGTTCTTAGAGAAAAAGTGGGAATGTATGTCCTAAGAGAGGAAGACGACCTTAATGCAAAATTCGCTGCATTGGCTAGAAAGGTCGAAGCCTTGGAATTAAGAAGGTTGATATAGTTAAAGCAAACACTTCCTTAGGTAATTTTTGTAGCATTTGTGGTGGTACAGACCATGACACAAAAGATTGTTCATTAATCTCAGTTGTACAAAATATCACGCATGAGCATGATCAAGCAAATGCTATAAATAATTATCAAAGGTCAGTTATGCAACCAATGGGAAACACGTATAATCCAAATTGGCGTAACCATCCTAATCTTAGTTGGAGGAATGGACCACAAATTAATGCGCCCAATGCACCTCAAATGCCTCCACAAAACAACTTCTTTGGGGCACCTAACAATGCACCATATGTGCCCCCGCCAAAGCGATCAGCTGTGGAGGATGCATTGACCGCATTCATGAACTCTCAAGCTCAAATGAATCAGTCTCTAATCCAATCAAATCAGGAATTAAAGACAGCTGTGGCTAGGATTGAGACTCAACTAAATGCTAGGGAAAAAGGCACCCTTCCTTCTCAACCCGTGCCAAACCCTAGAAATACACATTTCATTGGAGACTCAAATCCAAATGAGTTACATCATGAACAAGCTAAGGTCATCATTACCTTGAGAAGTGGAAAAGAAGTCGATAACAAGATAATGCAACCGGTAGAAATACCGGAGAATGAGCCACTGTCTCAAGAAAATAATGAACCAACTATAGTTCAAAAGCCGCAACAACAAAAGGATAAAGAGACTAAGTCATATGAGCCTCCAGTTCCATTCCCATCCAGACTTCGGAATCCAACTGTCCCCATGAAATATCAAGAGGTGTTGGATGTGCTCCAAAAGGTTACTGTCAATATTCCTCTGCTTGATGCCATTAGACAAATTCCATCATATGCTAAATATCTCAAGGACTTGTGCACTGTAAAGAGAAAATTAAATGTGCACAAAAAGGCCTTCCTTACTGAGAAAGTGAGCGTTATCATTCAACAAAGGGTTGTACCCAAATACAAAGACCCGGGAAGTCCCACTATTCCTTGTATTATTGGGAATTTCCAAATTGAGCATGCTTTGCTAGATTTGGGTGCAAGTGTCAACTTAGTACCTTATTCGGTTTACAAACAAATGGGGTTAGGCGAGCTTAAACCAACCACGATTACACTCCAACTCGCTGACCGCTCCATTAAGGTACCAAGAGGAATTTTAGAGGACGTGTTAGTCCAAGTGGAGAAATTCTACTTCCCCGCGGATTTTATTGTACTAGACACTGAACCATGTGTAAATGCTAGCGCTCAAGTTCCCATCATTTTAGGCCGCCCATTCCTAGCAACTTCAAATACAATCATAAATTGCAGGAATGGAATGATGAACTTGTCTTTTGGTAACATGACTCTATAGCTAAATATTTTCAATCTATGTAAGCAGCCCATTAATAATAATGATATCCATGAGCTGAATTTCATGGACTGCTTGACAGAAGAAGAGGAATTGGAACATAGAGCCTACTGGGCAATAAAGAAATTAAACTTTGATATGGATCAAGCAAGTGGACAAAGGAAATTAGAGTTGAATGAATTAGAGGAGCTGAGGAGAGACTCCTATGAAAATTCTAAAATCTACAAAGAGAGGACCAAAGCTTTTCATGGCAAAAATATTCTGAGGAAGAATTTTGAACCTCAACAAAAGGTCCTATTGTACAATTCCCGTCTCCAGTTTTTTCCGGGAAAGTTAAGATCAAGATGGACAGGCCCTTTCATTGTGAAGAATGTTTATACTCATGGGGCTGTTGAAATTGAGAATCCACGTAATGGCAATGTGTACAAGGTTAATGGGCAGAGATTGAAGCCTTATGTGGAAAACTTTCATTTGGGAGAGGAGTCCTTCCCTCTTCATGAGCCAGAATATTCAGATTGATGCTCCTAGTCTGATGAAGCATTTGTGTAGAATTTGTATCATATTCATTTTTTTTAGTGTCACTTAACATGTGAGTTTTTCATGGCAGGTACTATCCACCCTTTCTTTTATTTTTATTGTTCTCTGCATTATATTATCATTACATTGGGGACAATGTAGATTTTAGGTTGGGGGTGTGGATAGTCATCCATGTGATTATTTTTTTTTTTAATTTTCAGTTTATTTTATTATTTTTAGGTTTAATTTTATTTTTTTAGATTTATGGAAAAAAAAAATTTTCAACATTTTCAAAATAATATTTTTTTATATACAAGAATGTGAACATGATATTATGCGAATTCCAAAGGCAAAGTTAATATTTATTCTAGGTTGATAGTAGTCAGAATTCGACAACTGAAAATTATATACTTGAGTTCAATTATCTAATCACTAGTTTAAAATGAGTTATAATTTGATGTACTGAATTCACAATACACCCTAGCTAACTTAGTGAGGAATATGATATGTGAACTATAATAACAACTTTTGATTCAAATAAGGTTGAATGAACTAGTATCATTGATATATGCTTAAAAGATAGAATATTGAAGAAAAAAAAAAGTGATGGAAAAAGAAATTTTTATTATAGAGCATAAATGTAATGACCATAACAATCGTGTCAGTAATCCGGAGTAAGGATACCTAAGTATCCATTACTGTTACCATTACAAGTACGATACCTTAGGTTATGAAGCAAACCCGGTGGGAATCTTCATCTAAGGGTGGTCTATAATAATGAGGATATGATGATAAAAGAATAAATGACATGAAAAAAATGAGATAACTAGAGATTTCATACTCTTGGAATGATTGAAAGGAGTTAGGATAGAGAACATACATATTTTTCAAAGTTAGACTAGTGTCACGAGCACCAAAGGATATTGGATCGTAATTATTCTAAATTTTGATTAGGTCTCTGAACTCAAGGATGTAATGGATTAGGAAATTAAGATTCTAACTAACTTCAGACTTAGGGTAAGTATTGTTTTGTTTTGGAATTCATATGATGAATGGAGGCATAATTGTATAAATTTTTGAGTGTTAAGCTATTTTTCATGTTTTCAATGTTTGTGGGTAACATTTCTGAAAACCCTCACGAGACTATAACTCGTCCAATAGGGGAAACCTAGGGGTTTAAAGGCTTGCTGCATATGCTAAATGCAATCGAGATTACCTGCGAAAGTGGTGTAGTTAGAATTTTTTATTATTATTAATTTTTTTTCGTTTTAATTTTGTTTCTAAAATTAGTTTTTTTTAATTATTATTATTATTATTATATTATTATTATTATTTCGCTTATTTTGCTTGGGACTAGCAAAATGCTGGTTGGGGGGTGTGTTGAGACTCAAATATTGCATAATTTTCCCCATTTATATCTTGGTTTTATGAACATGAATCCGCTTAATATTCTATTTTACTCATGTATGTGTTGCAAGGTGAATTTAAGTGTTTGGATTGAAAAATGGTGTTAAAAGCATGATTTTGATGCTTAAGAATTATCAAAGCAAGGGATTGATCTTAGGAGATCAAGATTGAAGAATTCACATGCCAAAGATCTAAGAAAACCAAGTGAAGAATGAAGAGAATCGAAGATTTGAAGTGAAGAATCCTGAAATCGTCCTGAAAAAGTGTATTATGAAGCTGTAAAGTTTATTTTGGAAAACTGCTTAGCAGGAAGTCTGTTTTAAACGAACTATGCAGCGAGAAGTCTATTTTGAAAAAATATGTATATTTGATGCGGTTTCTAGGGTTTTTCAAATTTGTACGAAAATTGGAGGTCCCTACTTATAAATAGGGCTTCCTAGGGCATTCTAAAACATTATTCAAGGCATTCAAGAGCAAGGTTTAGAGTTTTTAAAGAGTTTTTAGTTTTATTAAAGCTTTATAAGTTGTTTTTTTTAAAGATCTTTTCTATTTGCATTTTCTTTCTTTATTTCTTGTTGCTTTTTATTTCTGCAATTTAATTATGTTTTTCTAAGTTCCTTCTATCCCAAGCTAGAAGGGAAGCACATGGGTTTAATGTTTCTTTAAGATTATGATGATTGATTGTTTTAATGATGAGAAAAATGGTGCATGCATGTTATCTATTATTTAGGTTTTGTTTTTTATCCTCTTGTGAGATCTATATGTTTCCATCATATGAGATCCACATTGATGGATAGGCTTACCCTAGATCAATCAGATTTCCTAGATAGGAGAGGTTCTCAACCTGTTATATTTCTTTGTATTCATTATCCTATAGATATTGAATGCTTAAAATCATTGACGCTTGAGAATATATGTCAATGGTGCAAATCCATAATTTTCTAATATTTTATATCATTTATTAAAATACTTAAACTGTTTTATTTTCCGACTAGGCTGACCATAGTGCTCAGATCCTAGTTGTGTTATCCAAGTCATCATGATTTTGGAACATTAACGTATGTGTGGAACTTTGAAGTTTGGGTGTTATTTTATTCAATTGAATTACATCCATTCAAAAATCCCAAAATCAAATCATCAGATTAATTTTTATTACTTAGTTTATTTTGCGTTTGATTTTTTTCTTCTCACAATTCATCTCCCTGTGGGATCGACCCCGTATTCACAGGATACTACTTACGAACCTCTGCACTTGGAGGCAAGCAAACAGTTAGCAGATGCCAACACTTTTTTAGCTGGTACTGTATCAACGGGATGGGATCTTTCAATCTGAAAGGTATCCTAGCATCCACCATCCGTTGTGTGTCCCGTCAAATGAATGATTCCGATCATCAAACGAATGGTTTGCATCACCGAATCATGGGAGACACATGCGAGATCCGACTGAGTTTACTCTTTTTTGGGTAGATTGTATGATTTGTGAGGCCTGTTGTTGGTGAGGAATTAGATGAGAAGCGGCAGGTCCATTTAAGTTCTGACTGGTGGGCGATTTGTGTGTTGATTCCCTCGCTAAATGCATCATTCTCCAAAAAAATCCAGCATTGTAAGATCCTATTAGAACCTCTTTCAGTTTTAATGTGAACCGTGGTTTTGCATTTCTCTTCTTAACAGCCTAGCCGTGTGCCAAAAATGTAAATGTGAAAATTGTTCTGTCGAGTGGATTTTTTAAGAATTCCCCGTCCACCATCCACCGTGGGACGCCACAGCTTAATGGCCTGTATTACCGAACTAAGTTCCCACCAATCAGGTATAGATATCCTGAAATCGGAAGCGGATTGGGAGGCACGCGGACTGGGTTGCCTGTCCGAGAATCGAGACAGGCGGAGTCTCTGACCGGCAACCGTGATGTATGTATTTTATCAACACCGTTCATCCGTTTTGACATATCATTTTATATTATGATCCCAAACTTGAGGCAGATCCAAAGCTCAAGTGGGCCAAACCACAGGAAGCAGTGGTGCTATTGATGTCCACCGTTGAAACCTTTCTATGACCAACCGGTATGTTTATTTGTCATCTAACCTGTTCACATGGTTATATAAACCTCGACAAAGGAAAAGCACAAATATTAGATTGATCCAAAACTTTTATGGCTCTTAATAAGTTTTCATACTTGTGGTCTATAAAAGCCACCTATCTATCTTTTTTGTGATCATAGTACCTAAAATGATATGATAAAATGGATGAACAACGTAGATAAAATGTATTCGGGCCTTAAATCCACACAGTCCAACCTTCTTGAAAGCTCATTTTAAAACATGATCTAAAAAATGAAGCAAATCCAAATCTTAGGTGAACCATAGTGCAGGAAATAACAATGATTGAATCCCAACCATAAAATCTTCATGGGGCCATCTAAATGTTTATTTGACATCTAGCCTATTGATGAGGTTACAAAGATTTGGATGAAGAGATCACACAAATATCAACTTGATCCAAAACTTTTGTGGACTGCATGAAGTTTTTAATAGTCGACTGCCACTGTTTTCGATATTATGGTCCACTTGAGATTTGAATCCACTTTGTTTTTTGAATCATGTTATAAAATGAGCTTTCAGTACAAATGGATTATGTGGATGTAGTCACATACATCACAAGGGTCCCACAATCAGGGTCACATTCACCTTGGTAGATCCTCTTAGGGCCCATTTGGCCGGGCGGATTGGAAGGGATTGGATGGTATTGGAATGGATTAGAAGTTAAATCCTGAGATTGGCTGGGCGTGCCAAACAGACTGGGTGATCTGATCCCGAGATATAGCAATCCCATGGATCTTAAGACAATCCATTGACAACACCATCATTACCTTTAAATCCCATCCAATCTACCCTAATCCATTCAAATTTGCCTGGGACGTGTTTGTTTCGAGGGATTGGAAGGGATGGGAAGGTTTAATCCCGGAATTGGCCAGGCATGCCAAACAGACTCGATATAGCAATCTCGGGATATAACAATCCCATTGATCTTAAGACAATCCATAGACAACACCATCATTACCTTAAAATCCTGGGATTGGCCGGGCATGCCAAACAGACTCGATATAGCAATCCGGGGATATAGCAATCCCACCCGGCCAAACGGGCCCTTAGAGCATATTCAAAAAATGAACTAGATTGAAATCTCAGGTAAACCATAATATATTTAACAACGGTAATTGACTATTAAAAGCTTTTCATAAGCGAAAGATTTTGGATCAAGTTAATATTTATGTGGTCTCTACGTTTATATTTTTGTGATCTTATCATCAGGTTAGAAGGGAAATAAATATTCTCGTGGCCTCCATGATGATTTTTTATGGTGGGGACGGGGATTCAATAACTGCCGTCTACGTGGTCATGCCATGCCTCAGAACGAGCTTTCAAAATGGTTGGATGGCATGATGGGGGGAGGGTCGGCTCATTTTAAAGCTTGATAACAATAAAAATAAATAAAAAATGAAGCGGATGTAAATCACAGGTGGACCGTTGTATAGGAATCAGTGGTAATTGACCGTTAAAAAACTTCACAGACACAAAAGCTCTGGATCATGACATGTGTATCTTCGTTCGTGTCGTTGTGACCTTATCAACAGGTTGGATGACAAATAAACGCTAGGCTGGAATTCATGAATTTTTAATGGTGGGGATTCAATCAAGACTGTTTCCGGTGGTGTGGTCCATCTAAGACTTGGATCAGCTTCATTTTTGGAAAGTTGCGCTAAAAGGATCCGTCAAAATGGTTGGACGGTGTGGATTTAAGGCACATACATCACTGTGAGCCCCACAGTCAGGGGTACACTCATTTCGGTGGATCCGGTGATCCACCGAAGCCGCGCCCTCGATTGATAGGGTTATAAGATGCGAGAAAAGAGAGAGAAGCGGAAGAAGAAAAATCGAACCCGGCGGCCCGTTGTTGTAGAGCAAAAGGAAGAAAAGTGAAGAAAAGAGAGAAGGAAGAGTAGGAGGAGCATCAAAACTCTTGAAATCGTCTCAAAATCGCGTGTAAGACCGCTTTTCCCGTCTTCAAATCTCTTCCTTTTATCTTTCATTTCATTTATCGTTGTAGAATCGCCTTATCCGAAACTTTCTGGATTCATGCGTGAATACACTGATAGAGGAGCAGAGCGAAAACAGTAATATTGTTTGCTCTGGATACTATTGCTCTCTCTCTCTCTCTCTCTCTCTCTCTCTCTCTCTCTCTCTCTCTCTCGCTTTTTTTTCCCTATTCGTTTTTGTCACCTTTTCGTTGTCATTAACATCTTTCTGTTAGGCCTGGATCTCCTTCGTCGGCCTATGCTTGCATGAACTTAAGGAATAGATGAGATAATGGTTCTCTTCGAGGGGAACCGTTCCTCCAAATAGCTCTGTAAAGAGTTGATAACAATTGTCTTCCTTTCCATTCCTTCCCGACAATGTTTTATACAAGAAAATGCATTAACAAAAAGAACTAAAAAAGAGGAAATAACAAACAGTAATGTTATATGGAATTATTCAAGTGAGACTTATTCTATTCAACTCAGTCCTATTCAACTGCCGATTTTCCCTCTCATAACAATCCATCCTCCTTAAAGGTAACCTTGTCCTCAAGGTTAAAAGTGGGAAATCGTTCCTTGATAGAAGTGAAGGATTCCCAAGTCGCTTCTTCAGGGGGATAATTTCGCCATTGGATCAAAAGTTCAGTAACAGCCTTGTTATTCCTCTTCACCATTCAACGAGATAAAACACATTCTAGTTCCTTGATTAAGAGGTCTTCAAGCAGTAAGGTAGGTGGGGTCACCTGTAAAGGAACAGCCGGTCCTATTCGGCGTTTTAAGCTGAGATACATGAAATACTGGGTGAACTTTAGACCCTTCAAGTATGGCGAGTTTGTAAGCAACTAGACCAATCCGTTGCAGAACTTGATAAGGGCCATAGTACCTTGACGATAGCTTCATAGAACGACGTTGAGCGACTGTACTTTAACGATAGGGCTGTAGCTTAAGATAAACCCAGTCTCCTTCCTTGAATTCACGATCAGTTCGACGAGCATCGGCAAATTTCTTCATTCGATCCTGAGCCTTAATGATGTTATTTTTGAGAAGCTGAAGAATAACATCCCGTTGCTGTAACTCATTATCCACAGCTTGCACTTTTGTAGTTCCTGGTACATAGCTCAAGAGTGAAGGAGGAGGGAGCCCATAGACCGCCTCAAAAGGAGTCATCTTGGTTGTCGAATGGATCGATGTATTATACGACTATTCAGCCCAAGGGAGCCAGCGAACCCACTCCTTGGGTTTGTGACTACAGAAACAACGTAAGTACCCCTCCAAGCATCGGTTCAGAACTTCTGATTGATCATCGGTCTGGGGGTGGTATGCTGAGCTCATGCGTAGCTGACTTCCTTGCAAACGAAATAACTCCCGCTAGAACGCACTGGTGAAAACTGGGTCACGATCACTGACTACCGACTGCGGCATCCCATGGAGCTTAAATACGTTGTCCACAAAAACTTGTGCAACTGACTTAGCCGTGTAAGGATGACCAAGAGCTATAAAATGGGCGTATTTGGATAGACGATCTATTACCACAAGGATCACAGAATGCCCCTGCGAAAGAGGAAGGCCCTCAATGAAGTCCATAGCAATATCTGTCCAAATACGCTTGAGAATTGGCAAGGGTCGGAGGAGACCTGCTGGGGAGGTATTCTCATATTTATTTCGCTGGCATGTGTCGCATTCCATGATGAACTCTTTTACTGCTCTTCTCGTACCTGGCCAATAAAACTGTTTCTTGATTCGTTGCCACGTCTTGTGAAACCCCACATGACTAGCAGTTTGTGAAGCATGCAGCTCAGTCATTAATTTGATTCTTGATTGAGCAGAACCGACAAATAGTCGTCCTTTGTAAAACAGAAGCCCATCAAGCATATCATATCTTTTAGTATCCAGCTGGCCTGTGTTCCAAAGCTGAACGAGGTCATGAGTTACTGGATCACTATGGTAATCTTCCTTAATTGCATTCAACCAATCCGAGATAGGTGTGGACAAAGCTAGGATCTCCCCCACTTCATGCCTTCTAGATAAAGCATCGGCCGCAACATTTTCCACACCCTTTTTGTACTCTACTTTGTAATCATAACTCATGAGTTTGACCAGCCATTTTTGTTGTGCTGGTGTGGCGATCCGCTGCTTTAAGAGAAATTTTAAACTTTTGTGGTCAGTACGGACGATGAACCGTCGGCCAAGTAAGTATGGCCTCCATGTCTGGACTGCATGGACTAAGGCTAACATTTCCTTTTCATATGTGAATAATGCTAGACTTTTCCCTTGCAAGGCTTGGCTAATGAAAGCAATTGGACGACCATCTTGCATTAAGACTGCACCAATTCCACCACCTGATGCATCACACTCCACTGTAAAGGGCTTTGAGAAATCAGGCAAAGCCAATACAGGAGGATTTGTCATTGCCTTCTTAAGGTTCACGAAAGCCTGGTTAGCTTGATCATTCCAATGAAAGGAATCTTTTTTGAGAAGGGCTGTGAGTGGACTGCTGATTTTGCCATAATCTCTGATAAACTTACGATAATAACCTGTCAAGCCAAGAAGCCTCGTAAGGCTTTGAGTGAGTTGGGCCTGGGCCAGTCTAAGATGGCTTGAATTTTTTCTGGCTCCACGGCTACTCCAGCACCAGATATAACATGCCCCAAATATTTAACTTCCCGTTGACTAAACTTGTATTTGGACCTTTTTGCATATAATTGATGAGACCGCAGAAGGCCCAATACAATGGCCACATGCTCCAAGTGTTCTTGCCATGTCTTACTATAGATGAGAATATCATCGAAGAACACTAGTACAAACTTTCGCAGGTAAGGACGAAAAATATCGTTCATGAGACTTTGTAATGTCGATGGCGCATTAGTGAGGCCGAATGGCATCACCATAAATTCATAATGACCTTCGTGGGTTCTGAACGCTGTTTTGGGGACATCTCCCTCTGCCACTCGGATTTGATGGTACCCTGACCTCAAATCCAACTTGGAAAAATAATAAGAACCATAAAGTTCATCGATCAGCTCATCAATGATCGGTATAGGGTATTTATCCTTGATGGTCACTTGATTAAGGGCGCGATAATCAATACATAATCGCCAGCTACCATCCGCCTTGCGTACCAAGAGTACTGGTGAGGAGTAAGGGCTTGAACTGGGCCGAATTATTCCGGTTGCCAACATGTCTCGTACCATTCGCTCGATTTCATTTTTTTTTGATAATGTGGGTAGCGGTAAGGTCTCATACTGACAGGTCGTGCCCCATTTTCCAACAGTATTCGATGGTCATGGGACCTAGGAGGTGGCAGTCCCTGAGGTTCCTTGAAGACATCTTGATAGGTATCAAGTATATACTTTAGCTCGGGTGCCGGGAGGGTAGGAACACATAAACCTTCCATGCTACAAAGACGTAGCACCATTCCCCACCTCACTTTCTTAGCTTTTTTATTGAATGTGGATCCATCCACCAATTGAAGTGCAGTTTGCATCATACCCTTGATAGTATATTCTTGTTTATCAACAGTGAACCGCATCCACATGTGAGAGAAATCCCACAAAATTGGTCCAAGAGTTTGTAACCAATGTGCCCCTAGGACCACATTGCACCCACCTAAAAGAAGTATATAGCAATCGGTGGAGGTAATGAAGTCTTGCAACCGTAATGATAGACTCGTACACTTACCTTGGCTCATTAGCTGATCACTATTGGCAACCATCACTTCAAATGCATCCCCGGCCGAAGCAGAAATTCCAGCCTTCTTGAGGGCAGTAGGGTCCACAAAATTGTGGGTGCTCCCCGAATCAATCAACACAGTGACCGGAATCTGGTATAAGTAGCTGCGAACACGCATGGTTTGAGGAGTGGGTGAGCCCGCTATCGCTTGAAGTGAACTTTCGGGTGGTGTACTTGATTCATGGATGATTTCTACCTCATCTGCATCTTTGGTGTCATCTTTAGGCATTGGTTCCCATGGCCCATCGATCAGAAAAAGCCTTTGGGTTTTGCATCGATGCCCGGGGTGAAATTTTTCATCACAATTGTAACAAAGCCCCCGATCTCGACGTACTTTTGCCTCAGCAGGAGTAAGCCGTTTGATGGGTGGTAATAATACCTTAGAATCTCCTTCTTTGGCGGTCACGGAAGGGGTCCTACTAGAATCTGGTCGGCCCAAACGTCGTCTTGTTGCCACTTTTTCCTCCTGAAGTCGAGCCAAGGCAATGGCTTGCGTTAAGGTAGCAGGACGAAACATTTGGACATCTAAACGGATGTCGTCCCGCAGGCCACAAACGAAGCAACTGATGAGAAAAGCCTCAGTCAGACCGTCCGTCCGATTGGCCAGCCTTTCAAATTCAGTTTGGTATTCCCGTAGCGAAGAGGTTTGATGTAGCTTGGCGAGTGCTCCAGAGTAATCATCATATTTGGTCGGCCCGAAACGATCATTTAATGCTGATAAGAACTCCCGCCAGGACATGTAAATTTGTGATTTCTCATACCATTGATACCATTGCAAAGCGTCATCCTGCAAATGGAATGAGGCGATGGTTAATCGCTCCTCCGTTGGCGTGTGATGATAGGCGAAGAATTGTTCCGCTCGATAAATCCATCCAGATAGGTCACCTCCGCTGAATGTCGAGAAATTAAGTTTCACTGTTCTGGATTGGATGGGCCCTGTGGACCCCGAATGGGATGATCCATTAGTGTTACCGGATCCACCAATGGTTGTTTCCTTCCCCTTTTTAAGCGAACCGGCAATCTCCTCATAGCGGCCATCAAGAATAGCGAGCCATTGCATGATATCTGAGAGCGTCTGTTGAACATTGATGTTTTCTGGGGCTTGAGAAGCTCGTGAATCAGCCATTTGATCAGGCTCTGATACCAAACCGTTAGGCCTGGATCTCCTTCGTTGGCCTATGGTTGCATGAACTTAAGGAATAGATGAGATAATGATTCTCTTCGAGGGGAACCGTTCCTCCAAATAGCTCTGTAAAGAGTTGATAACAATTGTCTTCCTTTCCATTCCTTCCCGACAATGTTTTATACAAGAAAATGCATTAACAAAAAGAACTAAAAAAGAGGAAATAACAAACAGTAACGTTATATGGAATTATTCAACTGAGACTTATTCTATTCAACTCAGTCCTATTCAACTGCCGATTTTCCCTCTCATAACACTTTCCATACCTTTCTATCATGTCTGATTGGGCTCGATCTTCTTTTAAACCAATAAACACCTAGTTGATTGACTTCTTCTTCATGCAAATTGACAATCTTTATCACCCGTGATCTTGATTTCAAAATATTCCTTATTTTTTAAGGTTTTTGTTTCTCCACTATCTAGCTTGCGGTACCTTATAGTGAGAAGTCTGTTTTACAGGTATTTGAGTAATCAGCAATGGCCGAAGAAGGAGTAGCCGGTATGTTCAGGCTACAACAAACAGTTGGCAGTGTCCTCTGTTGTATGTGCGGTTTTTCAATGGCACCGAATGCCGCAAACATGTGTGTAAAATGCCTCCGCTCTCAAGTCGACATTACCGAAGGCCTCCAGAAGCGTTTGATTATCATGCATTGCCCAGAATGTGATTGCTACTTGCAGCCACCAAAAACATGGATAAAAGCCCAGTTAGAATCTAAAGAACTTTTAACTTTTTGCATAAAGAGGTTGAAGAATTTGAACAAGGTAAGGCTAGTGCATGCAGAGTTTGTTTGGACCGAGCCTCACTCCAAGAGGATCAAGGTGAAACTGAGAGTGCAAAAGGAGGTTCTCAATGGAGCGGTATTGGAACAAGCTTATATCGCCGAGTATGTTCAGCAGGAGCACATGTGTGAGGCTTGTTCTAGGGTTCAAGCAAACCCAGATCAATGGGTTGCTGCTGTCCAACTCAGGCAGCACGTCTCTCACAGGAGAACGTTTTATTATTTGGAGCAGCTTATCCTTAGGCACGACACAGCTGCCCGGGCTATAAAAATCAAGCAATTGGATAAGGGTATCGACTTTTTCTTCGGGAATAGGAGCCATGCTGTGAAATTCGTTGAGTTCTTGGGTAATGTGATTCCAGTTAGGAGTCGTCACGATAAACAGCTTGTTTCCCATGATTCCAAGAGCCACAACTATAACTATAAGTACACATTTTCTGTTGAAATTTGTCCGATATGTCGAGAGGATTTGATTTGCCTGCCCCCGAAAGTTGCGGTCAGTTTGGGAAACCTGGGTCCTATTGTTTTGTGCACGAAGGTGAGCAATAACATCATGCTGCTGGATCCAGTTACTCTACGCCACTCTTTCATGGATGCAAACCAGTATTGGAGGGCTCCTTTTGAGTCTCTGCTTTCAAGTAGGCGGCTTGTGGAATATATAGTATTGGACATAGAAGTTGGAACTTCTTCATTCAGTGTTGGTGGTACGAAGTATGCTTTAGCTGATGCCCAGGTGGCACGTGTTTCTGATTTTGGAAAAAATGATATGATTTTCACCGTGAAAACACATCTCGGTCATCTTTTACATCCCGGGGATTATGCACTTGGGTATGACCTGTATGGTGCTAACACTAATGATTTTGAAATCGACAAGCATAAGGGTCTTCTTCTACCAGATGCAGTCTTAGTGAAGAAGAGCTATGAGGAGAAGCGTCAGAGAAAGCGGGGGAAACCTCGTGCTTGGAAGCTCAAGACCATGGACATGGAGGTAGAAAACTCTGCTAGGGGTAGAGTTGATGAAGAAAAGACGAACACAGAGTATGAAGAGTTTTTGAGGGACTTAGAGGAGAACCCAGAGATGAGGTTTAATATATCATTGTACCGTGATAAAGATTATCAGCCATCTGAGATGGCATCTGTGACTGATGGGGAGGATGTTCCGTCTGTGCCATTGGAGGAGCTGCTTGCTGAACTTGAATTAAGTGATGAGGAAGATGACAATGAAAGTATGAGGGAGTGATTTGTAGCTGCTACATCTTTTTCGTTCGAGTCTCGCTCATCCCTTATCACTGGGTATGATTTTTGCTCAAAGCCCTTTCATATCCATTTCTTTCCTTCGGACATTTGAAATAATGGGCTGCTGGTTCTAATTTCTGGCAGTTCTACATTTTGTTAGATCTTCCCATTCAGCTGTGGTACTTAGTCTTTTCTACATTTTGTTAGATCTTCCCATTCAGCTATGGTATTTCTACATTTTGTTAGATCTTCCCATTCAGCTATGGTACCTAGTCTTTGTTTATCTACTTAGTCTTTTCTTTCTTTCAACCTGTGCTGCATTTCAAAATTTGAAACTGAGGATGTGTAAAATACTTTTAAGAATGAGTGCTAGATAGTACAGAGTGATGGGATCTTTTGCTGGGCCTTCAGTTTTCTGTGTTCGCATCTGCAAATGGTACACTATATCTTGGATGCTGTTTCTTTGCCAGGTACAGCTGTGATAAGATCCTGTGGGAGTTCCTATGAGATTTGAGCTGATGAAGATGCATGCACTTGCACGTACCCAAGAACTTTCGGTCTATCAGTTCACTGTCTTTGATAAACACATATTTCAATTGGAAGTAATGTGCATTCAGTATGTATCTAAATCATGATCAGCTCCATCCTTGCAATAGCTGCAAGAATATATGTTAGGTTTAATTGATGATGAATTAGTTTGAATTACGATTTGGGAATTGAGATTCCTGTTCATCATATTCTTTTCTTTGTTTTTTATTTTTGGATCTATCCATATAATTGTTTTTATTTTTGCTTTTTACTCTTGATCTCTCTTCCTCTACCTTGAGCTCTCTTATGGCATTGTTGTAGGGCATGTTGAGGTCAATTTCTCATGTTCCAAACTCCTTGTTCCCCTTTTTATGCTTTTCTTTTAGCTTGAATAAAAATCTATCCTGATTATCAAAAGGAAGTAAACTATATTTTTTTATATATATATAGAAGCAACGGGATTATATTAAAAAAAGAAGGGGAGAACAAAAGGGGGCTGCTAAGATAGCAGAACCAAAAACTACAAGCTTAAGAACAGAAAATTAAAATCCCTAAGAGTAGAAACATTAGCTGGCCATTCAATTAATAATTTTTTCACCATTGATCTCACAACTTGAGCCAAAGATTGAGAGTTGTTGAAGCATCTGTCGTTTCTCTCCTTCCAAACCGCCCCACCAGATAGCAAGGATTGCCATTCTCCAGACCCTGGATTTGATTTTACCCAACTTGAAGCCGTGCCAGTATGCCAGCATAGAGGATGCATTAGCCGGAACGCACCCGCTGACATTAAATCTGTTAAAAAAATCCTGCCGAATCTGAGAGATAAAGGGACAGTGGACCAGGAGGTGGTCAACAGATTTCTCGGTGCTCATACAACAAAGGCAGATGTTGACAAGTTGTATGCCTTTCTTCTTCAGATTGTCTGTCGTAAGAATCCGATTCTTAGACGCTAGCCAGCCAAAACAGACAAACTTGGGGGGGACGGGATATTTCCAGATAAAAAGGGGGGGGGGGGGGGGGGGGGGGGGGGCAAGAGCAGCGTACAAAGACTTGACCGAGAAGCGGGAAGTTTTATCTCTCGTCCAAATGATTTTGTCAGGCTCAATCTTGATCGGCTTCACACTGGATAGGAGATCGAGTAATTGAGCGTATTCACTAACCTCCCAATCATGAAGATTTCTGCAGCAAATATTATCCCAGACTATGCCTGAATCGGAATGAGAATAAAAGCTGGCGACAGGATTTTCCTTGTTGGCAGTGAGACGGTACATGGATGGAAATCTGTCCTTCAATCTCATTTCCCCCAACTAATGGTCTTCCCATAATCGAATCGCAGAGCCATTCCCCAGTTGAAAGCCAATATTCTGTACAACAGCTTTTTTAGAGCGAAGAATACCTTTCCAAATGCGTGAAGCTCTTTAGTCTGAAGATTCCTTGGTCCACCATCCTCCCGGTGAAGACCCGTATTACCCTTTGACTACACTGCTCCAAAGGGCTACCGGCTCCGATCCCAACCTCCAGGACCACTTGCCCAAGAGGGCCCTGTTCATCACCTTCAGATTCTTGATGCTTGCACCTCCTTCCTGGAAGTGACTGCAAACTTCTTGTCAGTTCGATAGATGAAATTTCTTCTGATTTTCCTTGCCGCACCACAAAAAATCTTTTCTCAGCTTATCGATCTGAAGCAGAACTGATGGCGGGCATTTAAAGAGGGACATGAAGTAAATCGGTATGTTGGATAAGGCAGCTTTAATAAGAGTGAGCCTACCCCCCATGGACAAGTACCTACATTTCCATCTGGCCAGCATTTTTTGAAATTTCTCCACAACCTTGTCCCACATCAATATCGGGGGGGGGGGGGGGGGGGGGGATGTGCCAATTGCGAGCGGCAACCCAACAAACGACGTCGGGAGCAGAGCAGACGAGCAGCCCATGGACTCAGTGTAAGCAGTTATGTCCAAATCCGATATATTGACCCCAAAAACCTTAGATTTGGCCATATTAATTCTCAACCCTGAAACAGCCTCGAAGTAATACCTCGGAAGAAACCAACGCTTTAACCCTTAAGCAGCATTTGAGAGAGAGCCTCACCAATCATAAGAAAAAGAAAAGGAGAGAGAGGATCTCCTTGACGTAGACCCCTCGAACTAGGGAAGCAACCTTTCGGAACACCGTTGAGAATGATCGAGAAATGAGCCGATTCGACGCATGCCTTGATCTACTTCCTCCATTTTTCTCCAAAGCCCATACGGACAAGCATGTAATGTAAGTACCCCCCAGTCCACGTGGTCGTAAGCCTTCTCAATATCAAGTTTGCAAAATATGCTTTTCTTCCCCGACCTTTGACAAGTATGAAGAACTTCATTGGCTATCAAAGCACCGTCAATTATCTGTCTGCCCCTTATAAAAGCATTCTAATACTTTGAGATCAGCTTCCCCGTTACTGTAGATAATCTTGTGGACAGAATTTTGGCTAGGATTTTGTAAGGGCTACCAATCAAACTAATGGGCCTGAAATCAGAAAATGAGTTTGCCCCAACAACTTTGGGAGTAAGGGTTATGAATGAAGCACCGATACCCTTAGATAACTTGCCCCTGGAGTGGAATTCGTTAAGGAAATTCATTACATCTGGACGAACACTGTCCCAGAAAGATTGAAAAAAGCTCATGGGAAACCCATCAGGTCCTCGAGATTTGTCTCCTTCCATCGCATCATCAAGGGCCGTTTTTGTCTCCTCTTCCGAGAACGGAGCCTCCAGTAGATCTGCTTTCGACCTCAGAAGCGAATGAAAAGGGATTCCATCCAATCGAGGTCTGGACTACCCCTCGGAGGATAGCACTGATCTAAATAGTTTACTGTTATTTCAGATATCTCGTCTCTGTCGTCAACCTGTCTTCCGTCCATGGTGATGCTAAGGATGGCTTTTGCCCGAGCTCTCATGTTGGCTAAGTTGTGGAAATATTTAGTGTTCTTGTCGCCCTCTGAAATCCACCTAGCCCTCGATTTTAACTTCTAAGACAAGTCATCTTCGAGAGTTCTGGACGAGATGGATTGAATGATCTGAATGCGTCTAGATAGAACATCCATTGGGAGGACTTTGCCTTCAACACTAGAGTCGATCTGTTGCAGCTTTGCAAATAACGCTTCTGTTTCGATCTCTCTCTTTCGAAGATTTTCTTCCTTCCATTCTTTGATTTTCTCCTTAAGGAGTCTTAAGTTTACACATCAACCTGTGACTAGCGAAACCATCCACCTGGAGAGAGGGCCACCACTCCACAATTTTCTGCTTGAATCCGTCTATGCTGAGCCAAGCTGAGTTGAATTTGAATGGTTTGGGGCCCCAATTTACATCTACCACCGAGAGAGGAATAGGGCAGTGATCACATGTCGTTCTAGGAAGAGCAATCTGATTAACTGTTGGGAACTCCTTAATCCAGTCCGTGGATAGGAGAAACATGTCTAATCTCGACTGAATCTGGGATCTGCGCCCGTTAGACCAGGTAAATTTGGCTTCTGCCAGAGGAAGATCCACGAGTTCCTGAGCCTGAATCCAATCGGAGAAGGATTGTATAGCGAGGCCTGTTCTCCTTTTACAAGAGTACTCCTCCGCAAAACGGGTCACGTTGAAATCGCCCACGTAACAGCATGGGCCTAAGAAGGACTGTCTAATGGCAGTCAGCTCGTCCCAAAAATTAGGCCTTAAAGAATCGTCATTAGGGCTTATCTTGGAGAATAACCGCTTTAAAAAAGGCACCCGTCAACGAACTCTACAAGTCCCACTTGGAGGACTTCCAAGCAATTAGGATGCCTCTCGATGAGCCAACAACATCCAAAGACACGAACTTTGCATCCTAAGCTCCCCAAAGCGTGGCCATAAGTTTTTCAGAGAACAAAGGGACTTTGGTTTCCTAAAAGCAAATGACGTGCAGATTCTTTCTCCTGATAGATCCTTTGATGAGGCTCCGCTTCTGCTTGGAGCCTACTCCCCTGACGTTCCAAGAGAGAATAATCATTGGGGAACTAAGCTACCTTGAATACCCTCTCGTCCACGTCTCGCGGTAAACGTGGAGGTCGAAGCAGGAGAAGGTTGAAGCTTTAGTAGCTCTCTGTTGCTGACGGAGCGGGAGACTTGTTTGGCAGGGGTCCTAGATGGAGGGAGGGGCCTGCCCCTGTTCTCGATGAATTGGAACAAGTCAGTATAGTCTTCTGTTCTGTTACCGAACGAGAGGCCCAGCGATCGACCCATGTGACCCACCGCATCTCTAATCCATCTTTTGTTTTGGATTTCTTCAAAAATTTCCTCTCTGCTTTTGCCTTCCGTAGACACCATCGAGTTGTCTTCCTGTTGCTGATGGGGGAACTCTGAGCACATCTGGAGAGGTTCTGCGATTATCACGTCGGTAGAAATCTCCTCCTGGAACAGAGTAAGTGGACCCAAATCCGCCCAATCCCTACTCTGGGATAAGGGGTTGACTGGAGTTGAAGGGGTGGATGAAGCAGAAAGGGACTCGGAGAGCAGGTTTTCTGACATATCTCCTCTGGAGTTATCATCGCCTAAGACCGAATTGTTGGGGGGGGGGGGGGGGGGGGGGGTAGGGGGTAGATGACGTCGGAACGGGGAAATGAGTTTGGATGCGGGTATTAACTTGAGGGATGTCGGGGCTGAGGTTCAAGTGTAGCATAAGTTTAGGGTTGGGATTGATAGAAACAGGTTCGGATATTTTGAGTGAACCCCATTTGCTAGGAGAGCCAGATTCGGGTCGAGAACGGACCCTATATCGATGAGAGACGTCAGCCTTGGGGATGACGCCCGATCGTCCATCTGGATGGCCCTGCTACTGTCGACTAAGAGATCGGGTGACACGCATCGAGATCCTGCAGCTGAAGCAGTGTTGTCATTAATGGTTCTTGGACTATGATGATGCGGGAGGCTACATGTCTGCACGATCGTCGTCCGATGAGAGAAAGGCTCCTCCTCCCGAGACGGGGACTCTTGCTCGAGAACACGTGTCGCGATTTCCGGCGACTTCGGTATCTTCTCGCCGAAGCTAGAGATATCGTCTACCAGGCGTGACGCGGAAGTAGAGGAGAAGCTGCCACGTACCCCCTGGAAAAGCTGAAAACTGTCTTGATTGATGATCGCTACAGACAATCTGGCAGCCTGATGCACCGGTGGTTCACTGGAGTATGGTGCCTGTACTCCTTCCCGCGATCTGTCCTGCATCTGCACCGAAAGGTGGCCCGCTGGTTCCCTAGAACTCCACACATCTCCCCATTTGGGTTGAATCGATTCTGGAGATTCCTTTTAAACCGGGAGCATGATGATCCGATTATCCACCTTTTCGTGCACTTGGGTCGGAAGAGGAAGCCCTTTCTTTCTTCTCACCCGAGCCCTGATAACTCCAAGTTCCGCCCCCTGCTTAGTCTTGGAGTCGATTTCGAGAAGAAATCCCAATCGTGATGCTGCTGTAATGAGAAATTCGTCATACCAACACTCCATTGGGATATCCCAAATGGGGATCCAAATGTTTTCTTTACCAAAGATGGAGAATCCATCCCACGCCATGATTTTTAAGACCAGGCCAGAGGCATGCAAGTGGCTCGCCATTGTTAACATGTCTGGATTGAGACCTGGACACACTCTAACCCAGAGGGCATTATAGCCCAGGGGCTTAATTTCGGAGTTTCCATATTGGAAGCCTGTACATTCTCTAATCCATTCCTTGACTGCTGATATCAATGCGCCTTCTTTCGTTATGATCACCACAGATTTAGCCAATTCTGCTCGATTTTTGTCGAAAGTCTCCTGGTCCACTGTAACAGCGTAATCCGACTGCTCGTCCGAGTTCTTATTATGGTCGGAGTTGATCGGGGCTTTCGGGATCCCTTCCGGCGCCAAAGTGGGCGAAGCATTTCCATTTGGACCATGAATTAGAACGTCTCTGAAAGAATGACCCTTCGAATGAACAGGAAGTGGATTGGCTAGCCCTGGAAGGATGCTCTGGTGATCCAAGGGTTTGGAAGGTCTTGGGGAGGGCCGCTTCAGGTTAGCTGAGACGGACAAAGATTCCAGTCCAAATCGAGCCCTTTGAACCAGCATTTTTTTTCCATCGTAGCTGACACCATGAAGCATGGCAACCGCCCTAACTAGTTCAGCTTCGCTACTCATGCGGACAAGAGCGAATCGATACGTGGAAACTCGAGTAACTCTCATAAAATGCATATGCTTTGGTCTCTCTGTCTACCACCGGATCAATGATCAATTGTTCATTGTTTTGGTTTAGTGGCGGATGAGCTAGAGAAGAAGCACATGGATTTTCTTAGAGAAGGAAGTCATGTAGACCATAAATTCCCCAGTAATGAAGTGTGGATGCCCAAAAGAAATGAAAGCACTGATCGAAATGGGAACATGAATCATGTGGGTTACTACCTTAAAAAAAAAAAAAAAAGACTACTCATGTAGGTTGCTGCCTAGGGCTGTACATTGAGCCGAGTCGAGTCGAGTCGAGTCGAGGTGGGCCAAGCTCGGCTTGACTCATCCATGCTATGCTCGAGTTCGAGCTCGAGCTCGCCCTTGTTTGTCAAAGCTTTCGAGTCGATCTAGTGGTTCGAGTTGAGTCGAGTTTACCTCAGTAGGGTAAGGGAAAGAAAAAGAGGGAATGGGGACGGGTAGGGTCGGGTAGGGTTTTTTAGTAAAAACTTTTAAGTTTTAACTCCTTTTTTTAAAAGCTTAAATATATATATTATATATATTTAATATTAATATAATATATTATTAAAATATATTACTCGAGCCGAGTCAAGCTCGAGCTTGAGCTTCGAGTTGAAATACACCATGGTTGAACTTGGCTTGAACTCAACTCGAGCTTTAGTAAACAAGCTTGACTCGCCTTGAGTCGGCCTTTCAAGCCGAGTCAATCCGAGCTGAGTCGAGCGAGCTTTTCGAGCTAGCTTGACTCATGTACAGCCCTATAACCTATTGCTGCCAGAAAGTTTTCATGCATCTTTGCCTTTATTTTTTTTCTTTGGATCGGTTAGAACATCTTGTGTTCTAAAGGGGTTACTATTGATGCACAGGTGTCGGTTGTGCTGCAACTTGGGTTGGATCAACTCAAACCCGACTGTTCAAACCCAATTTCAAGTTGGGTTTTTATAGGTTCATGTTGGATTTTTTTATCTTGATTTAAACTTGGGTCAGGCTGGGATTGAGTCATATCCTGAACCGGCAAGTTGACTTTACCTGAAATCCAAACAGGGCAGATGAAACCCAACCTTACTCCAAAGTCCAACTTATAACAATATTGAGCAATCCAAGGTGGGGATCATCATATCAGTGGTATGAATCAGGTCTCATTATCCAATTCTAGAAAATTGGGTCGGATTGGGTTGTGGGTTTGGGAACACAAAAAGGGGCCAAGCTCAAGGTCAGGAGGTTGGGTTGAAAATTTGGTCGGGCTGGGTTAGCAACTGAGTTTTTGGGGTTGGCTGTAGGGTCCTTTGGGGTTTGGATACTCATGGGGCCTTTGGATTTAGGTTTTGAGTTGGGTTCAGAAAAATAAGAGCAATTACATGGTCATGCTTGGTGCTATTAAAACTAATTGGACCCCACATTGACCTGACCAGACTCGAACCCAATTGGACCCAATTTTTAATTGGGTCCAGTGTTTTACGTAGCGGTAGCGTGTTGTGTACTGATTCTCCGTCATCTTGTTTATTCGACGTACTGATTCTCACAATCCCAAGATATGGTTCATTCCATACACCCACAATCCCAAGATATGGTTAATTCCATACACCCAAGTAAATAAAATATAACTAATTCACACTGACAAGAAATCAAGGAAAAATACCTGGGAGAAAGAAAGCATTTGTGATGGTCAAATCAGTGATGTATTGATACACCGGAATTGCAGAAATGGAGAAAAGAGCAGACCCACAAGAATATTGGAATAAAGATACTAGCATTATTGAAACTGAAACTTCACCTCTTACAAATAGTTATATAAAACTCGTAAAACTCAGAAAATGCAATGTTCACGTCCTAGAACAACTCCTAATTATAGACCCAACAGAGACATCCTAAAATATTTACTAAATCTTTAACAAGAGTTTCCAAGAATTAGATTGAAGACCTTGGATTAGTTCACGGCCATTAGCAATGGCGAACACTAAAAAATGTGGAAGTGGGAGTCCTTAGGCAAGTTCACCTTAAATCTTTCTTTCAGAAGCTAAAGAAGTCTGCGGAGGACATTTTGTTTTTTCTGGGCTTCTTTTAGTCTACTCCTGCTCGTATTGCAGCATTCATGTGGATAGCGGCCAAAGGTAAAATCCTTACCATGGACAATCTCCAAAAGAGAGGGATCTGCCTGGTGAACAGATGCATGATGTTTCAAAAGGACGCGGAGTCAGTGAACCACTTGCTAATCCATCGTTTTCAAGCTCTTTGTGCTATGGCTTCTTTGACGCTTTAGGAACACCGAGAGATTCACTTCTCGACCACCTTGCTATCTTGAAGGCATCCGTATTCAAACAGAGGGCTTCTTGGAATCTCCTTCCGCTGGCTTTATGTTGGGAAGTTTAACTGGAGCATAATAGGCACATTTTCAATGATGCAGAAGAGTCTTTGAGCACCATTGCAAGCGGGATAAAAGAGGACCTTCTCACAGTGCCTTTGGCCATAAAGCATTTAATGGTATGGTCATCGAGGATATGGTCAGCAACTGGAATTGGATTCTGTGGAGCAGGCCTAAGAGAATGTCTAAGCAAAGTCGAAGGTCAAGGAAGGTGCTTTAGGTTGGTGGTTCAAAGTTGATGGCTTTTTTAGTGAAAGTGCAGGTAAAGGAGGCACTGGGGGAGTCCTGTTTGATAGTAGTGGCAAAGTGCATCTAACTTTCTCAGGCCTAGTTCGGAGTAATTCAAGCCAGCAGGTCATATAGCCTTGGCCTTTTTAGGAATCTCTGCTCATCATCTAGGAGCATTATCATGACAAACTAACTAGAATGTAATGCAGCCATTCTGATGTAATTTGCTGGATCTTAGGAGTTGATTTTCTGCCTTGGTTCATGTTTTTAAGCTCACAAGTGATTAACACCATTTCTGCCCATCATCTTGGTTCATGTTTCAAGGCTTACAAGCGAATTCAGAAGGTGATTGGAAGTGTCATTTCTGATAACCAGAGAGCTTTCATCCCGGGTAGGCAAATCTTGGACAGTGCTCTTATAGTGCACACATGTCTCGATTTAAGGTACAAAAGGGGTGATAAAGGTGTTGTATGCAAACTGGACATCGAGAAGGCCTATGATCATGTTGATTGGGGCATTCTAGACTAATGATGCAGCGTATGGGGTGCGGCTCAAAATGGCGCCTTTGGATAAGAGAATGCATACGTTCGGGCCACTTCTTGATCCTTCTCAATGGATCTCCGAAAGGCTTCTTCAAGAGTTCAAGGGACTTGCGCCAAGGGTATCTCTGTCTCCGTTCCTATTTTTCCTTGTGGTAGATGCTTTGGGGGAAATAATTGCTAAAGTTCAGGAGGAGGGCTTCATTCAAGGCTTCACGGTGGAGGGTAGCCTGCCTCTTCCCATCACCCATATTCTATTTGCAGATGACACTCCTTTTTTGTGACGCTTCACACACTATGGCAGAGAGGTTGCGGACAATTTTCCGTTGTTTCGAGGTAGTCTCCGGCCTCAAAGTGAACATAGCCAAGAGCAAAATGTTTGGGGTCGATGGAAATGGAAGAGGTGGAAAAACTAGCTGAGACTTGTGGTTGTGCGGCGGGGTCTCTTCCAGCTACGTTTGTTGGACTTCCTTTATGTGTGGGAAAACTGACAATTCATCTTTGGGATAAGGTTGTTGAAAGATTTGAGAGGATGCTTGCTAGATGGAAGACTAGATATCTTTTGATTGGAGCTCGCATCACCCTCGTTAAAGCAGTTCTATCTAATCTTTCTTTGTATTTCATGTCTCTTTTCAAATGCTCGGCTTCAGTGTTGTCAAGACTTGAGAAACTAAGGTGATACTTCCTGTGGCAAGGTGCGGAGGAGAAAAAGAAATTCCATTTGGTTAGATGGGACGAAGCTTGCATTCCTTATGACAAGGGAGGTGCAGGTATAAAGGACCTTAAAACCATGAATCTTGCTTTACTTGGTAAATGGATTTGGAGATTTGGTGAGGAAGAGGACACACTTTGGAAGAAGGTGATCAAAAGGAAATATGGTTGCTCGCATGGGGAATGGTGGATTAGGGAATCATTGATGTATAGAGCTTCTGCTTTATGGAAAGGGGTTGCTTCAGTGAAATCAGCATTTGGGGAAGGCGTTGGCTTCTATTTGGGGAATGGAATTAGAATCCGGTTTTGGGAAGATGTGTGGGCAAGGAATGTTCCATTGAAACCCGAGTTCCCTAGGATGTTCAGGTTGGCCCCCGGATCCATCCATCTTGGTGGCAGATTGTTTCACCCACACTGGCGACACGGTTTTTTGGAACCCCCCTTGTAGGCGTTTACTTCGTGATGAAGAAGTTGTTGAGTTCGCGGCTCTTTTGGAGCGCATTCATCTCTTTTTCCCATCTAGTGATGAGGCGGATGAATTAATATGGAAGGCTAACAGTTCGGGACAACTCTTGGCCAAGTCTTTCTATTCTCTTATTCATGGTCAAGACTCCCTGGTTGAGGATGGGCAACCAGTTTTGTGTGGCATTATAATATCCCTCCAAAGTTTGCGGTAAGTTCTTACTGTAGAAAATCTTCGTAAAAGGGGAATGACGCTTCCCAATATTTGTATCTTATGCACACATGATGAGGAGACGGTGGATCATCTCTTTGTGCATTGCCCTTTTGTGGGGTCGATTTGGATGGACATCTTGAGCCGGTTTCAAACGTTGTGGGTTTCGCTGGATTCCGTTTTTCCTCTTTTGTATGCTTGGCATGGAACGAGGCTTGGCAAAGCTAAGACTGGCCTTTGGAGGATGGCTTTGATAGCTATGCAGTGGGCTATGTGGGAAGAGAGGAATGCCAGATGCTCCAATGATGTGTCCAAATCAGTTGAATTTGTGTCTCTTAGGGCTTGGGCACTCGTTGTCGAATGGGCCTCTTGTGTCCCTAATTTTAAGGATTATATTTTTGAGTTTCCTGGGCAGCCTTAGGGTCGCCCCCTCGGCACCCCTGGTTGTATCATATTTTTGGTTTCCTAATAAAATTTCAATCATCTTTCAAAAAAAGAAAAAACCATTTCTGCCAGGCTTAAACACTGCGTTTGCCCTGGTTCTAAATGGTGTTAACTCTGCTGTTCCAGCTTTGGCTAAGTCAGTCACAAATCGTCCTGCTTTTTGTACTAAGAATTCCATTCCCCTTCCTTAATTTAATATTATTTCTCATTACCCTTTCCAAAAATAAATAAATAAATAAATCCTAACTATTGGATTGATTTCATATCAATCAAATCTGCCCAAAATAGCAACTAATGAATCTACAAGGATTTTTCTGAAACGTGATGGCCTAAAAGTAGCTCATGCAAATCCAAATAATCAGAACCCAGGGTCTTCAATTCAACTAGAATCCTCCAAAAATAACAATTATATTTATAGACCTTGAAATGTGGACCCAAAAACCATGAACAAACAATCCAAATTCAACTTCTACTGTTCTTCATGGCAGGTCTTGGACTTAACATCATTCCCCTAGGTTGGAAAGAACATGACACTGTTAGTTGGATATTTCATACAAGTGGTAGAGGTATGGATCCAATCTCTTCAATTCGTTGTCCATGATCCACATGCATTTAGAATGTCGCTTGTTCTTCCATCTCATCAAGTATTGTTGTACTGTTCTCGTTCGATGTCAATAGGTATAACAGTTGTCTTACTTTCTTGTTCTTCTTCTTCTTTCACTTCTCTCCTCCTTTTAAACTTTCTTATGCTGAATGAATCCCCATCCTCTTTATCAGATTCGGGCGCACAAAGTTGCTTCCTTGGGTGCAATGTGATACCAATAGTCTAATATCATTCTTGATGAAGGAATAAATGTTAGCGCAAGTCAGATACTCTGTATCTCTGTTCAATAGACATGGTCTCCCCATCAATATCTGACATGCAGTCATGGACTACGTCATTCCACAAAACCATCCCTATGCTTTTATCCTATAGAGAAGGATACCAAGCACCTAAATTCAATAGAGACTTCACCTTTTTTCTTGATCCAATGAATCCAAAACAGATGTCAATGTTCACATTCTTTTAGTTTTAACATATCTGGAATTTCCTGTGAGATTGTGTTCTTACTGCTTCCCCCATCTTCAAAGTCATGCATATCTTACCATTAGAATTGAAAAATGGTTCAAAAAATATTGTGCTCAAACCAGTGCACCTCATTAGTTACTCGAGGCATTGATAGCATCGCTTGTTGGATAAACCAACATCTCTACCTCTATACACATTTGTTACATCTTTTATAATCAGTACTTATCGTTACATGCATGTCCTTCATTCTCATGCTCTTTGTTGGGGCACGATTTGGTGTATCTTTGAAATTCCTTCATTGGCCAAATTTTCTTTTGTTCCGTGGTATATGAAGGACATTGAAAAGCACGATGTCCTAGTTGCCCATACTTGAAGTATGTGAAAGAGGTGCTACTTTGTCTCATCTTGGGTGCAATTGTCCCTCATCCATGGCTATTTACCCTCCCTCGACCTTGGGAGATCCCTTGGCTGTCTAACATTGGAAGTTAGCTTGCTGCCCCATTGCTAATGATAGCACTCGTTGTCACCAATTCGTTATCTAACTCAATTTATTATATCCTCCGGTTTCAATGCAAGTGTGTGAACTTTGGACATTTTAAATACTTTTTCTGCAAATTTATTCTATGTCCGGGTTATGACCATTAGCATATTTTGAAATTTTATGGAGTTCATACTTGCGAGACCCAACTCGTGATGCTAAGGTACGCAGTTCATTGGTGTATTCATTGACCGATTAACTCCCTTGACGAAGGTTTTGATATTTTGTATAGAGGTCACGAGCATAAGTCAGGGGTAAGTACTTCCTTTCTAATTTATTATTCTTTTTTTTTTCCTCGAGAAATTACTTTCCACTGATCTTGACATATTCTTTTGGCTTCAAAATTGTCATACCATGCTAATGCATGACCAAAAACTCGTTGGCTACCAATTTAAATTTGTGAGATGTGATTTCTTTAATTTTGGGTTCTCTATCATGTTCCAGCACTCTAAAAAATTCAGTCATGGGTATCTTCACTAGCCGGGGTCACTTGTTGTTGAATAGGACTGTAGTGGTTACCTCCCCTACGTGTCCTCCTGTTCTAACTTTCTTCGGATTCCCTCCACGCCGGAGTTCTCTTACATGATTAGTGATTTGTCAACTGTATGCATAGGTTGATATATGTTCATCGGGTATTGCAACATCTCTGATGCGATTCCTAAAAGACATCCTGAAATCCTTGTTACTTGAAGCAGATTTCTCAAGTGTTAGATTGATTCCATATCAATTAAATCTACCCAAAAAAGCAACAAATGAACTAAAAATATTCTGCCAAATAGGTAATGGCCTAAAAGCAGCTTATATAAATTTAGATGATCAATCCCCAGTTTCTTCAAGGAATCAACAAAATCTTCAACTAGAATCCTAATAATAGAAATTGTAGACCCTGAAATGTAGGCCCAAAAATCGTCAATGAAGAGTGCACAAATCCAACACTTGTTGGGCCTGGTGGTGGGGCTTGAGCCTACATCAATCCGCATCTGCAAAGATTTGATATAATGTAATTGCCTAAACATAGCTTATTAAAATCCAAAGAATCAGCCTTCAAGATCTTCAAAGAATCAACAAAATCTTCAACTGTAATCTTAAAAATAGAAATTGTAGATGCTGAAATTAGGCCCAAAAATCATCAACAAACAGCCCATGACACATGCTGGGCCTTGGGCATGCATCAATCTATAGCAGTCTTGTACATGACGAGTATATTGGGCTTGCATATTTTTTTATCTATTGCTTTCTGGGTTGAGCCATGGTTCTTGCATTTGAATTTGGAAATTTGTGGGTTTTCTCCATGTTACGAGTTGTTACTGATTATTCTGACTAAAAAAAGGTTATTAGTAAAAAAAATCATTAACAAACAGCCCATGACACATTCTGGGCCTTGGGCATGCATCAATCTAGAGCAGTCTAGTACATGATGAGTATATTGCGCTTGCAGATTTTTTACTATGGTTCTGGCATTTGAGTTTGGAATTTTGTGGTTTAACTCCGTGTTATTAGTCATTATCGATTATTCTGACCAAAAAAAAGGTTATTAGACATTGCTTATTTTAATGAAGTTGTGGTATGCGTTCTGGCAGCTTTTGTTTTGATTAGCAATTGGAATCCTGTTTTTAAGTATGTGTGTTCTATTTGAACTTTTATAATGATTTGAGTTTTTCTCTCTCTTCTTCTTCGCGGAACTGTGATTTATGTGGGTCCACTTGACTGAGTTTTTTTCTCTCTTCTTCTTCGCGGAATTATGTTTCTCTCTTTTTGTTGGCCTTTTCTTTCTTCCTTGAAGATATTGATCATGATCTTTGTATTTGGGCAGTTAGAAAAGTGGGAAGCTACAAGGAGACTGCAGGATTTGTGGAATGGGATTATGGATCTCTGCAAGCAGTGAATTGAAGCCCAAGGCTAGGTATGAGACTGACTAGCTACGAGTTCCCATTTTGGGGAGATGTCAGGATATTTTATCATAAAACAATATGTTTCCAGAGTTATGAGTGTATAGGTAAATTTGATGCTTTCATTAGCTTGTTGAATTTTGCATGAATCACCAGGGGTCTTTGGTTTCCATGATGAGACTGTTACTCTTATCTTGGTTTTTTCTTTTCTTTTCTTTCTCTCTTTACTTTTTTTTTTAATGAAATAAATATGTCAATGGAAATGGAGTGACGTTTTTTTTTTGCCCTCTGCCTTGATTCCTTTGGCAGTTGGAAATGATATAGTAGAGCTGATAGAGCCAACATTTGAAATAGTTGTGTTAAGACGTGGAAATGGTGACTGGATTCCAAATCAATCCGATTACTCCAAATCAAGATATGTATCTTCCCTCTTAATAAATAAAACACAAACATCTCCTTCCTGTTGCCACAAGAAAACCAGCCATACATCAATATTATATATAACACGAGAATCATTTGGACAGTTTTCCCTCCCAATTAGTTTTTGGAGGGCGCTGAACATTGCATAGTCAAAAAAAAAAAAAAAAAAAAAAAAAAAAAAAAAAAAAAAAAAAAAAAAAAAACATTGCAAAGTCAAAGGACATGAAAGACCTTTTGATTAAATTAAAGGGTATTTTAGGAACTTAAAAATATGACTGGTGTCTCTTGGATGGCTAAAATTTCACCCACAAAAGCCAGCCAATGGGTTGGGTTGCATTGCCCTCAAAAAGTCTCACAAACACCTGCTATTTCTCTTGAGAAATACTTTCATACTCGGGCAAAGCACAATGTATGATATGCAGGCAGTTAGAAATTACTGAGAAATTGCTTACATGGCATTCAAATAATTCAAAATAAACCATCCAAACTATGAATACCAGCTTTAGATGTATCATTAACCAAAATTACTTTTATTTGTTTATTAATTATTAGATTTCTGGACATTTATTGGATGATAAAAAAATGAAAAATATCCAATGGTATTATCTCAAAACAAGTGTCCACAACTCCCTCTTTTATCAGCCAGAGTATCATGTGACTCCTCTCTTTTATCTCAAAACTCTAGCCCCGACCCTCCCTCTCCCCAGTTTCTCTCCTCCATCAAACAAAGCAGCTTTTGCTTCAGGAGCTTCCATTGTATGATTATTGTTATCAGAAACTAGTGTGGTGATTACTTTAAAACTAACAAGTGTTGTTTAACCTGCGGTTTTTAGTTCCATGACAGATTGTAGAGTGATGGTTCCTATTATAAGTTATAATAGCCTCTTTAACAGGTGTGCTGAGTGTTTTTAAGCTTTGGTTATGAGGATTGTAACTTACAAGATAGCTGTTTCCATCGTGACCTTCCCACCAAAGAAACTATTGAACCTTGAATTGGAATGGGAATTCATACATGCTGCCAAGCTCGCAATTCATTTACTGGATGTTTAGTCTTTCTCTCACATGTAAAGAAAAGATTTCTAGGCAATTTGCAGATGGGGCTTGGCTCGTTCAAGGCACCTTACTGGAGATTGATGTCTTCTATTTAAACCCTACCATTTCACTTTCCCCGATTCCTTTTTAAAAAAGGGCACTCAAGTCACTGCATCTAAGCTTGCAGTTTGAGTCAGTTCAAGTAGCCTAATTTGCAGTTAGAATTGCTTGGATCTGATGATATTCATTGATTCAGATCACTGTAGGTCGATTCACAAACCGGGCTCAGTTTGTGACAATTCACAATTCAAATCATGCTAGGTAGATCTGCAACAGCCCAAAGGGCTGGTTGTGGATGGTGGTTTAGTTCAGAAAAGTAAATCTGCAACTGTGAAGGCATATGCGACTTCTCATCTTATTCTTGGAAGAGAAGATACAGAAGAGAAAAGAGTGACTAACAATTTTTTTTTTTGTTTTTAAAGTACAAAAATAAAAATAAAAAAGAAACTTCGACTAAACGCTTCAAATTGCAATCGGTTCAACTGCCCAACCTTCTGATGTAATGGTCACTTGTTTGTTGAATTAGGTCCATTGGCTATTCTTCAGTTCACTAACTGTTCAGATAGTTACGCTGTTGAGTCTGTAATTTTGGTTCATCACTCATCTTAGCAATCAACCATCTGGGCTATTCAATTTTTACTTATTTGTATGCTACATGCAGAAGTGGATCGAAGCACATGCCTGAACAGCAGAGCCCATCTAAACTGCCATTTGCGTGGTAATCCGCTCCGACCATTGGATGAGTCTCACTATGCAAATAAAGATTGACAAAAAATAAAGTCAATGCACTGATCCGCGGAGCCACAGGGTATAGTCTTTCTTGGACATCCTTTTGTTTGTAGATGGGACTCGACTTTCGATCACTGGCATAAACAAGGTGGGACTCATATCATGAGCTGCTCAGATCTCACATGTGTGCCATGTCGACAAGAGTTATTGTGAAGACTCTTGCTCGCGCGCACACAAGATATAGAGTAATGCTCACACACAACTAGTTGGACAAATCAAATTGGTCCAATTAACTGTGTATTTAATAGCAAAAAATTACTTTTCTATCCCAAGTAATATACCACATGTGAGGATCCGTAATATCAAGTTTTATATAAGTATGATAGAAATTATATGTCAAAGATCTGGCCTGTCCATTAAATAGGGCTTATTAATTATATTTTATGTGCTAAATTTAATAAACGATCATCATCAATGAAGCCACACATACAGGTTAAATATGTATGGCTAAAATGAATTTCCAATAGCCCCATTTTCTTCTAAATAAATATCATACCATTAATCATTAGAAATAATAATTTTTGTCCTTCACATGTTTAAAAGAAATCCTACCTAATTAATGGACCAGATTTCATATACATTCACTATACATTCACTGCACCTTACAAATACATCACATGTGTGCAGCATCCTAATTCATCCCATTTTCTCTTGAAATCCATTACGTAATTTACATATCAACTAAAGTTAATAAATGCTCTCGTGGGGGAGAGAAGCTGCCTGAGGTTACTTTGCAAAAGGAGTACCCAGCTTGGGTGGGCCTCACTGTGGTGTTAAAGTGAAATCCATCCCAACCATCAGGTGAATCACCCTCTGTTTGACCCAGGGCCAAAAAATCTGCCCATCTTTATTTCAGTTGGGCCACGCTTATTGGAAAAAATTTATCGGAAAATCTGACCATCTACAATGTTCCCTAAATGTGACCCACTTGAATCACATTTGAGCTTGATTGTTTAGCCTTTAAGCCAATATTTCGGTTTCGCATCTAATGGGTGTAATGGATTTTACATTCACATTATAGTGGGCCCTGTAAAAATCGAGGATGGATGTCTCTCTCCCAACTATTTTCCTTTGTGTGTCTCAAATTAATAACATATCATCTGAAGTTTTGGCTACGAGCCTATAACGGTATTACACATCTAATGGTCGGATTCGATTACACATATAATGGTCTGATTTGATCTCACATACACGTCAACGTGCGACCCATAAAATATCACTGCTAGCGACTTAGAGCTGGGCATCGGTCCGGGTCGGACCGGATTGGGCCTAACCCGGTTAGATCCGAAATTCTAATAGGCTGACCCAAAATCGATCCGATCCGAGACCGAGTCCAAGGTCACCTGACTTGGACAGATCCGTTGCTTGAATGACTTAACCCGATCCGAGTCCGACTCGGTCAGGGAAACCGAGTCGGATCGGGTTGGGCACTATTCGGATCATTTGATACGGTGTGGTCCACTTCAGTCTTCAATGTATCGTTATTTTTTGTTCAACGCCTAAAATGATATGTCAAAATGGATGAACGGCTTAGATAACAATATACATGAAGGTGGGCCCCACGTGACTATAAAAATGTGTATCACGCTTTCTCTGATGTATTAATGTATTACATTGACGTGTGCATGCAGAGACTTTCTTTTCACGCTAAGTACGTTACTTGCTTTATTAAGTCTAGCAAGTTATATGGGTCTGATGATGGGATATGTGTTATATCCAAACCGTCCATTCATTTGTGGAGCTCATCTTAAGGCTTGAGACTAAAATTAAGACAGATCTAACTATCATGTGGACCACACAAATTGTTTAACGGTGAAAATCATTCTCTGCTGCTATTTGTGATGTGGTCCACATGATCGTTGGATATTATTCATTTTTTGAACAATGCTCTATAATAGTCTCTAAAAATATATGAAGAGTATAGATATAATAAATACATCACTGTGGGGCCCATGTAACTTTGATATCCTTTGAACCGTTCGTACAACTCAGAGCTTGAGGAGCGTCAGTGCTCGTCTTGGCACGACACGTAACTATAGCTAGCGTCTACACACAGCTAGCACCTACAAGCTACAGCTAGCTACATAGCTGTGTATGGTACACCGGCAAATTTACTTGCTATTGGACACAATAAACTCTGTTTGTCCCCACCTTAAATGCGTGTGATTTATCCACACCGTCCATTCGTTTTTTCAAATTATTTTAGTGGTCGAACTCAAAATCGATGCATATCCAAAGCTTAAGTGGACCATACCGTAGGAAAAAGTAGAAGGATTAATAAAAACCACTCCGGATCGGGTAAGATCGGATCTGTCCGTATCCAATCGGATCGGGTTTTTGGGTCGGGTCGGGTCGGATCAGGGCCAATCCGAACCCGACCCGAAAACTATCGGATCTGGACGATCAGAATCGATCGGGCCCGATCAGACCATCGGTTCTGTTTGGAACGGTACCAAGTCGGGGTCTGGTCGGGTCGGATCCACTGGATCAGGCCCAAGTTGCCCACCTCTAGCTGGCGTCGCTCCCGCACCGGTTCCCATAAAATAGTCTAGTTCCAAGGAAAGATCGATATCTTCCGGAACGTACTTAGATTGTGTAGTGTACCACACGGCGTGGACGTCTATATATGGCAAAGATATGTGTGCCTCACCATGGTGTATTTGTTTTATCCACACCGTCCATCCATTTTCTCATATTACTTGAAGGCATGGCCCCAAAACTGAGGCTGATCCAAAGCTCAAGTAAATCGCACCAAAAGAAACAGTGGGAACAATGATGCTTGGTGTTAACATCTTCCTAGGGCCCACCATGATGTTTATTTGCCATCCAACCTATTCATAAAGTCATATAGACCTGGATGAAGAAGGGAAAATACAAATATCAACTTGATCCAAAACTTCTGTGAAACCCAAGAAGTTTTTGAAGGTAGGCCTTCAATCCCCACTTTTTCTTGTGGTGTGGTCTGCTTGAACGTTGGATCTGCCTCGTTTTTGGGATCATACCCTAAAATGATTTCAAAATATGTATGGACGGCGTGGATAAAACGTATAAATCATATTGGGACTGATTTTAAGTCCCTTGATTTAACATTGGGTGATCCACTTGACGGTGGAATTGGATTTCAAATTAACATCATAGCAGGCCCATCTGAATGACCAACCTTTGTGACTTGAAATCACTCATCTCTAGTGGTATTCATCTATGTAATTGAGTAGTGCCGCAGCGCGGACAACCACCCTCCTAGAGCTGTACACAAGCAGAGTAAGCTCGATTACTCGCTCGACTCGACTCGAAATGAGTTTGAGCCGAGCATGAGCTTATTTTTGATAAATGCATATGCTTTCTTTATCAATCTTGTAAAGCTGCATGAATCGCCTTTGTTATACAATTTTTAATTGCTTGCCTCATTGTAGAATAAAAAAAGTAGGTTCTTGCTTTTTATCATTGTAGAATAAAAAATGCCCACGTTTGGAAATTCAAAGCTTTGTAGAGGATGTTGTGTTTTTTCAAAAAAAGAAGAGAAAAGAAAAGAAAAGAAAAGAGGAAAAGAATAAGAAAAAAGAAAATCCTGGTTGTGACTCTTGGTGATTCTTGGTGACTCTGGTGAAATGGAGCAACTTTGAATTCAAATTGTGGTAGGAAGTTGCAATTTAATGAAAAGACACCATGAAAGATATGTCCTTTCGTGATAGGGACTCAAAATGTTCATTCTATCTCTATAAAATCCAATCTTGGGTCTTGCCACAGCAACCACAATCTTCTCTCTCCACCATTTTCTTATTTTGAGTCGTTTTGAAATATCTGCAGAAATTGCGGAAGTGAAGAAGTCATATGTACCTTGCAAATTTAAAGAAGTCAGGTGTGTAAACTGAAGAAGTGTGTTTGGGGTGCGGTTTTGCAAGCTGAAGCAACATTTCTCCAGTTAAGGAGAGGAAGCTTAAGATAGCGACACTGTAACGCACCTTAAACATTGGCATGGTGCTAATATCGCCTTAAAGACATTGACACTGTAAAACGCCTTAAGCCTATCTTTAAGTGTATTCTTCTTTCATACAATTTTTTTCTCTTTCATTGGATCCAATCTCCATTATCAAAATCCAAGAATGGCAGGAAGTAGTTTATCAGGAAGCAGTTCATCAAGTTCCATACAAATCATGGATCTAGATCCAACATGGGTGAGTTCTTTGAAAGAGAAGATGCAGGCCCATCCACAGCTACTAAAAGAGTCGGCAGGTAGTATTTCGTGTTCCATCTACAGAGTCCCCGAGTGCTTTCGTGAAGCGGACGAAAAGGCCTACACCCCTCAGACTGTCTCTATATCAGAGTAATGCGAAAACATGCAGTAAGTCCATGAATGCTATCAGCTGTACCAAAGTTATATGATGCAAGGCATGAATGCTATCGGCCATACCAAGTCCATGCGATGCGAGACCTATGTAGCCAAATGTCATATACGAGATGCAAAGCAAGCATGCCAGTCCTCATCAAGTACACATATCAATACAGTTTCTCTCTGGATATCACTGGGGTCTAATACACTTCACACTAATTGCCTCTTCCCTAACTGAGTGGAAGAGACCACACTATCCGTCTGACCAGTAGTCTGCCAATACCTACCTGGCTATTCGATAGCGGACTCATTTGCGAGCTGGTCAAACTCAGCCTAGCTTATAGCTCCCTCACTCGGGCGGATAAGGCCACACCCCCTTCCGACCGACCACAACACAGTGGGAGACGCGGCCTACTGGTATTGGGCACTCGGGCGCTCGTGTATCCACTTGATCTAGACGTTGGAGCATCTCCTGGTACCAAAAAGGTTATGGAATTTTCTCTCAAGGACATCCTAAGTGCCCACAATGTTAAAGCCAATATTTTCGGTATCCGATACGACCATCCACGATGTGCCTGTGGAGGCCACGACCCTAATGTCGCTAGGGCGTGCAGTGATCACGACACACAATGCGAAATGCATGAGTGACACCGTCAGTCATGCAACAATCCTATGCGTACTGCGCGATCATGTGGGGCACTCCGTCTTATAAGGAGTCCCGTAAATGTTTCAGCCCAACGGCTTATGCTATGATCAAACATTCCTCATATCAAGCATACATATGATGCGTATGAGCATGAATCATGGAATTATACTAAGCATGTTATAAAGTTATGAATTATCAACAAGTATGGGCCTATCAATCGGCCCTGAGGAGAGTTATAATATGGACATTTAACCAACATTATTCTTACAATGTGGACATCAAACCAACATTGCTCCCAAGGCATGACCCACCATAAAACATCATTACATAAACTATGGAAGAATCACACATTGCAATGGATCATAAGGACATCTCGTTGGGCCTCGACCCATCGGCCTTAGATACATCATATGGGCCGCATCATATGAGCCTTATATAACTCAAGTGGGCCACATCAATGGGCCTTATGTACATTGCAATGGGCCATAACCCTTGGGCCTTTGAATACATCACAATGGGCCCTCATAACATGGGCCTTACATTCATATCAAGGTGGGTCTCAACAACGGCCTCAAGTATGTCAATATGTGTGTGTGTGTGTGTGTGTGTGTATATATATATATATATATATATAAATGAATCATATCAAAAGATCCACTGGACCGCACTCCAAATAATGGTAGTGACAATGATTTCCACCGTTAAAAATCCTACAGGGGCCCATCGTTATGTATTTTTGGGATCCAACCTATTTATAAGTTAACATGGAGGTAGATGAAGTAAAGGCAACACATCGTCTTGATCGGAACTGCCGTGGCCCTTAAGAAGTTTTGAACGGTGAATGTTACTATCCCCACTATTTTAAATGGTGGGGTCCACTTGAACTTATGGATCTGGCTTATTCTTTAGCTCATGCCATAATGAGCTTTCAAAGTGGTGGGATGGTTTGGATGCAACACATGCATCGTGGTGGACCCCACCGTCCAAACAGTGGACGGCGTGAATACAACACATACATCATTGGGTGGGTCCCACTGTCCAATGTTGTGGACGGTGCGGACAGAGCACATACACCATGGTGGTTCCCACCGTCCACAGTCGTGGACGGTGCGAATAAAACACATACATCAGTGTGGGTCCCACGTGGAGCCCACCATAACGTTTAATTTCCATCCAATCTATTGATAAGGTTACACGGACCCAGATGAATAGGAAAAACAAATTTCATAATGTTCCAAAACTTCTGTGACCCAGAAAAGGGTTTCAATGGCAGACATTCATCCACACTGTTTCCTGTGACGTGGGCCACCCGAGCTCAGGGCCCACTGTCCCAAAGGGGACCCAACAAATGCACGGTGTGGATAAACAACATACATCATGATGGGGCCCACGGCTGGGACCGTGGGTCCTTGCCTACCGTCCGCCTACACGCTGCAGGCGCTGCCTGCGTGCCTCTAGCAGCAGCAGCGTCTGCTGCATATGTTATTATTATTATTATTTTTTAATCTAGTTTTTTCGCGGTTTTTCATACGTGAGGCCCGCATCGGAAGAATCCGCTCCAACCATTGCACTTTACGGCTCAAGACAAATCAAACGAGCCCCATATTCGACGTGTTTTGGTGTATAAAACCATCAGGGTTGGTTTCAACGGTAGGAAATGTTGTTTTCTATGCTATGGCCCGCCAGAACACCGGATTGGCTCCATTTTTCGGCTCAACGCCTAAAATGACCTGAGGAATGAAATGGACGGTGTGGATTAAATACATACATCGAGGTGGGGCTTGCATAAGCAGTCCACCCCAAAACCCCTTTTTTTCTGCTGTTGCTGTTAGTACACCCACTGTGTGTAGCCCGTCCACCGTCCAGGGACGCTGGACGGTTGCATATAACACATTTAAGGTGGGCCCCACCCATAGACGTGCTACTAGGGTGGGCCACCAAATGGTTGGGTGGTGTGCATAAGGCACACATCAAGGTGAGGTCCATTTGATGAACGGTTTGGACATCTCATAGCTCATTAAGTGGGCCACACAATCACATCTTCGCACACAAAACAAATGAAAAAAGAGAGGGAGAGAGAGAGAGACACGTGATGGAGGGATCCCGACATTATGGGCCCTCCCTTGCATGATTTAAAACATACATCAAGTGGGTCACATTTCATATGGGCCCACCGATTAAAATCAACGGTGGAGATCTTTTCTCCACCGAAATGGAGGGTCTAGATGACCCTATCCATGCAAGGAAAATAAACATCATGATGGGTCCATGGAGAATGACCCCATCATGAAACGATCATGAGGATCAAGGTGGGCCATCGGCCACATCTTAGGGTCCAAAGTGAGATCCATACCTTCGATCGGTAGACCTCACTTGGCCCATCATAAAAACATGAAAACTAGCCTATAGAAGCACCCACCATTCGATCTTTTTGGTCCGTTGGAAAGTCGATCTCCTTGTGTCTCACTTTGATGAAGAGTGATGAGGTTTGAAGGGCTAGGATGAAGGATTTGCGAGAGGAAGTGGGCCACGCACAACACCCTTTTTCTCTTCTTAGAAATGTTGGACGTCCACTCTTTTCTCTCTTGGTGTTGCTTGGAAAAAGTGTAGAGAAAGAGAGAGAGAATGGGTGGTTGTAAGAGAAAGGGAGTGATGGGTGATGGAGTGATGAATGTGAAGTGAGTGATGGGTGAGGTAAGAGACTTGTTGACTTTTAGGGTTTGCTTGACTTGTGGAGAAAGAAAGCATGGGTTGCTCTTATACTTGACATGAGGTGATTGATTAATTGATTTGAGTGATTAATTGATGGGACATGATGTAGAGATTCTCTTGGGATTGCAACTGCGCGGCATTTTTTCGAAATAAATTTCGGCCCACATCTCTCGGCCAGGGTATCGGATTGGTGCGTAAGACGAGGCGTTGGAACCACAGCGACAGTGCGGTCGTAATAGTACAAATCTCGGATTAAGCTGACTCAAATCTACGGGATACGACTTAGGGTCGCGCGCAAACGTCGATTATCGGTCGCAGGTTGTTAGAATTCGCGGGGAAGGATCGCGGAAGTCGACAGAATAGTACGGACTAGGATACGAGTATTATAACTTTTCCCAACTAATAAAAATTTCATCCTTAAAATTTATACTACCATAGCAGCTAACCGTAACTCAGAAGGAAATAGGAAACATAACATCATATGTAATTAAAACACAATACAACATACAATCAAACATCGAAAAGATGGGGATAGCGCTCGCGAATCTCCACCTCACGCTCCCAAGACGCCTCATCCACTATGATGACCCTACTTCACCTTCACCAAGGGAATGACCTTGGTCCGCAGGACCTGCTCCTTCCGATCGAGGATACAAACTGGCTGCTCAATGTAAGAAACGTCCTCATGAACCTCTAATGGTTGCCAATCAATAACGGGAACGATGTTTGACCCACACTTCCTCAACATGGAAACATGGAAGACGTTGTGGATGCCAGACAACTAAGATGGCAAGGCAAGCCGATAGGCCACGGCGCCGACGCGCCCGGTAATCTCGAAAGGTCCTATAAATCTCGGGGCAAGCTTGCCCTTCACTCCAAAACGAACCACACCCTTCATGGGTGAGACCTTGAGATACACATGGTCCTCAACGATAAACTCCAAGGGACGACGCCGACAATCAACAAAACTCTTCTGCCAGCTCTGAGTTGTGTGCATCCTCTGCCTGATGATATCAATAGCCTCTGACGTCTGCTGCATAAACTCGGGACCCAGGAGACGCCGCTCTCTAACCTCGGTTCAACAACTCGGAGATCTGCACGGTCTGTCATATAATGCTTCAAAAGGAGTCATATCAATGGTCGCTTGATAGCTGTTGTTGTATGCGAACTCAGCCAATCTCAGGTGCTTGTCCCAACTACCCGAGAAATCAATTGCACAGGCCTGAAACATATCCTCAAGGATCTGGTTGACCCTCTCGGTCTGGCCATCGGTTTGCGGATGGTACGCGGTGCTGAGCTGCAAATCAGTCATCATTGCTCTTTGGAAGCTTCCCTAAAACTGATATGTGAACCTCGGGTCTCGGTCAGAAACGATCGAAACAGGAACACCGTGCAGTCTCACGATCTCATCAACAAACATCTTAGCGAGCCGGTCCACATGCCAGGACTCATGAATCGCAAGAAAATGTGCCGACTTTGTCAGACGGTATACGACAACCCAGATGACGTCATGACTGCGCTGTGTCCTTAGCAAACCTATGACAAAATAGGTAGATATGTGCTCCCACTTCCACATCGGAACGCTCAACGGCTGTAATAGACCATGGAGTCTTTGATGATCGGTCTTGACACGCTAGCACGTGTTACACTCAGCCACAAAACTGGCTATCTGGCGCTTCATCCCTCACCAAAAATACTGACGTCTCATATCGCGATACATCTTCATCGAGCCAGGGTAGATAAAGAACCGCGATCGGTGTGCCTCGATCATAAAATCTCTGCGTAACTCAGGAATATCCGAGACACATAATCGCCTCTGAAACGAAGTCCACCATCAGAACCAATCTGCCAGTCTGATTGACTCTCAGATGCTGCTTCTACTCGGTATTCCTGCAATGACTCATCTGCCTGCTGAGCATCGATCACCCTTGCGACAAGAGAATGTTGAATCGACAGGCTCGATAACTGCACAATAGAAGACTACAGGCCGATCTCGAAGTCATACTCTGTTATATCCTCGAGTATCCTCCACTCCTGAATCATCAAGTGCGCTACCAGGCCTCGTGGTTGACGGCTGAGGGCATCCGCCAGCACGTTCGCCTTGCCCGGGTGGTACTGGAGATCAAAATCATATTCCTTCAGGAGCTTCATCCAACGCCTCTGCCTCATGTTCAGCTCGGACTGAGAGAACAGATACTTCAAGCTCTTGTGGTCAGAGAAGAGCTCGAACCTCACCCCATAAAGATAGTTCATCCACACCTTCAGTGCGAAGACAATTGTTGTCAGCTCCAAATCATGTGTGGGGTAGTTCAGCTCATGGACCTTGAGCTGACGAGACACATAAGTCACCGGCTTCTCGTGCTGCATCAAAGCAACAACCAAACCAACTCGCGAGGCATCGGTAAATGCAACAACCATCACTCCCAGAGGGAAGAGTGAAGACAGGAGCAGACGTGAGGCGGTCCTTCAGCTCCATAAATGCTTGCTTACAAGTGTCGCTCCATACGAACTCGACACCCTTCCGGGTCAACATGGTCAACGGGGCTGCAATACGAGAGAATCCCTCAATAAAACGTCGGTAGTAGCCCGCCAAACCAAGGAAACTGCGGATCTCAGATGCGTTCGTGGGCTGGCCCCACTGACGCACAACATCAATCTTCGAGGGGTCCACTACGAGACCCTGCCTCGTCACCACATGACCGAGGAACTTCACCTCCTCCTGCCAGAACTCGCACTTCTCCAACTTCGCATAAAGCTGGTGTGCACAGAGGGTCTGTAAGGTAATCTCCAGATGTCGCTCATGTTCCTCACGGGTCCTCGAATATATCAGAATGTCGTCGATGAACACCACAACAAACTGATCGAGATACGGACGGAAGACCTCGTTCATCAACTGCATGAATACTGCGAGCGCATTGGTCAGTCCGAAGGACATGACCTGGAACTCAAAATGACAATAGCGCATCCTGAAGGCTGTCTTCGGGATATCCTCATCTCGAACCTGAACCTAATGATTACCGGACCGCAAGTCTATCTTCGAAAAGAACTGCGCCTCCTGCATCTGATCAAACAGATCATTGATCGTAGGGAGCGGGTATTTGTTCTTGATCGTAACCTTGTTGAGCTCGCGGTAGTCCACGCAAAGCCTCAATGAGCCATCCTTCTTCTTCACGAAGAATACTAGCACTCCCCATGATGAGCTGCTCGGACGGATAAAGCCTAACTCACGCAACTCGTCCAACTGCTTCTGCAGTTCCCGTAACTCACGCACTCCCCATGACGGTGCCATACGATACGGGGCCTTCGAAATAGGCACGGTACCAGGTACGAGATCAATCTGGAACTCAGTGTGCCGACGAGGTGGTAACCCTGAAATTTTCTGAAACACATCAGGAAAACCACGAACAAATGGTAGTTGGTCGATACTCAAAGCAACTGACTCCTCGACGGCACACGATAACAACAAGAAAGCTGCTCTCCTCTGGGCTTGGCAACAAACTGGAACTCTGGCATGCCGGGTATACAGAACGTGACTATCCTCGCAGAGCAGTTCAATATCGCGTGGTACTCAGTGAGTCAATCCATACTCAGGATGACATCAAACTCGGACATCGACAATACAAACAAATCAGCGGGCAAAAAGATATCCCCAATCAGAACGGGGCAAGACAAGCAAAATCGGTCTAATACTGCAGTCTTCCCCAAGGGTGTCGATACTAACAAACCCTCACGGACAGACTCCATCGGCAAACCGGTCGATTGGCAGAAATCAGCGGCCACAAAGGAATGCGATGCACCAGAATCAAACAATACACATGCAATGCATGCTGAAACATGGAGAGTACCCTCGACGACCCCTCCTGATGACTGATGGTCCTGTTAGGCGGCATAAAATCTAGCTTGGGCCTGCTGGGGAGGTGCAGGTCCCCTCTGAGATATCTATTAATGTTGTTGCCGTGTGGCGGCCTGACTTGCTGCCTCTGCTGCTGTGGGGGAGGCCCCGGAGGCTGGTGCTGTCGCAGAGGTGGATGCGGTGCCCTCGGCTGCTGTTGCTACGGATGGGGACACTCGTGCACACGATGTCCTGTCCAATCGCATCCAAAGAAGGTACCTGTGAACGGTCCCGAAGGTGGTGCTGGGGGTGTCACTGGTGCTCGAAATACTGGGCGGGTCGTGCGCCACTGCTATGAACGACGCTGCTGGTGGGAACTACTAGAGGACGCCTTCCTCTTCTGATCTCCCCTCTAGTCACGGGCTTTCTGCAAGCTGACCCAATCTGACTCGTAGATCTGGGCCCTCTCTACGATCTGCTCAAACGTCGGAAGCATGTGTCCGATCACACGACTCCTGAGGGCAGGAAGCAAACCGTTCTCAAAACGGCGGGCCTTCCGCCCCTTATCATCAACAAGTTATGTCGCGAATCTCGACAGCGCGACGAAACGTGCCTCATACTGGGATTCCATCATGTCCCCCTGGACCAGAGTCTCAAACTCTAATGCGCGCTGCTGTCGCACATGCTCGGGAAAGAACTTCCGGTCGAACCAGTCTACAAAGTCCTCCCAGGTCCACTCAAAATCGGTCGCTACCGATCGGGCGACAGATGCCCACCAATGCTGAGCCTCACCCTGAAAAAGAAATACGGCTAATGGGACTCGTTGCTGGGTCGTACACTCATGGTGTCGAATATCTTCTCCACCTTGGAGCACCATATCTCCACTGTAGTAGGGTCTGGCTCGTTTCGAAAACGTGGGGGATCGTGCTGTCAGAAGTCCTTGAGAAGGGCGCTAGCACGCTCCTGCTCGGTCTTGGCCGGCGTAAAAGTGGGATGTCTGCTCTGCCCCTGAAGAATAGCGGTCATCGCCTGAAGCATCTACTGCACCTGGGTGACACTCACAGGTACTGTCGGATCCGCACCGGTCTCAAGTAAAGAAGTGGCATCCTCAGGCTGGAAAGTAGGAATATACGGTGGTGGAGCGGGAGTCGCAGGTGGTAGAGCGGGAGTCGCAGGTGGTGGAGCGGGAGTCGCAGGCGGTGGAGCGGGAGTCGATCGAGTCGCTCTTCTAGGCGGCATGTCCTACAAAAAGGAACAATGACCTATCAGCCTTGAGAATTCTCGAAGGCATAAACACTAAGGGTCTATGTCGAAAAATCGCTAAGTCATTCGGACTTGGGACTTATTCATTCTAAATTCATAGTAGATATGTGATGTGAACTCAGGCATTCCCAAGTTATGCTCTGATACCAACTTCTGTCATGCCCCAAACTCGAAAAACGGGCTCACAAAATTTTCGATCACCGAATCCGGTGTCAACAGCCTCCATAGTACCCCATTCTCGGCTCCCAGCGCTCATACGTCGGATTCCGATTCTGGGATTATACAAGGAGAATTTTCAATATGAATTTTTTTGGTAATAGAGCATAACCACAAGTATAACCAAGTCACAAAACAACATCACCACATATCCACTATATTAAAAACTTTAAGTACAATGCGGAAAGAGAAATACAAGGTGATAAAAAAAACTCCAAAATAATCCGACACGCGCTCCTGCCTCAACGCTGCTGTGATCCAACGACACCCGCACGCAACGGTCGTGCATAAGCTTACAAAAGCTTGGAGGGTGGTGTTAGTGTGTGCGCAAGGCAAGCGCCAAGTGTACAATATCAAAGTAATGCGAAAATACGCGGTAAGTCCATGAATACTATCAGCTGTACCAAAGTTATATATGCAAGACATGAATGCTATCAGCCATACCAAGGCCATACAATGCGAGGCCTATGTAGCCAAATGTCATATGCGCGATACAAAGTAAGCTGTCAGTCTTCATCAAGTACACATATCAGTACATTTCCTCTCTGTATATCACTGGGGTCTAATACAATTCACACTGATTGCCTCCTCCCTAGCTGTACAACCAAGCAAGTGGAAGAGACCACACTATCCGCTTGACCAGTAGTCTGCTAATACCTACCTGGCTCGTCGATAGTGGACTCATTTGCGAGCTGGTCAAACTCAGCCTAGCTTATAGCCCCCTCACTCCGGCAAATAAGGCCACACCCCCTTCCAACTGACTACGACACAGTGAGAAACGCGACCTACTAGTATTCAACACTTGGGCTCTCGTGTATCCACTTGGTCTAGACGTTAGAGCATCTCCTGGTACCAAAAAGGTTCTGGAATTTTCACCCAAGGACATCCTAAGTGTCCACAATGCTAGAGCCAATATTTTCGGTATCCGGTACGACCATCCACGATGTGCCTGTGGAGGCCACGACCCTGATGTCGCTAGGGCGTGCAGTGATCACGACACACAATGCAAAATACATGAGTCACACCGTCAGTCATGCAGCAATCCTGCGCGTACTGTGCAATCATGTGGGGCACTCCGTCTTATAAGGAGTCCCGTAAATGTCTCAGCCCAACGGTTTATGCTATGATCAAACATTCATCATATCAAGCATACATATAATGCGTATGGGCATGAATCATGGAGTTATACTAAACATGTTATAAAGTGATGAATTATCAACAAGTATGGGCCTATCAATGGGCCCTGAGGAGAGTTATAATGCGGACATTTAACCAACATTATTCTTACAATGTGGACGTCAAACCAACTTTGCTCCCAAGGCATGGCCCGCAATAAAACATCATTACACAAACCATGGAAGAATCACACATTGCAATGGACCCTAAGGACATCCTGTTGGGCCTCAACCCATGGGCCTTAAATACATCAAATGGGCCGCATCATATGAGCCTTATATAACTCAAGTGGGCCACATCAATGGGCCTTATGTACATTGCAATGGGCCATAACCCCTGGGCCTTTGAATACATCACAATGGGCCCTCATAACATGGGCCTTACATTCATATCATGGTGGGCCTCAATGTAACGCCCAAAAAATGGGGGGTCGAGCATAAGTTCCACTCCCGAGTTCCAACACATCACTTATGCAACATAGAAAATTATGATTAAATGTCGTCCATGTTAGTGCATTAAACATGAGTGAGATTACACCAAAACAACATATCATACTCCAGAGACAGTTAAATTACGCAAGCGGAAGAACTGTGATAGATATATAAAGTATATAAACTGCTGTAAGTCTCCAGAGTGTGAACATGTTACCAGATTAAGTATATACATGTATACTTCCCAACATGGACCAAAAATGAATATACAAGTGTGATTCAAAAAGACAAAATAGCAAGTGTAAGGGCATCTAGTCAACATCTTAAAAGTCCCCGTCGATCAGGCCACGGCTCACAGGAACCCGCCTGAAAACTGCATTAAAAATAATGCCTCCTCGTCATCCTTATAGTCCGGCTCCGTCTCGTAGGCATCACCTCCACCTGCAATTAAGACAGAGTCTGGTTGGTGTGTACAACACTGTCCCGTAACGTGGGAGTGAGTGATCAACTCAGTGGAACCATGAAGCAAAGGTTAACATGTTACCAATTCAGTCAAGCAGCAATGATAAAACAATATAATCAAACATCCATAAGTACTCTAATTAATGCAGGAATGGCATGTATAAATGATGCATGCCCTTGCCTGCACTTCCTCTGCGATCTTCATCTAACGGTTGCGCATGTCAGTCACTTCCTCAGTGCTCTCTACTCAATGCCAAACGACACATGCAGTGCTATGCATGAGCGTGATTATTAAGTTCTTGTTAGTCCTTTTCATGCAGCAGGATTGAGAAACTAAGGTATCTCTCTTATATCATTTTTCAAACAATGATCCATTATAGGGTCGTCAGTTCTAGTAAATCTCATACGATGTTGCGGTTCTAGGTCACTGCAAAAGGCTCTTCACCACGATGTAGTGTAGGCCTAGTTATACTCTAGTTACTACGAAAAGGTTCGTCGCCTCTACGCAGGCTCAGAGTATGCTCGAGGTCACTACAAAGGGCTCGTTACCTTATCAGTGTAGGCCGATAGCTCGAATACAGTGTCTCATACCATTGTATTCGGTTCACGAGGCGGTGTTGCTCAATGGTCACTACGGGGAGGCTCGTCGCCCCAACGTAGGCCGACAGCTCGACCACGATATCTCATACCACCATGTTCAGCTCATGAGTCTTAGCGGATCGAGGTACAAAGGTTAACGGGGTTTCCACTGGTGAGTTTGGTACCCTAGGTTCAAGCAGTAGCGTCCAAACATGGTGAACATACATCGGACCAATCGAGTTACTTGACGAGCTCGACTAGCATGAGCGCACGTCGAGCTGATTGACATGAAGTGCGTGCACATTCCGCGTGGCCTAATCACTGTTAACAACCGAAGTACGGCTCGGATTCGTCAGGCACGTCCCCTGTAGCGAAACAGGATCAGCCACCTATTCAGGATCTGTTACCGATTGCCTAAACTAAACGGTAGTCCCAAACACATCCAATTCCAACAAGTATTCATATGATATAGTCAAAGCAGTAATAGACACATAATTTCAATCCTACAACCATTTGAGCATGTTATGAAGTACAACATACACAGGAATACACACATGCGCATTTCATAAGTAAAGCAGAGAAAGAATATAAGTTACATGGAGGAAATCATACACATCGTTAAGGTAGTTGAGAATCTCATCTCAACACCCATATAAAGTATAATTTACTACATACTCGTTCATTAAGACATTTCTACAAACACTTATACTACATATTCCAACATACATGACGTATGTTGGTGATAACACATATTAGGGCAAATCCTTTCACCAAGGAGTTGTCACGTATACCACAACCATATGTCTACGACAGTTAATCATGGTAAACACAAATCCGGATTTCATACTCTTACAAGCATTTCAACAAACACATGAAATACACTATTGTCAACATAATTCATATGTATACATAAAGCGAAACGGACATCGCATTTGCCATGTGAACTGGCACCAACGTCAGTAATAAATCATTAACCGACATTGAAAGCCTTGAAAACCATAACCTATACGTTTATAGTCTGCACCTTACGTCGATAAACGCGTATCAGATTCATTTTAGACACTTAGTCTTTGTCTACGGCGGATTGACAACCTATAACAAGAATTAGGTTAGCTATTTCATAACTTACACTATCTGGAACCCTTAAACATATGGTTTTCTTACCCAAGTACGTTGTCGAAAACGCCGGATTTGTGACAGATAGGGTAGCTAAGTGCGTGGAGTTACGGGATCAAATCCCAGGATGAATCTCCAACTCTCTCTCTTTCCTTTTCTTTTCTTCTCCTCTCTTTCTTAGGGTTCTAAAATTCGTATGGAATATGAGAGAGATGGTTTAAGACCCTTATATAGGCCCAGAACTGATGAGAATGGCCCAAGGGCCATGGTATACTTAGGTTATAGCCAAAACTCATCTGTTTCGGCTCAACGAAGCACTTCTGGAGGCCCCCTTTCTGCGTGCGGTCGGACTTAAGCTCCCTGACATTGGATATAGGTCAGGCTGAGTTTTCGTTCCGATCAATTTTACAGATCAACCGTGGCGGACCAGTTTCAGTTCAACAGTCACCGGTACTCGATCAGGGCCACAAGTGTACCAAAAATATTTACGTTTCTCACATACTTCGCTCCGGGCTCAAGTTGTATATTTATGGACATAGTCAGGACTTGATTTTCGAGATGGTTGTCAAGCCCAGCAAGGCGGTCATAATCGTTTAGTTTCGCGGTAATCGGACTTTCGACGTGCGGTCCAGGTTCGATACAGAGCTTCGTGATGCTCCCGAGAGCACTGGGTAATGAGATTGATCCTAGATTATAGGGTAATGTAGCGCCGATGATTCTGCAAGTTTTTGGGTCTTGCAGTTCGTATTTAAAGTGGTTTAAGCGAATTTCTCAGTTAATTTAGTTTAACATTTAGTTAATTTCGTCTAATTTCTAAAGGATTTTATCCTGAGTGATTTCTACCTGAGGTGGTACTCGAGTCTTTGTACGGATTTTTTCGAGACATTACACTCAACAACGGCCTCAAGTACGTCAATATGTATATATATATATATATATATATATATAAATCATATCAAAAGATCCACTGGACTGCACTCCAAATAATGGTAGTGACAATGATTTTCACCGTTAAAAATCCTACAGGGGCCCATCGTTATGTATTTTTGGGATCCAACCTATTTATAAGTTAACATGGAGGTAGATGAAGTGAAGGCAACACATCATCTTGATCGGAACTACCGTGACCCTTAAAAAGTTTTAAATGGTGAATGTCACTATCCCCACTATTTTAAATGGTGGGGTCCACTTGAACTTATGGATTTGGCTCATTCTTTAGCTCATGCCATAAATGAGCTTTCAAAGTGGTGGGACGGTTTGGATGCAACACATGCATCGTGGTGGACCCCATCGTCCAAACAGTGGACGGCGTGAATACAACACATACATTATTGGGTGGGTTCCACTGTCTAGTGTTGTGGACGGTGCGGACAGAGCACATACACCATGGTGGTTCCCACCGTCCACAGCCGTGGACGGTGTGAATAAAACACATACATCAGAGAAAAGAGTGGATTTTACATGTGTATAATAGAATGATATGTGTTTGGGACATAAAGACCATATGTAGGTCATAGCTCTAGTACCTAAGATGGCCTTAGCCTGATCCACCTGACAACTTGAGTATCATACTCTATGCTAACGGGGGTTACAATGAACTTGGTTAACTGTCCAGGAATCTAAGCCTCTCATATGTTTGATCGTAGTCCAACCATTCTCATTTATAGATATCAATATCTAAAGTTTTCTAACCACTCTCAATCGGTGCATACGTTCACTTTTATACATGATTTTGTACACGTGGTCCAAAAACTTACATAACAAGTATCTACAAGATCCTGACTATTAGGTGTGATATGACAACTCTAGATTATATGGGTCATGGCTCACAAAACGGTTTGGTGTGGTTTCATTTTGGGTTATTCCAATTAGATAGATGCAACCGTAATTCTTAAATAGTTTTTCAAACATATTCGATTTCAAGATTGTTAGCACATGGAGTTTGGAAAACCATTTAGAAAAATAAATTTAAATTGAGAATAAGAGAAAACTTATCGGTTTATAGAAGTCGACGCGTGATGTGAGTCACTCTGCTTGAAATCGAATTTGCTCTTCTTGGACAACGTCCCAAGTGCAATAGGTTTCTAGAGCAATCGACCTCTAGGATACAACGAATATGACCCGGCTCTAGCAGTGCACTTACTGTACACGAGCTTGAACCACTTGTATTCTTAACCCGAATTAGAAAATACTTAAACCATATTTTTAATGTAAAACAAACTTTTTATTGCACATTAAAACAGATAGAAAAAGTCTATTTACAGATGTTGTGAAGACACACTTCAAGGGTATAGAGACACCCTTTTAAAAAGGGTTGTGACTATTGAGTTTAAAACCAATTGGTGCGACCCTTAGGCTTTAAAAGACACAAATTTTCAAAACAGAATATGAAAGGATGTAACTTTTTAAACTTAAGTGAAAAGACACATCCGTAGGGCACATGCGCACCTATGCCACGGCCATGGCCCGTCCCAATGAATATTTTGAAACACTAAATTATTTTAAAATAATTTAAAACACAACAATTCTCCCATTGAGATGAGCCCAAGTTAGCGTGGACACTTGTATAGGCATGGCTTTGCATATTGTTTCCAAACATGTATGTATCTACACCAGTGTGGCTCGGGAATGATACAGCTGTATCAGCCTGAAATTAGCCCATAAGAGGGGTGAAACAGGGATACGGGGCAACGTGACTCCGTAAATGAAAACCAATTTGCGAATCTTGCCTATAAGTGCCCGAACTCGTTTTGTCTCTGCCGTGACAGGATCGAGCAAGTGTTGCCGTCGATTGGGCCTGCGTGTTGTGTTCTAACCATCCAACCGCTCATGCGGCAGATTCTCTGCTATACAGGCCACTGCAAGAAACTCATGCAAACAAATGATTGTAACTATTATCATTTGTGCATTTGTTGGCAAATTTAAAACAACCAAAGTAAAAACATGTCGATGCCTTGTATTCGAGTTTAAAAAATAAAATATCAAAAGTTAGTGTCATCAATGAAGCTTGACATGGAAGGAAAACTTATTATGGCGGTAGAGAGAATATGGACGGTCCATATCATCAGACCATCCCAGCATATGGGCCCATTGGATGGTGACCCGTGCTAGATTCGACGCGGATTGTGTAGTAAGGACACAACAATTCATAGATCAAGTGGTAGATTGAGTGAAGATAACCCCGTTTTAATTGTGAGGTCTTAGCATTGCTAATAGTGGGGTGTGTATGTTAATGTGCTAACTAATAATAAAAAAAGGCACTAGTGAGGTGCTCGCCACCTATTGCCATGCATAGTGTTAAGAGTCTATTGGGCCTACAGTGATGTATGTGTTTCATAGAGGCTGTCCATACATTTTCAGCTTATTTTAAGGCAAAACTCAAGTAGACCATGGCACATGAAGCAGTGGAAATTGAATGCCTACCATTGAAAACATGCAACCATGGAAGTTTGGCATCAGTCTGATATTTATGTTTTTTCTTCATTTAGGTTTATTTGTGCATGAATAAGTTGGATAATAAATAAACATCATTGTGAGCCTACAGAAGTTGGATGTTATAATCCCACCATTTTCTATGATGTGGTTCACTTGAGCTTTTGATATGCCTCAATTTTAGCTCATGCCCTCTAAAGATTTGAAAAGACGGATAGACAGTGTGGATAAAACACACATCATGGTGAACCTAACAAAGTCATCACACCACTGTAAAGGGTGTTGAGTGCATCCCCACATGGTCAGGGTCTAGGTAGACCCTTAGGGCCTGTTTGATTTTCTGGCTCAATTATAATTACCTTGTAAATGAGTAATCACTATTTACTAAAGTAATTGCTACGTCTTTTCTAATACTAACTTGACTACTTACTTTTTAAACACTTAATTTGAGAAAGTTGCAAAATAAATATAGGGCCCATCGTAATGTACGTGGCTTATCCACATAGTCCATTTATTATGCATGAGCTCAAAAATTAGGTAGATTCAAAGCTCAAGTGAACTACACACGAAATTGTGAAAATCGAATGCTTATCATTAAAAACTTCTTGAGGTCCTTAAAAGTTTTATATCAAGCTTATATTTATGCGTTTCACTTATCCATGTCTATGTGACCATATGAACTAGTTAAATGGTGAATAAACCTTAATATGGGCCTTGTAAAAGAATAAACTTTCAAAGGCAGACAAATTAAGCCCATTGTTTCTTTTCAGGTGGGCCAATTGAGCATTGAATCTTCCTTACTTTTTAGCTCATGCTCTAAAATAATCTAATAAAATAGATAGACAACACGGATATATATATATATTATATATATATATATAATATATATATATATATATATATATGTGGGAAAGGTACTATGCCCTCGAGCTTATGGGAACATCCCATGAGGTCGAGCTGTGTGGGCCCCACCGTGATGCGTGTTGAACATCTACCCCATTAGTCAGATGCACCATTCCATTGTGGGCCTAGGTCTTAAAAATCAAGTCAATCCGTGACTTGTATGGGCCACACCACATACAGAAGTTGAGAGGGGCCGTGCACCATTAAAACATTCATAATCATTTTTTGGGCCCACAGAGATGTGGTTTGCAAATCCAGTCCATCCATTATGTGTGTCTCACTTGAATGAGGGTTCAAACCAAGTTTCAGCGGCACTCAAAACTCAGGTGAGCCCCACCAAGTGCTTTTATATGTTTTTGGCATGTCTTCACATGATTTTAGATGGTATGACCCCACCTGAGTTCTATATATGGCTGATTTTTGGCATATCCAATAATTTAAAGGGGACCCATCAAATGCATGATGTTGATGGTCGACACACATTACGGTGGGGCCCACACAACTCGACCTCATGGGACATTATCGTGAGCTCGAGCGCATAGTACCTTTTCCATATATATATATATATATATATATATATATATATATATATATATATATATATATATATATCACGGTGGGCCACAAATATTCTAATAAAGAAGAGGTGATACTGATGGACGGGTTGGATTTCCTGCATGTTGAATAGTTTTTCCCATCAGAAAAAAGTGGCCTCGGTAGTTGCGTACACCAGTCGTGCTAGAATTTTCCAAAGGAAACACTAGAAGCTTACGGGGGTTACTTTTACCAACTTGTGAGGAACGACTAACTTGTATTGAATCCACGCCGACTATCCAGGAAACCATCTCTGGTTGGGCCTCGATCCACCCGTAAAAAACCTAAAACCTACGAATTCACATGGTATGGCCCAACCAAATTTTGGAATACTCTAATTTTTTAAGGTTGCCGAAGTAACCTGGGTAGAAACCTAACGCGAGTTACCCTCGCAGGAAACCGTTGTATCTCATTCGTCCGACCCGGCCCGCGTTACAAGTCGAATGGAGGGAACTGGGAAGCAGTCAGTCAACTACGAGAAATGAAAGGCCTACGCGCGAGGGTAAATTGAATACGCCATTCGGCATTCGCAGCACAGTTGCTGAAATAGCTCGCGTGTACGATTTCCGGTCCGTTCATCAGGAGGGGAATACCGTGCGACTGCAGTGGCCAAAAAATCTTGTGGTGGGTTGAAACATGACTGGGCCGCACTGGTCACTACCATTCCTCTATTCAGCATACACATGTCCGACGGGATATGTGCATCAGGAATGGCGTTTGTACCATGTCATTGTCGCAGGGAAATCCACCTGATAAATGACATTGGTCTCATACGCGCATTCCACGTAGTACGCGAATGGGATCCTTAATCTACCATCGCGCGAATGTCTTAACTATTTCTGTAATATTTCCAGGGAGCTATATGTAAAATTTTTAAATGTACAGGCCATTTCTGTCATTTCTCTAAATAAATCCCATCGCCTGTTTCTCCCTCTCTTTTACACGAAATCGGATTGCGCACTGAGTTACCCAGTACGCTCTTATCGCACTGAATAAACCCAATTGAGCCCACCTTGAATGTAAGTGGTCTATCCATGCCGTTTATCCGTTTCTCCCTATAATTTAAGGGGATAAGCCCAAAATTGAAATATATCCAAAGATCAAGCGGACCGTACCACTGAAAAAAAGTGGGATAATGATCTCCACCGTTGAAAACTTTCTAGCCCCGCCGTAATGTTTATTTGTCATCCAACTTGTTCATAAGACCATACATAAATGGATGAAAGGACAAATATAAGCTTGATCCAAAACTTCTGTGGGCCGTAAGAATTTTTCAAAGGTAGACGTTCAATTCAACTGTTTCATGTGGTGTGGTCCATTTGAACATTGGATATGCCTCATTTTTGTATCAGTCTATAAAATTATCTAATAAAATGGATGGACGGAGAAGATAAAATATGTAAATCATGGTGGACCTCACTACGCCATCCCGCTTCCCTTTTCCTCTACCCTTTCCCGGCTTCTTCGCGATTCCATCTCAGCTCTTCCCCTGCTTTATATACATTTCCACGCCGCGTTTCTGCTCCCCTTCTCCTTTATAGAATCCTCAAAAAATTCCCCCCTTTCTTCCCATTCTATCCTTCCCCCCTCTTCAAAGCCATGAAAACCCGCATTTCTCTGCTCTAGATCTGCCTCCAATCATCTAAAAAAGCTCCATCTCGGCGAATTAGGGTTTTGAGGTCGGAGCAATGGCTAGGGTTTTCGACAACTGGGAGCGCCTTGTTCGCGCAACACTACAGAGGGAGCAGCTCCGGAACGCTGGGCAAGGACAAGGACGGTCCTCCAGCGGGCTCGCTAGCGCCGTCCCGCCCTCGCTCGGGAGGTCCACGAACATCGACTTAATCTTGCAGGCCGCTGATGAGATCCAAGAAGAGGATCCGAATGTCGCCAGGATCTGTGAGTTATTTTCTCTCTGTCTATCCAGAGCTTGAAATTCCCATCGATTTTTTTTTTTCCCCTTTTTTCTAAGTAGGAAGTTCAAAAATGTTGAATTGAGCTGTTCTGTGGTGAATCGCATGAATTTTAGTGTGCGAGCAAGCGTATACCATGGCACAAAATCTGGACCCGAACAGTGATGGCAGAGGCGTACTTCAGTTCAAGACCGGTTTAATGTCTGTAATTAAGGTATTTAGACTACAAGCACGAATCTGTTTACCAATCAGTTGACTGGAGATTGTGTACCCGTTGGCTCCCATCCGTCCATTGATGCGGGCAGGAATCTCCATGCACATTCAAAATGGGATTGGATGGAGGGATTCCTTGAGCGTGAATGGATGGATGGGAGCCATTGGTCGGAACTAACAATCCTTTCTGTTAAACTATTTACTATTTTGGATTTAGCTTCTATGTAGACGCTCACTTATGCTGTCATGCAAGTATCGTTTTGGTTCAATTCTTGGGTTGTGTGGGTTGTTAAGTTGGTTGGGTTTATGTTTAGCAAAAACTTGCCAAGAAGGACGGGACAAAAATCGATCGCAATCGTGACCTTGAACGCTTGTGGGAGTTCTACCAGAATTATAAACGACGGCATCGAGTTGGTGAGGAGGAGAGACGGAGGGAATCCGGAACCTTCAGCACGAATTTGGGAGAGTACGTACTTCTTTTATGTATAACTTGCATGATTTGTTGTTCATACATGGTCATACATATATATTGTAGTTTGATTTGACAAGAATGAGGATGGACTGGTGCTTCATCATATTTAAGAGTCCTTCTAACGTTGTTTGTTTCCGGATTGGCATTTATTTTTGGTTTTTCTATTGGATGTATGCTAGAGAAAATGTGTGGACCAAATTTGCACACCTGCTCATCACAACAATTGCTGCTTCTTTGGTGTTATCTGGATTTTAGGTGATACTGTCCAAAAACATATGCTCTAACACTCTTGGGCACCATGTGATTTATAAATCCAAATTGCAATTCGATCTTAGCCAGATTTGAGTGCGTACGGTACCATACATCTTCCTCTAAGATGCTATCTTAATGTTAATACTATCCGTAAATTTTGTCTAGCATTGCTAAATTTGGTGCTACAAGTATTGTTCAGGACCTCAAATTGTTGGCCCTTGGTTGTCTCAAACGATTAGCTTCACTGAAGTTGATGGTGTTGTAAGAAAATCTTTTGTCATTTGAAAAAAATTGACAATTTCAAAATATTCAAACTATATATGTGATACTCTTAAGGAACTCTTGAAAGGAGATGTGATGAGCTTCGTGAATGAATTCTTTGAAAGTGGTCATCTCTTGGTTGAGTTAGTGGCTTCATTCATTGCCGTCATCTTGAAGGCAGCAGGTGCGGAAAACTTGAAGGATTTTAGGGCAATTAGAGCAAAATCCTTGCAAAAGCATTGGCTTCTAGATTCCAAAAGGCGCTTGCTAGCGTCATCTTGGAAAGCCAAATTACGTTCATTGAAGGAAGATGGTTCTTGGATAGTGCTCTTATAGCCCATGAATGTGTGGATTCTCACTATAGGGAATGGATGAAAGGAATAGTTTGCAAATTGGACCTGAAAAAAGCCTTTGACTACATCGACCAGGACTTCTTAGATTGCATGATGGGCTGGTTGGGTTGTAGTTCTAAGTGGAGAGGTTGGATGTGGGAATGCATAAAGTCCGTTGTTTTTTTTTTTTTTTTTTTTTTAAAATAAAATTTAAAGAATGCATAAATTCTGCATCCGTCTTGGTGTTGGTGAACAACTCTCCCAAAGGTTTTTAGAAAGCTCTCAGGGCCTTCAGCAAGGGGATCTGCTTTCGCCATTTCTCTTTTTGGTGGTAGTCAAGGCGTTGAGTAGGATGTTGGAAAAAGGGTAAGAAGTTAACCTCATTCACCACTTTAGCGTGGGTAACGATAGTGCTTTGATATTCCATCTTTAGTTTGCTGATGACACCTTGCTACTTTTGTGAGGTAGATCCAAGGGTGGTGGACAATTAAAGAAGATAATCAGGTGCTTTGAGGTGATATTAGGTTTGAAAGTGAACATGCAAAAAGCGAGATGTCAGGTAGGTGTATAGGATGGCGTATATTTTTAGGTGCAAGGCAAGATCGTTTCCCTCTAACTATATTGGCCTCCCCGAAGCATTGTGATACAGGCAAAACACTTGTGGGATGTTGTGGTGGAAAGGATGGAAAGAAACCTGTCATTGTAGAAGAGCCGATGCTAGTCCCTAGGGGGTCGGCTAACGCTTATCAAAGCGGCCATGTCAAACATTCTAGTGTAATTTATGTCTCTGTTCAAGTGCCCTAAATGAGTTCTTCATAGGTTGGAAAGGCTCAGGTGGGATTTTCTTTGGAGGGAAAGGGGAGAGAAGGAGAAGTTCCACTTGCTAAGGTGGGATGAGGTGTCTTCCATATGAGGAGGGTGCAAGCATGAGAGACTTAGAGATAGTCAATCAAGCTTTGTTGGGAAAATGGCTGTGGAGATTTGGGGTAAAGAAAGACTATGCGGGGAGAGGTTATTAAGGGTAAATATGGGTGCTAGGAAGGTGGATGGTAGGTGAAGACTTCGTTTGTCTACAAACTATTGAGCATTTTGAAGTCGACTTTTAACTTGAAGAGTAAATTTTGTGAGGGTATCCATTATGAAATTGGGAGTGGACGGAGGGTGCGATTTGGGGAATACATGTGGCTTGGAGAGAAGCCGCTTCAGTTGTTGTATGAGCAAACGTGTTGTGTGGGTCTCCTCCTTGTTGCAAGAACTTATTTGATGAGGAAAGTGAAAACTATGTCAAGCTTTAAGATCTTCTCTAAAATTGCTCTCCAACTCAGGAAGAACATGACAATTTTTGTGGAAGGCGAAAAAATCAGGGCGATTCCTAGTCTAATCTTTTTATAGTTTGCTCTGACCTATGGGAGTGGAAAAAAGTCGTGACTGCACCTCCTTTGCATTGACGGATTGGGCCCCTCTAAAAGTGATGGCGTTAACTTGGTTAGTGGGGCGAAAAAGGGTGCTAACGGTGGGCAATCTTAAAAAAAGATCAATGGTGCTACCTAATATATGTGTGATGTGTATGGAAGATGTAGAATCATTAGATCACTTGTTTGTTTATTGCCCTTATGCCCAAACCTTATGCACGAAATCAATTGGACACCTTCTATTTTCTTGGCATGGTGTTGGGCTAAGGAAGGAGAGGAAAATGTGTTGGAGATTGGCAATATTAGTGGGTCTATCGGTTTTGTGGGGGGAGAGAAATGGGAGATGCTTTCGGAACTCGAAATTCCCATCAATTGAAGCCACAAGGAGGGCTCATATCTTGGTTGTAGATGGGCTTCCTTTGTAAAAGACTCGGCAAATTGTGATATTTCCTCTATGATGAGGGCGCTATTTTTGTTTCTTGTTTTTGCTTTGTTCTTGGTGCCTTTTCTTTCAATGAAAGTATTGTACCTTTTAAAGAAAAAAATGTGATACTTATATAGCCCCAAATAGCTGGGGCTATGCTATGATGATGACAAATTTGGCCGCATTTATGCACTGACCTCCTAAATTTTTGCATTTTTTTTTTTTGTAAGCAATGTAACTTCTATTGAATGGAGTATCTTGGATGTTGGGAAGGTAGCTAATTGTTTAACTTTTGCATGAGGTGTTACGTAACGGTAAGGGTGCAAATCGTTATGCGATACGGGGCTGTAACGCCCCTTATAAAAATTTTGGACTGTAACGGCAGTTATGGGGGGTAATGGTCCAGTGTAAATGGCCATATAAAAACCAATGTTTTCCCCCACTTTTCTCCTCCATTTCTCATTATTTTTGGTTCTTAGGTGCCTGCTTGGATTGACGGTTGGGATTGAATTGTATTGTATTAAATATGGAAATATACAACATACAGTGTTTGAATTGGAGTTGAAGTCCGTGGAGTACGAAGTGCGCGAAGACCTCACGGAATCAAAATTTGCAAACGGTGGTACTGTAAAGTCAAACGCCAGTGCATCGTGAAGTGCAATCTATTCATGAGGCAGTATTGGTGTGAGAAATCTTCTTTGTTTTACAGGGGGCTGTATCTATGGACGACGAAAGCTTTCTACTCCCTCATTGCTCCCGATCATTTGCCTTCTATTGCATGTGGCCGGTTAGCTCCTCTAGTTTTCTTTTGAAGGTTTGAGATTCCTACTACAGTCGATATTCTTCTCGGAGAGTTGGATCGGGGCGAAGTGGGATTTCATTTACCAGATCGGAGGCCTGAAAGCAGATCGTTCAGGTATTGATATCCGCCTTCCCGATTCTACTGGGATACTCATCTCCCTTGAAAGTATGAGCCGATTCAAGAGAGAAGTGGCACCTGACTCTTCGAGTGCAAGTAGCCCCTTGTAAACCGTATACACCTCTTACATTTGAACTCGTTCGACTGAGTATTAGATTGGATCGACAATTCGATCACATGTTCAGTTTTTTAACAACTTTTAATTTTTCATATGTTTTCTTTATATTTTCTCATGATTTATCAACTTCCGCTATATCTGTTGGTTTACTCGAGCTTGTACGGATCAAAATAGTGGGCCAAATCATGATGGGTCCCACAATTAGTAGAAGCACTGACAATCAACCCTGAGAAGTTGGGCAATGGGAATAGTCAACTCTATTTGGCCTCAATATAATACGTATATACACTACGCAGCCCTAATACGTCGTATCCAAACATTGATCATTGGACGCATTTGTATACCTCCCCAAAGAAGCACTCTAATCCAAACATTGATTTATCATATGTTGATTTGGATGTATAATGATTTCTGTCGAACGTATACATGAACAGTACATGGATACAATACAATACATTAGTATATGTCAATCCAAACAGGCCCTAGGTGTGTTTCTAAGCTAATTTCGACTCTCCTTGTGCACTTTTTCAAGATTAGAACACAAGATTTAGTCGTTTCGAAGAATCAAAGCTCCAAGGCCAAATTTTGGGAAACTGGAAAAATGGGTAAACGCCATTTTTGTTATCATTTTTTTTTTTTTTTTTCTAGAAATGTTTAGATTCATCAATATATCATCAAATCGACTAGATTTTGCTAGATATGTGGTAGATTTGGCATTATTTTTCTCATTTCTCATTTTCTTTTTTTCATTTTTGTTGTTTTCTACATATTTTCAGCAAAATTCGATTTTTTTTGGAGTGTGAATTTGTGAAATGCATGTATTCTGTTTAGACATATGCATGCATGCAAATATGCAATAAATTAGAGTTTTTCGTTTGATTTTCTATATATATATATTAAAATTTTAGCTATTTTTTTGAATGAATAATGCCAAATTTAATTTTCAATTTTTTCTTCAAATTACTTGGGGGGAATAATGTCAAATGCTTAATGATATGCATTACTGGGATGAGCTCCATAGATTGCATGAATTTCGAGCCGATTTGGGGGCATTTGAGTGGTCCCCCAAATCGGCAACACTGTTCATCGGAATTTAATTTTAATTTTTTCTGAAAATTTCTTGGATGAAATATTGTCAAATGCTAAGGGGATATGTATTAGTGAGAAGAGTGCGATAGATTGCATGAATTTGGGGCCGATTTGGAGCCATTCCAGTGGTCTCTTAAATTGGCAATACAATTCATCTGAATTTAATTTCAGTTTATTCTTAGACTTTGGGGGAGATGTAAAATGTTTAGGGATATACATTAGTGGGACGATTGCCATAGGTCGTATGAATTTTGGGCTGATTTGGGGATATTCAAGTGGTCTAAAAAATCGGCGACACTATTCATCCGAATTTAATTTTAATTTTTTCTTAAAATTACTTGAGGGGAATGATGGCAAATGCTTAGGAGGAGTACATGTTAGTTGGATGAGTGTCATAGATTGCATGAATGTCGGGTCGATGTGAGGGCATTCGAGTGGTCCTCATATCAGACAGCTCGAGACAACATGCTTACCAAAGAATGGGCCGTTACATCATAGCAAACATGTTCAAAACCAAAAAAGAATACATATTTGGAACCCTCTCAATTTTTGGAATCTCCCATATTTTTTCCAAAAAAAAATTTCGGGTGTTAATGTAATGGTTTCAATGATGGCCATGACTTGCCGTTATTGAGTACCTAGCTTTGGCCAAGCAATCATGAGAATTCTTATTTCAAATGATTGGTTAAGCATGATTCATAATGCTAACTCCAAATAGTTGGGACCAAGGTATTCAAAATCGATTACGTTTCGGCCGTAACGGCCGATATGTAATGGTAACGGCATCAACCGTTATACGATTCGGCCCTGAAACGGGGTACCTCTGTTTTTTGGGCCCATAACGGCCGTTACGGTACCGTAACAAACGTTACGGTCCATAACCTTAAAGAAAAATGAAAAAAAGAAAAAAAAAAAAAAACTCCCCCCCCCCCCCCCCCCCCCCCCTTTCTTCTTCTTCTTATCACGGGGCTGCTGTGGCACTGCTGTGGCAACAGTTGCTGCCTCTCTCTCTCTCTCTCGGTTCGGTCCCCTCTCTTCTTTCCCTCTTTTCTTTTCATTTCCCTCTATCTTCTTTTCTTTTTCCAGAAAAAATGAATGGAATGGCTCACAGCCACGCAGTTTTTTTTTTTTTTTAATCTGCAGTGCGCGCTGCATTGGGCACACACACTATTTTATTACATGGGGTGGGGCCCACTTTGATTTATGTATGATAAATCCATGCCATCCATAATTTTTAGGTTCATTTTAAAGCATGATCCTTGAAATGAAGGGATCAAAATCTCAATTGGACCACGTAGTTGGGATTGAATGCCCACTGTTAAAATCTTCTTAAGGCCCATTTAGTGATCCACCTAAGATTTGGATCAGCCTCATTTTTTGGTCCATGCCCTGAAATAAGTGGACAAAAAGGATGGACCACATGGATATACAACAAATGCATTGAGGTGGGCCCCACTTTTAAAGGCATGCTCACTAGTGGTCCACTGAAGATTTAAATCTACCTGAATTTTTGGACCATGCATTAAAATGAGTTGGCAAAATGGATTGACGGCATGGATATACAAATATATCAAGGGGGCCTGCCTGGCCCACTAATGGTCCACCTAAGATCTGGATTTACCTCTCTTTTTTTTTTTTTTTTTTTCAATACCCTTAAATGAGTTGACAAAACGGATGGATGACATGTATATATAATACATAATCGAGTGAACCCCACGTACATGGCCCTAAAAATTTATACATAAGGTATATATTAACTCAAAATTAACCAATTAAATGTTGGGACCATTGTTGCTAAGTCACAATCCAAAAATTAAATTGTTTGAACAATTTTCACTATTAGTTTGTAGACACTTGTTTTTTGAAATAGGACCATTTGATATTTTTCATGTTTCATTATCCAATAAATGTCCACCAATCCATTAGTGGGATAAGTGCCAATAGATTACATTAATTTGAGGCTAGTTTAGGGCATCAAACGGTCCCCTAATTAGCTTCGAATTGACAACACTATTTACCCCAATTTAATTTTAATTTTTTAAAAAAGATCTATTGAGGAAAATGATATCAAATTGTTAGGTATATGAATTACATAATAGGATACAAAAGCCCCTAAACTCTATATATTGAAATGAAATGTATGTGAGTCACGAAGTATGCAATGCACTAGCACAATAAATAAAAGGAAAACTTGAAAATATAAGATGTTTTGGTATTACATTCATTATAGTAAGGTGTGTGTGGTGTGTGTGTGTGTGTGTGTGTGTGTGTGTGTGTGTGTGTGTGTGTATAATAGTTAGAAAACTAAATATAAAAGGTTTGCAGTTAATTCCAGGTTGTTAGGTTCATAAATCCATCAGACAGCCCGATATAGCATTCTCCCCAAAGAGTGGACCGTTACACCACCATAAACATGTTCCAAATTATAAATGAATGTATATTTGGAATACTTAGAATATTTCGGATTTAATCCATATTTTTTCATATTTTTTTGGCATTTTTTTTTTTTTTTTTTTACCGTTACGGGCCGTTACGCCCCCGTATTGCCCGATACGGGCCGTATACGTATAGGTAACAGTGGGCACCGTTACGCCCACCGATACTGATACCGAACACCTTGGTCAGGACCAGTGTTTTAAATAGCGGTAGCGTGATGCGTAGCACTCAGCCCTCTATAGCATGTAGCGTAAATACGTAGTGTGTAGCGTAAGCTACACGATACTTCTATTTTTTAATTTAAAAATAGGACAAATATAATAAATATTGGAAAAAAGGAAAAGAAAAATATAAAAATGCCTAAAAGATGATTCATTTTATCAATTATACGCATGTTCAAATGATTTGTTAGTTATCATTTATCAAAAGCCAATCCACATATATAAGCCAAATCAAATAATTATCACATCAACAATTTTCTAAGCAAACCACTTAATAATGTCTAATTGAAACCATTAGTCATAATTAAGAAAAGAAATAAAAATCACATAGATTCAAAGTATCAGTACAATACTAGTGTCACATTCCTCAACATTAGATACAAAGAAAATATGAAAAAAGTAATAAAAAAATAAAATAGTAAAATACATTGTACCTTACGCTACGTACGCTACGCGCTACGTAGCTGTGGCATACGCTACGACCCCTGTAGCGTACGCTACAGAGGATTTACGCTATTTAGGACGCTACGCAACACTACAGCCACGCTACGCTACGTAGCATACGCTACTGCTACGCTACGGGTCGGGCGCTATTTGAAACACTGGTTGGGACAACTCTATGACGATCATTATAAAACACATGTTTTATATTTTTCCTAGAGTGGAATTCATTAAAAAAAGAGAGAATTATTGAAGAGGAAGGAATCTCCAACCACAAGGCCATGGAGATCCAATCCCATCTTTACTTGCTCATCCACTACATCATTGGCATTCTATTTGCATGGTAGAAAGAAACCGCGTTGGTCTCCTTTAATGCCCTAATCTCTTCCACCCAACAGGAAAAGTGCCAAGGATAATCCATAGAAGATGATGCCCATCTGATTACATTAGTTGAATCACCCTTGTTGGACGAGGGAGCATGCGGACATATGAGCTCATTCATACCTTGCCAAATTGCATAGGCCTCTTGACTCATTATAGTCAACTCTCTATAGGAACAACAAAGACATGCTGGAATTCTCCTTGATCATCTCTAACGAGTTATGACTCTACCCAATGTTGTCATGCACGATTGCACATTCGCATATGTGCACATGTGCAGAAATCGCATATGCGATTGCACATATGCGATCGCATATGCCACATGTGCAATAATATGCAATCGCATATGCGATCACATATTTGCCTATAAAATGGGATTCTAAACACTCCTACATGCACTCAAAGTTCAAACTCTATCTTTATCTTTATTTTCTACTCTCTTACACTCTTTCTTACATAATTCCAATCCCCAAGCTCCACTCCATCCATATTTCTTTCAGGTTTGAAGTTTCAATCAAGGGACAACTACAACCATAAAAATTCAAGATTCAAGAGACAAGACAACCAAGCTTCATCCATTGAACTCTCTTTCTAATTTTTCCAAGTTATAAAGCTCATAAATTCATAATCATATTCACACAACACACCCACCACTCTCTCTTTCTATATCTCTTTCTATCTCATTCTCTCTTAAAGTTTCATAATCATATCCAAATTCTAAGTTCTAAGTTCTAACATTTTTTTTAGTTTGTTACTTTGTTACTTACAAGTTACAAGTTAGTGTTACAACACAACTTAGAAGTCTACAATATTTTATTTATTTATTTTTCTTAATTTCTCCCTATTTTTCTGTTTTTTTTTTTTTTAAATTGATTTTTTTTAAAATATATATAAAAAAATGCGACCGCATATGCGATTGTGCAATCGCATATGTGCACAGGCATATGCAATCGCACACGATTACATATGCGATTTGACAACATTGACTCCACCTATCACAACTAGAATATGATTACCCCTCAAGTTGTCTTAAAAAATTGAGCTTCTTTTCTAGAAGGCGGGCTCCACATGCTGCTAATAACTGCTTGCCGGCTGGTATCCCTATCATCTTAAGTCTCAACGCCAACCACCACTATTAGTAATAGTGGTGGTACTGGGCTGTTGTGGGGGTCCACATGGTGCGTGTATGACATCAAACCTGTTAGTAGTGCTATTTAAGACTCAAGGTGGCATGTCTCCTTGCTTGAACATGCATCATGACACATGATGCATATGTACATGTAGGCATTGGCTCATGTGACGCATTGGGGTGCTTGAAGGTTGGATGTGGCCCAGGTGGGGTGCTTGTAGATGGGTAGTCTCACTTGTGGCACACTGTCATGTGGGTTCATGTGCCATACATGTGTAAAAAAATAATTACTTACGTATTTTATGAAAAATAGGCTAAATCCAACTTTCTATCTGGATTACCTCATCCAAGGTAACGATTAGTTTTTTGCACAACATTGTCTTTGTTTTTGTTGGAATTGGTGCTCCTATCTTGATAATATTGGTTGACAAACTATGGAATGTGCCATTATTTGGACAAGGTATTTGAACTTTTTGGATAACCAAATGGCCTCTTATGCAAAACAGTTAAAAATTCTTTTTTACCAGTAATAAAAGAAACTTTATCCAAGAAAATGAGAGCACTTACAAACATCTGTTAAAGTAACCACAAAGTAACACACAAGGAGGGTGTAGAGACCGTCCTTCGCTAAAACCAAAGCGAGGGAAGTTGGAATCTCTAGGAACGTGATTAAAAGAAAATCAGGCTTGATGAGAGACATAGTTTTCATGAAGACCTATTTCAAGTCTCATCGAGTGTTTTTTAGTCTTGTTGAATTGAGTAAAAAACTTGTCTAAGTTGAGTAGAGGCGAGTTTTTCAGGGCTCTTATATTAACTTTTCACACTTGTTAAATCATTAAAATTTAAAAAAAAAATTTTTTTTTAATTTTTTTTTTTTTTAAATTTCAAACTATTGTTGATGATTTGATTTTTACTTTCAAGTTGAGTTTTTGGCTTGGTCGTCTAGTCAACTTGGCACGATGGTAGGGGTCTAGCTTGGTTCGGGTTGGCTTGGATTGGGATCAACCTAGCCCGACCTATGTTCAACTAGACCTTATCAACCTAATCTCATTTTCATATTCCGCAACTATAAAATCACACACGTGTTGCGTCTGCTTGTACGCACCAGCCTACTACGGAGCTCGAAGCAGATTGAGAAACGCCCCAACTTGTCTTTCAGCCAGACCATTCTATCTGGATCCCCTCTCACCGGGTAGCATAATTGGGAGCGATACATACTCTTCTTCTTCTTTTCGTCAAGAAGGTACTTACGCTAAGGGGGCGACCAAACAGTTGCGTCTCCACATAGAGATAAGTGTAGCAATTGGAATTTTGCATTCCAAAGAGAGGTGGGCTATTCTTAGAATTGTGGTCTACAAGGAGGTTTTCTCAATCCATACATCCTCCCAAAAGCTAATCTTCTCCCCATTACTAAGAGAGAGTCCAATCCCCTCAATAAACTTGGACTTTATGTTTATGTAAGTGACCACTTTCCAAATTACAGACGCCTTATGAGAAGATGAGTTCTGGGTCCACCAACCCCATCTTGGCACCCGTACATGTTAGCAATAGTCTCTCTCCACAAGGCACCCCTCTTTCGACCCTAATCTCCATAGCCACTTTACCAATAGTGTGTTAATGATCCTTTTATTGAAAAAAAGGCTAAAGGTGGAAGATTACAACAACGACCACCCTGCCAATTCTAACCAATCGCGAAGGTTAGAGGCAAAATTACAATTGACCCATTCTAAAACATCAAACTTTGCCCTCTTAAAGATATCTGCCGTCAACCCACGGGGGCCCCGGAAGATTCAATTGTTCCTCTCCTCCCACATAGCCCAAAAAACTGCCAATAGGACCAACCTCCAGACCACCCATCTTTTACCATCCCTCTCTTCATCTTACCTCTCAAAGTATTTGGAGTTGTTTGGTTTGTTTGTGTTCTGTGACCATCTCAGAATAAGCTTAGCCTAATAAACAAATGTGGATTTTTGGGATATTCCAAATCTTAGAAGGGTTACAAGTGCTATTGTCCTATGAATAGAAATGGTATATTTCCAAAGATGTTACAATCTATATGATAATGTGCCCTATTTCTGTCCACGGTAATTCCTTCACAGTCTTTGAATCTGTTGATGATCTCACTCTTCTTATACTCATTGGAACCAATTTAAGACAGTGCTCCCACTTCTGAAAAAGAGTTAAAGGCATACACTCGAAGAATGAAATCACCAACAACTCTTATCGATGACCACCCATCTTTGGATTTGAATCTAGGTCGCTTGTCTCTACCCATTGCTCTTAGAAAAGGAACTCGTTCATTCACATCCCATCCCGATGGTAACCTTGTGGCCTATTGATTCTTATCTCCTGATCATGCCTGCCTATCTTCTATTTTTTATGTTCCTATTCTCTCTAACATTTCAGTTGCCTTGGCTGATCTTAATTGCAAATCAGCTATGATAGAGTAAACGTCTGTTATGGAAAGACAAGACAGATGAAATCTAATTGATTTTTTGGTGGGAAAACATGTCATTGGCGGCAAATGGGTTTATACCATGAAATACAAGTATCTGGCTCCATTGAGAGATTCCTGTCTTGAATTGTTGCAAAAGGATTTACACAACAATATCAGATAGATTATAAGACTTATGCTCCTACTGTCGAGCTAAATACTGTTCGTATGATCGTATCCTAATATCAGATAGATTTTCTGGTGGGAAAACATGTCATTGGCAGCAAATGGGTTTATACCATGAAATACAAGTATCTGGCTCCATTGAGAGATACCGGTCTCGAATTGTTGCAAAAGGATTTACACAACAATATCAGATAGATTATAAGAATTATGCTCCCATGATCAAGCTAAATACTGTTCGTATGATCGTATCCTATTATCTTGTGTTGCTCATTGTAACTAACCACTTATGTAAAGAACACACTTCCTCATGGAGAGCTTTAGGAAGAGTTACTTATGGCTATTTTGCCCCGATTTAGGCCTAAGGGGGAGAAGGTAAGGTGTGCAAACTCAGGAAGGCTACTTATGGTTTGAAACCATCACCTTAAGCCTGGATCTAGAAGTTCGGTTACACAATTTCCTAGATTGGGTTTGTGAGAAGTTCTTTTTATTATTGTCTTCATAAAGAGGAACAAAAGCCACGCGATGATTCTTGTTGTTTATGTTTGATGACATTGTTCTCACAGGAAATATCATTGCTGAGATGGCAAAAGCAAAGAACTTTTTGACAACGATATGTGATATGAACGATCTTGGGCTACTTAAATACTTTCTTAGATAGGGGTGATAAGATCAAAGTAGTGGATATTTTTATCACGAAGGAAGTATGGGTTGGATTTGTTCTCAGAATTTAGAATGCTTGATGCTTGTCTAACAGGTACTTCCATTGAGATCAATCATCGATTATGGCATAAACAATATACGGAGGTTGAAAATCTTGGCATGTATAGACTTCTTATAGGCTGTCTGATATATCTCATGATCATATTTGTAGACATTGCTTATGCCATTTGGTGTGGTCAATCTTTCATGCATGCTCCTTTTAGTCAACATCTGCATGAGGTCAATCATCGATTATGGAATAAACAATCTATAGAGTAAATTTTTTTTTTTGGCATGTATAGAAGTCTTCTAGGTCGTCTAGTATGTTTGACGATCACGTGCCCAGACATTGCTTATGCCATGGCGTGGTCAATCAATTAATTCATGCTCCTTGTAGTCACCATCTGGATGCGGTGTGTCGAATTGTATGCTATCTCAAATCATCTCTAAGGAAAGGTCTATTGTATTCTAGTCAAGGGCACTTGCATCTAAGTGGCTATTGTGATGCTTATTGGGAAAGCTCCTCCGCAGATTGTTGTTTACCACTAGTTTTTGCACCTTTTTTGAGAGCAATCTCATCACGTGTTATAGTAAGAAGCCATCTATAGTTGCTCGTTCGTCTTCTAAAGCAGAGCATCATACATGCAACTAGTGGGATTATTTGGGCTTGATCACACTTTCAATAACTAGATTCAATGCTCCATTACCAATTCCCGTACTTTGTGACTAGTGTTTTAAATAGCAAGTAGTGTATAGCATAGCGTTTGGCCCTCTATAGCGTGTAGCGTAAGCTACATAGCGTATAGCGTAAGCTACATGATACTTAAATATTTTTAAATTTAAATAATAGAAAATATGATAAAATTTACAAAACGCATTATTCCTTTGAGTTTTTTACTGCAATTTGGATCGTCAACCACATATTTCAATGCAAAATCTCTCCATCTCTTTGCCTTTAGATATCTCTAAGTGTGACCTCTTTATTTATTTATTTATTGAAACATCACAAATTCACAATATGAACCACAATTTGGATGATTCGGATTGATCTAAGTGCTCCATCCACAATATGGACCACAATTTAGATGGTCCAGATTGATCTAATGTAGTGCCACGTGTGATAGGGATGAGTCACCACCATTTTAAAACATGTGTTGAGCTAGCATAGAAGAAAAACTAAAAAAAGAAAGGAGATTTCAGGTAACATACGCTACCTGCGCTACATTGTACGCTACGCTACATGCTTCGTAGCTTACGCTACCAGGGAGCCACGCTACCTGCATGTGTTATGTAGCGTTTTAGCTACGCTACGCGCTACCAGAAACATTGATTGTGACAATCAAGCCAGGATTAATATTGCATCCAACCCGTCTGCATGAAAGGACAAACAGGTTTGAAGTGCTACTTTTGCATCACATTTGAAGCATATTGTAGGCAAGCTGCACACGATTGATATCTCTACTCCATCTTGAGGGGGAGTGTTAGGCACGCTCATTTGAGTGCTCCTGAGGTGTCCCATGCTGGAGGGGATTTTTTGTTTAAAATCTCATTATGTTATGTTTATCTCTTGTAACCATTTTGGGTTATCAATAAAGTAGTGAAGAGAGGAAGTTCTCTCTACAATCTCTTTCACATCCATTCCCTCCTCACTTTTGATGCATGACCTCTTCTTCAACTATGTATATTTTGGATTTGGTCTGGTTGAACCCCTGACCTGAGTTTATGTCTGGTTACAAAAATCACCCAATTCGAACCTAACCCAACCAAATGAAGTTGTGGGTCAGTCTGGCTCTGCATGAGCTTTGTCTGAGTTGTAGCACAACCGTGTAGACTCTCCAAGTCTTAGTCGAGTTTTCAGGTTTTCGAACTATGATATAGAAACTTCACATTTTCTTTACAATCTCTATATGAGTTATGCATTTGGCATTTAGGCTACGATAAAGAATATCCTGTTTTCCTTTTGAACTATCTTGATCTTGTTATGCTTACTCATGTATTGCTATAAATGTGTAACTTTGTCATTAAACAAGGACATCATGATTTCCAGTTACCTCCCTCTCTGGTTTAGGAATTGTCATTTAGAGAGCAGCCAACAATTCTTTCAAAGTGCTTTTCCCGCAAGGAGGGATTGATGTAGCCGATGGTTTGGCAAGGCTTGGAGTTCATCTCTAGTTGTTGTTGCTTGGGTTGTAATTTTTGTTTTGTTCTTTTCTTAGATAAATACTCACCCTCAGAAAAAAGAGAGTTTTTCTAGTACTTGATATTTTATTTTTCAGCATTTTATATGGCACTACATATATGGCTATAGATTTTGACAAAATTGCCCTCCAACTTCACTTTTTTTATGCTTTTATTATATTAAATCATGGATGGGAGCATTTTTTGTGTAATTAGTACAACATAGATATAGCCATTTATAATATAAAGGTTACTTTCTAATTCAATTACTATACTGGAAAAGTTACCAGTTAGAAGATAGTAGATGTCAGTCGTTCTAAACCATAGAACCAAATTTGTTTCCCAGGAAAAAAAAAACTATTTTCATATTAGAGGTTATAGCTTTCCGAATGTTACTTACAATGGGGGCCTCTACTTTTATGTATATGTGTGCATGGGTTTTGGATTTCAACATTTTTTTTTATAATCGATAACAAAATATATTATTAATAGAGCCCAGTGGGCTAGAAAATACAAACATCCATTTAGGCAATAGATGGGAATCCTTCATACAAAGAGAAGGCCTGAGGACCCCTTCTGCATGGAAGTAGCAGTGCAGCTAGCCTCCCTAGGGATTTGGTGTAAGGAAATATCCAAGCATTGTGAACAAAGCCTTATCCAATTTAATATGAAGGTCAAATCCCAAGGAGGGCCACTGCTCCCCGAAGCACAATCACATTACATGAGTCACCATTAACCATCATTGACCTGCCCATCCAATTTATGAAAACTTCAATCCTAATTTTTATAGGCAACAATTCTGCCCATTTGGGTTTCCTGAACCCTCCAGCCACATGGCTTATTTTTCTGAATGGTCAACAGAAGCGATTAACAACCTCAAGTCTTACAACATAATTGGTATGTTCTCCTTCCATTTTGAGTAAAAGACAACCACCTTATTGGTCCTCTATCCGCTCCCACCTGTTTCTTTTATAAATGACCATTGTGAAATTCAAGGTGGCATTTAGAATGTGGTTCTGGAAAATTTGCAATTACTTGATAAAGCACGGGCTGCTAATGCTGTGACAATTTTCGGCTGCCACACCTATAGGTTTTGGGTATACGTTTTCTTAGAAGTGGTATTTCAGTCTTTAAAAATAAAAAATAAAATATAAAATTGATGGCTATTGGCAGCCTTTCTTGACGGCAGCCTGCGACTTTGCTTCCACGTTGTTGGAAATACTATGAGCCATGAAAGAATGCATGCGATATGAGAGGCACATGCAAAATGCACTTATTTCCTCAATCATGTGGGATTAACAGTCTTTGGGAAGATCATCAGCCATGCCTAGGGGTTATTCCAAGTACTAAAAATAATTGTGTATTGCAAATCTATTCTATTGGCAATGGCAGGTCACTTGGTTGGTGTCACCACCATTGCACGACTTTTTTGTGGGCTTGGTTTCTTGGCAATGGTCAGTTCAATGGTATTGACACATCTGGCACCGCGGGAAAATGTGGGGTACTGATTAGCTAGATGATTTTTAATTAGACTTTCCATTAGCATGATTAAGTTTTCATGAAAAGAGTTAAACAAATATTATGTTAAGGAAGCAGTAAAAAGATGTTAACAAAAAAAATCCACTGGGCCTTGGAAATTATTCCAACATGCAAAGAGTTTTGTTTCTCCTGCTGACTCAACTATTTGCTTACTAGCAAAGTGTAGTCATTGAGTTGCAAGCTGAATTGAAGTGTGTGCGTGTCTATGCCCAGATGCAAGAGTGTCTAAGCATACATGAGTGCGTGTCCTCAACTGTTTGCAAATTGCACAAATGGATGATGGTCAAAGGATCATCTTTCAAATCAGTTGATTGCATGTGATATAATACGCTGATTTAATTTATTCTAAATGTGTGTTTGTTTCTTTAAAATTTGGCACATCACAACTAGAAACTGACTGATTTAGACTGAACCTCGTATATCAGGTTGGAACTGAGGTCTTTGGAAATGAAAAAGGTTTATGCCACCCTGGGGGCCCTAGTTGAGGTGATGAAGGTACTTACTAGAGATGCAGCTACTGATGGGGTGGGCAGACAGATTAATGAAGAGGTGAACTTTTCTTATTCCTAGTTCTGGACTTCTAACTTGGAGATACACATTTAACACCTTATGCTTAGTTTGTACTTCTAATACTTATGCAGTTCAGAGCACCTTTAACTTATCTTTTCTATTTTTTATTTTATGTTTTTTGTTTTTCCAAGTGTTCAAACCAGATGCTATTTAGAACTAACAATTCATTGTATCCCATTTAATTGCAGTTTCAATGGATCTTTCTTTTTTTTTTTTTTGGTATTACATGTCCTTTTCTTGCTTCCTATGAGTTTTTTCAGTTTACTCAATTCTTTCCAGGATATATTTTGAAATTTAAAGCTACTGAACTAAGGCAGTCAACGTACTGGACCTGGGGTTTCTTGTGTCCAGATTTTGAACTGGTCGGGCCGGGCCTATTCAAAATTTTGATTTTGCTTGACCCGGGCCCAGCCCATTGACAGCCCTATTCTGCAGACGTACTTGCTAGGTGTACTGTGTATCATGTCTCCCATCCTTGTGCCGACTGGCACATTCTATAAACTGAAATTCCACTGCAAGGACTTTTCTCAACCATGTTTGTGGTTTTTTTTTTTTTTTTTTTTTTCTTTGGGCTTGTTTCAGTTAAGAAAGATAAAGAAAGCTGGTGCGACACTGACAGGAGAACTTACTCCATACAATATCGTTCCCTTAGATGCACCAGCTTTAACCAACGCCATTGGATTCTTCCCTGAGGTAAGTTTCTGCCTCTATTTCATGTTCGCTTGCTAATTTTAATCAACGTTATCACATCCTTGTCTGAACTATGTTTTCCACAGCTCCTTGTCACATTCTTCATGAGTCACCCTTCAAAAAATCATCTCATGAGCCAGATGTTTTGCCTTTAAATTTCGAAGGGATCATATTTTCACAAGTGTATTTTGTTCTACTTGATTTGCTGGGGATAGATATGCCTATTTAGAAACAGTCTTTGTTCAATTCTGACATTGTATCTGTGGCAACTTTTCCAGGTTAAAGCTGCAATATCTGCAATACGATACACTATAGACTTACCCAGGCTTCCTTCTGATTTTGAGGTTTCTAATCTGCGGAAGTCAGATATGTTTGATCTCCTGCAATTTGTGTTTGGTTTTCAGGTATATGTATTCAGGCGCCATCTTTTTGATCTTTCTTAACATTCCATTGATGAACATATGAATTGTAGATTCTATCAGTAATGTTGACCAGTCTAGTAAAAATTCAACACCATTCAGATTTCATCCTTCATTAATTTATTGCTTGATACATGACCAGTTTTATCAAGGGAAAACTAAAATATAGATCAAAGCATGGGCAGAGACTGCCCAGTGCATAATGTTCTTAAACCCTTATCTCACTATGCAATTTGTCATCCTGTTGTTTCATGAGGAACATGAAGAATCAAAAGCACTAAGAATGAAAGCACCACATCCTGTTTGTTTCCTTTTCATTTTCCTTTTTTTAAATGGCCACATCGTGTTTGTTTCTTCAGATAAAAAAAATCCTGTTTGTTTCAGCATTCATCCTACATTTATTTATTTATTGAAAAATTTATGAACTTCCTTAAGGCAAAGCTAAAATATGCATCGTGTAGGCAGAGACTGCCAACATGTAATGAACTACCATCAAAATTTAGTTTCAGTACTCCCTGTGCTGGCTCTATCCATTTGGTAACCATGATTCATCTTCTTGATCTTCCATTGGCTTTAATCTCCAATTAGATGACACATTGAGAACAGACGCCGTGAATGCCTATTTAACCAAAGCCCAACTAGTGACAGCCTCCTTGAATTTTCTGCTGTCTTATGTTTGTATGAAAACATGAAACAGTTCTTCCTGAGGATATGTTATTTTCGTCCAACCTTACTCGCACAAGTTAGTGAAAAGAAGAATTGATTTCTCCAAAGAATTCCACCTTTATCTTGGAAGGGACATGACCAATTCTCATGGACCTCTTCAATGTTCTGAAAGAAAAAACCGAACTCTGAAAATATTGAGAAAACCACCACAATTGACTAGACGAACCACAATGCATGAAAATGTGATGAACCATTTCATCGTCTCTTTTGCACATTGCACAGCCACAGGTGAGTGTTGCATTAAGAAGTATAACTTAGATGTATCAATTGATTCATGGAGGAAATGGAATTCTGTCTCAAACGGGTGAAGATATCTTCTATTACAGTATATCTATATTGTGTTTTTTAAATAGCTTGATCTGGTCCGTATGCAATTCTTGGCTAGTCACATGCTGATATATTTTGATTTTTGTCTGCAGAAAGATAATATTAGGAACCAGCGTGAAAATGTGGTTCTTTCAATAGCAAATGCGCAGTCTCGCCTTGGCATACATTTTGAGGCTGAACCGGTGAGTTATACACACATGTTTTTACTAGAAGAGAAAACTTGAAGTACAAAACATTTTGAAGCGGATTTGAAGATTTTTTGGCATTATGAACCAGCATTCGTTGCTACTGTATGTGTGCATGTATGCATTTATGTATGTATGTATATCCTTCTTTCCGAAGTTAGCTTAGAAAGAAATTCTGTCTTCCTTTGGGGAGGTTATTCTCTCACTGACCTGCTGGTAACTTATGGTGATAAATGCAGCAATCTCATGACTATAAATCATTGGCCTTTTGTATAATGATATGGCACACTTGATGAAATGATGGTTCGAAGCAATATGTATTGGTTTCATTTCCCACACAATGCAGGTGTTCGGATCAAGAAGCACCTGATTTACCTGTTAAAATTCCATATTTGAGGGAGACGTATGTACAAATGTTTATTAAGATGTTTGGTTGTATTACATGGGATTTATGGGCTATATTTGCGCAAAAGGTAGGCGTATCATCTGGTACATATCAGGCAGTGTTTTAAACAGTGGATAGTGTGTAGCGAGCTTTCACCCCCCTGAACATGAGGCATAAGCTACGTAGAGTGTAGTGTAAGCTACACAACACTTCCTATTTAAATAATAGGAAAAATATAATTTGCCAATATTAAATTATTTTTTTAACAGAATATTAACAAATAATTTCTAAAGAAAATGTTAACATTTACTGTGAACAAATATAACTTTAACTGAAAAAAAACAGCAAAGAAGTCCAAACAAATAAATTCTACAGCAAATATCGTAAATCATTGAAAAAGATAACAAAACATAATGGTCTTTTATGGTTTTACTGAAAAAATTACAGCAAAGATCACTTAAACAATAATAATTGAAGCTGGCCAAACACTTATGGGATAGGGTTATTGAAAGGATTGAAAGGAACTCATCTGCTTGGAAGGGTTGCTACCTTTCTTTGGGAGGTCCGCTAACACTTATTAAGGGGGCCTTCTCTAATATGCCCGTGCATTTCATGTCTTTGTTTAAATGTACCAAAGAGGTGTTGGATAGGCTTGAGAAGTTGAGAAGAGATTTCTTTTGGAATGGTGACTCGGAGTGTAGAAAATTCCATCTTCTTAAGTGGGATGAGGTGTGTAGGTGATGTAGGATGATGGAAACTATCCTAGGATGCAAGATGAGAGATCAATTACACGTTAATTTCAACAATCAACATGTAAAATCAAGCAATCGAAGATCCTAGGTTATCACATACGTGGTGCATGAAAATATAAAATAATTCAAGAGCAGCCCACTTGGAAGTAGGGACTTCCAATCTAGCGTGGGTAGTGCAACAACCACATGGATAAACGATGATGCAATCAAAATTCTGATTTGGGGAAAGTTTCATAAAAATTCAGATTTTCATTAGGGTTTTGGATTCATGGATGGAGATTTAGGATTGGGATTTTTTTAGGGATTCAAAGGATCTAGGGATTAAGGAGTTTTGGAAGAAAATCAAAGGGAAAACTCCAAACGGGGGCCCACACATGACTGCCTGTATGGATGCACGTGCATGTGTTTGCACGTGCGACACCACGTGTCTGGGTAAAGGAGAAGAAAGAGAGGGAGGATTGAGTAGGGTTTTGATGGGTTTAGAAGGTTGTAATGGAAGGGGAAAGAGGAAGACAGGGGAAGAAGAATACATTTTGAAGAAGATAAAGAGGAAGAATATACCTTGGGAAATCCACCACCAAACAAGCTTCTACCATTACACAATTCAAGTGGAAGGAAGGGTTTCTCACAAACCCTAGACACACAAGGAGGAAAGTTCCTCATCACAAGAACTCTCTCTCTCTCTCTCTATTTTTTCTTCTCAATAACTCCACTAGGGTTGAACCTCCACTCCCCTGTGTTTTTATAATTAAAAATTTGGAAATTACAACTATGCCACTCACTTAAGTGAAATGGCACATCATCCAAAATAAGAAAATAAAAATACTTATTATCAATATCAACCATTAAATAAATGCTAAAAATAACAAAAAACATAAAGGAAGCAAGATCGGAGTCCAAGGGACCTAGATCTAGATCTGACGGCCGATGGCCTGATCGACAAGATCCAACAGTCGGATTGACACGAAATAAAAATCCTATAACTAAAATGGTCTCCTAAGCAGCCCACATGCATCATTCCATAGTGGGGTCTTCCCGACGCATGTCCAATGCATTTGGGGTCTTCACAATGACTCGGAGGGCCCCATCTGGAACTTGTCTCCCATCCACAAAGAAAGTCGTGCTGATGTGCGTGGTCGTCTCCGTCTCTGGTACACCCGAGTAGGTCCTCTGATGTCCCCATCAGTAGGTCTATTCAAGAGGGTGGGGTTGGCCTCATAAAGCTGGGAGATATGAATATTGTCCTTCTTGGGAAGTGAATCTAAAGTGGGAAAACTATGGTGGAGGGAAATGATAGCTAGTAAATACAGAGTGTAGGAGGGTGGGTGGCTTTTGAAAAGTTCTTTGCTTTATAGAGCTTCTCACATATGGATAACAATTGCTATGACTGAGCATTGGGTTTGGAGGGGGATTGCTTTTGCTTTGGGCAATGGGCCCCCTTGTCATAGGAATTTATTGGATGAGGAAATTATTGAGTTTGCTAGTATGTTGGATCTTCTCAAGGGTGTTCCTCCTTCCCCTTCCGAAGTGGATCAAATGATTTGGCGGGGTAATAGATTGGGAAAGTTCTTGGTTGGGTCTCTTTACTCCATTATTTCTTAAGGCACTCCCTCTCAGTTCCGTTTAAGCATTGGTTTTATAGAGCTCCTCCTTGTGTCACGTTGTTTGTTTGGTTGGTGGTGCGGAAGAAGGTGCTCACCCTTGATAATATTCGAAGGAGATCATTAGTGTTGCTTAATGTGTGCTTGTTGTGTATGGAGAATACAGAATCGATTGATCATCTCTCTCCATTGTCATTTTGCTTATAAAGTCTGGATCCATTTTGTTAGTTTGCTTTGTATTGATTGGGTGATGCCGAAGACAGTGGGAGATCTTTTGTGGGCTTGGCTTGGAGGAGGTATAGGGAAAGCTAATAAGATTAAATGGAGGTTGATAATTATGGGGTTATTTGGGGGGCTAGGAATGGCCATTGCTTTCGGAACGAAAGAATGGAGGTTGATGACGCTATATGTAAAATCTAAGGTCTTATATCGGTTGGGCTACTTACGTAAAGGTCAATTTGGCCGCATATGTTTTTGTTTCTTCTTAGTGTTTGTTGGGATTTGTATTCTTTTCCCCCTTTTGCAGGCTTCTTAATAAATTGTTGTTCTCTCTAAAAAAGAAGAAAAAACAAACAGTAATAACTGAAAAAAGCAGAATGCAAAATAAAATAAAGACATGTTTTGAGAGAAAAAAAAAATGGTGAAAGAATCCTAACATCAAAAATTTATTGTAATATTCATTTGAACTCAATAAAAAGAACAAAGGGCAAGAATAATGCTCTTTCTTGAGCTTTAGAAGAGATTAAATCAAACAATAAAAGAAAAACATGAGCACCCACAGAAAAATCAAAACATGAGGACCACAGCAAAATTCCAAAAAATCAGGCTGTATTTTGGCCCCAATGCCTCTGAAACTTTAGGCAAACAATCTTCTCCTAGGGTTGATGCAATGGCTAAATTTTTGTGTTGAAAGGATTTGTGAATTGGGAGAGTTGAGTAGCTCAAGTTTTGTGCTAGTAGTGAGGGACGCTTTGAACTCTTAACGCTTCAAATTTTCTCTTTTAAATCTCTCAAGTCTTATAAAGGCAAGATTCCTATGTTAAAATTGCACCATTTAAAGAATGGTTGTGATTCTTCAACCACACACGTGGCATAGTTTTACGGATGGACAGGATTGATTGATTAGCGTATATGAGAGACCTTACGGATGGGCCCGCGTAATGGTCATCCATCTAGAGGAAAACTGGTGATGATTTCCTCCTCTTCTGGTAGACCTTGAATGGTACTCTGTTGTCCTCATCAATCTTCCACCGACTTTTGCATCATCCATGCCACCTGGAAGAGACTTAGAAAGAAGTCCCAAACCTTTCAAGCGAAGGGGCAGTGGATCATTTTGGGAAACTTGATCAACAATCTTAACTAATTCCTCATTTTTATTCCTATTGTTACTAAAATTACACTCCGTATACTCTATTTTAATCCGACTATTTTTAAATCCTTTAGATTCTAAAGCACCCATCCATAAATCTAGCTTTGTGTTTACACCTTCCCTCTTCTTGCCAATAAAAAGTATGCCATTTGCAAACAACATACACCATCTCTTCTTGCAAAAGCCTCTTTAATTCTTCCATAACCATTGCAAAAAGGCATGTGCTCAATGCCAAGCCTTGGTGCAATCCTACAATAATTCGGAACTCACTTGTCTCTATAGTGTCGATCTTTGCATTTGTTACCTCTCTCTCATGCATATACTCAATCATGTCAGTAGATCCTCTTGAAAATCCTTTCTTTCCCAACACTCACTAGATTAGCTCGCTAGGGATTCTATCGTATGCTAAGTTAATAAAGCATGCAAAGATCCTTCCTCCTCTCCCTATATTTCTCCATCAATTGTCTTAAGTAGAAAACACAAAAAATAATGCTATGGTTTGTATAAGAAACCCATATATAGAGTAGGACATCGAGTTAACAACCTATCTCTGCTCGAGTTCGGCTTGGTTCGGTCCTCGAGCCTGACTAGCCATCCTGGCTCAGTTCGATCAACAGCTCGGGCAGCTTGAGCCGAGTTCAAGCTTGAGCTCTTGAGTGCTCGGACAACCACCACTACCAGCCAAGCTGCCATGGACAACGGTCGGGCTGTCATGGACAACAACCGGTCGGACTCCCAGAGAGAGAGAAGAGAGAGAGAGAGAGAGAGAGAGAGAGGGTTACCGACTTGAGTGCTTGGACAGGGACGAGCGAGTGCTCGTACTGGGAAGGACGACCAGATAGGGACGATCGACTGCTCGGACAGGGAAGGACGACCGGAGAGAGAGAGAGAGAGAGAGAGAGAGAGAGAGAGAGGAGAGAGAGAGAGGAGAGAGAGAGAGAGAGAGGAGAGAGAGAGAGAGGATGCAGGGCCAGTCAAGTCAACTAGGGCAAAAAAAAAAAAGGAAAGTGGAGGGAGGTCGGATATGGCAAAAAAAAAGGAAAGGGGATTTAGGGCGAGTCGACTGCTCGATATATTATATTATATTATAGAGAGAGAGAGAGAGGATGCAGGGCCGGTCAAGTCAGCTAGGGCAAAAAAAAAGGAAAGTGGAGGGAGGTCGGATAGGGCAAAAAAAAGGGAAAGGGGATTTAGGGCGAGTCGACTGCTCGATATATTATATTATATATTTATATTTAATTTTAAATGTATATAAGTTGAGCCGAGTCAAGCTTGGGTAGCTCGAGCCGAGCTCGGCTCGGAATTTTTTTGAACTAAAAAAAGGCTTGACTCGGCCCGAACCCAACTTTTGATTCGAGCCAAGTCGAATGAGTTAACCGAGCTAGCTCGGTTTGTGTCCTGCTCTACCCATATAGGGTTGTAGTATTGGCAAAATAACTCCATTGAATTTGTGGATATCTATATTTGAACCCTATGATTCATCCTGTGGGCTCTACAGGCCAATCAGATCCTTTTATGGGTCATCTAATTCGATCAGTGGATCCCACAGTCCAACCATGTCATTGATTTTGTCTACATCTTCCATGAGAACCCTTGATTTGGTCCAATCAGTTCAATCTAGACCCTTTGATGTGATTGATTTGCAATCAGGACCCCTGGATGTCCTGTTCTTCTATAGGATGCATCTGATCTTAAATCAGCCAGCAATGGGGTTCAATTTGATTTGATTATTGATTGGCGTTGATTCATCATATAGGCAATTCTTTACTTCTTTTTTTCCTTTGCTTTTATGATTAGATCTCATCATATTGAAAAAAAGTTGGCAGTTTATGGAATTAAAAAAGGTTTAAAATCATAATTGCTGCATGTAACTATGTTTCTTTTGTGGTAAATGATTTCAAAAGTAAAATTGAAACAATAGTGATGCAGGATGAAATTTTCTATCCTAAAGTGATGTTAAAAATCAGAATTTCAGATTAAATGAGCAATAAACCCTAAATTTTGGCAATCTCATATCAATCTGAAGAGTAAACAAGTGGACAATATGTAGGATCCTAGGCTAGTACATGCTCGGAATAGGGATGGTTAACATACTAAAGTTTTTAGTCCCAATGGGATTTAGAAACCCCGAAATTAACATTAGGGATAGGCTATCAATCAAGGGAAATCACTTGCATCCAAGGGGAATTGAGGGGAATTTTGGGTTTGAGAGGGATTTGGGTTTAGGTAAGAAAAGGGGATTTAGGGTTATGAAAGAAGGGGGAAAACTATGGATTAGGGTTAGGGTTTTGTGGGGAGGCTTTGATGGGATGAGGAAAGGGTATAAGAGATCAAAACCACATGCATAGAAGGCCACACACATGTGGCTGTACGGCTGTCCATACGGTCTAGCCGTATGGACCATGGTAGTCTGTACGGTCGTACAAATGGATGGATCATCATGCGTGGGTGGGGTTTGTGGTTTAGATAGCTTAGGTTGAGGGGTTTGTGATTTTGGATATAGGGATTTGAGTTTCGTTGGGAAAAAAAGGTGAATAGAGAGATAAGGATGAGAGGAATACCTTTGATAGAGAAGAAAGTAGCTAATCTTAGCTTCGCACCAAGGTAGTTGTCTCTTGGAGTTGCACCAAGAGATGGATTCACACCATTAAGGACTCCAATCACGAGCCACAAGAGAGAAATCCTAAGGGCCTGTTTGGGTATTTAGCTTAATCGGTATTAGGAGGGATGGGATTTGCTAATCCCTGATGTGACGGACGAAGAGCTGTTTGGATGGCGGATGTCTCTCCACGACTTAAGATTGATTGGCACGTGCGGTCGAGATACGCCCTAACGCGATATTCAATCACTCGAGCCGCACCCCTTCTCTTCCCAATGTCGTCCGGAGCCTGCGCGATGGGATTCCATCTTATCTTCTCAGCTGATCCGTACGGACCAAAATGGCGGGAGAAGTAGGGTTATTTAACCCCTTCATCGTCTTCTTCCATACCATCGGCTGTAATTGTAGCCTACTAATCATCAGAGAAACCCCACACTAGAGTCGAGGAGCTTCAAGAATGAAACACAGCGATTCAACATCTGATGCATCATCGAATATAACTTCGGCAGAGAATGGGGCCGAGTACTCGAGCTCACCTCTGAGGCAAAGACACCAGGAAAGCGAATAGGCGGGTTCGTGTGACTGGTTGAGCAAGAGCTATGCTTGTGTTGAGCTTGATTATGGTGGGTCCCAGATGAATATACACATACATGTGTTGTATTGGCATTTCAGATTCTTCATTAACTGTAACTGATGAGGGGTAGAGATTTCATTTGTTTGGGAGAAGGCGGTGTTTTTGTTTTTGTTTTTTCTTTTCTTGGTTTTTGTAATTTTTTTCTTCTTTTTTGGAGAGTTCTATAATTTCCATAAGAAAGGGGGTGGACTGATAGGAAACGTATTGGCCCCTACAATAGTTCTATTATATTCTGTTGGTAGACGTTTTATTCCATGATTTTAATGCTTGCAGCTCCAACAAATGTACCCTAGTGTGGCCTCTGGTTCATAAGTTGTCAAAGACACATATGAAGGGAAAAAAAAAAATCAAATATCAGATAGATCAAAAACTTGTTAGTGAGCTGGGAAAAATTTATACAGAGAAGTTGAATTCATACTGTTTCCTGTGGTGTGGTCCACTTGAACATTGGGTGTGCTTCAATTTTCAGGTGAACACATAAAATAATCTAATGAAATGGATGGACGGAGCGGATGAAACACATAAATCACGGTGGGTCAAAAAAACCATTCGTACAGTGAGTGAAGATGGAGGATGTGACGCCATTTTTGAAATCCACTTCAATCCCATGGGAAATCTAAACAAACCCATATGAGATAACCCATGGGATGATTGCAATCCCACAAAACCCAAACAGGTCATGTGCGACGCATGGGATAGACGTGTACACGCAATGCAGCTGACCATCCACTGCAACTCATAAATGCAGTGGCGGCCGTAATTCCATCCCTTGTATTCCATCGTATTTCACACGCCCAAACAGGGCCTAAGGTTCACATGTCCAAGGCTTTATTGCCTTTTGGGCTACAAATGACCAAATTGCCCTCTCAGATAAAAATTGTTCTTAATATGTCCTAAGTACCCCAAATATAAAATTAGTGTACTGAAATCAATGAAACATGAAACTAATCATATAATCCACTAAGATAGCATAAAAAGATGTAATCTTAAATATATGATGTCCTTTGTAGAAGATGGCTGATGTAGGGATGTGTGATGACCTAATCTTAGATGCATGTATAATCAGGTTAAAGAGCGTTCAAATAAATACACCAATTAACTAATTGTTTCTAGTCAAAGGGATTTGGTAAATTTTAAAACAAAGATGAGGTCATTCCGTCAGGATCATGCCCCTTAGTATAAAATCGCGTAATCAGTAAAAAGGGAGGACCTAGGGATATGAGGATATCTCAGATCTAACATAAGCCAATCCACAGTCAAGTTTGGATCTGATTCCACCGACTAACTATCCTTCTTTTTCGTTCAAACTAGAAAGGGATATCCAGAGAGGAACGAAAGGGGTGAAGAATAAAGGGTTCGAGATGAAGAAAGTACAGGTCCTTTTGTCGTCAAAAGAAAAAGAAGATGACTCTTACCTTTTCTTGCACCTCGAAGATCTAGAAAGAAGGAAACTTGAAATCGGGGTGGAATCCTCAACACCCAATCCTGAAACCCTAATCTCTCGAATAAAGAGGAAGAAAATAGACGAATTTCTATTCATTCAATAATAATGAAAATAGAGTTTCTCACAACGTATATATAAGCTATGGAAAAAGTAAAAGTGTACCAAAGTTCCTGAAAACAAGAAAAATAACAAAAAAAGATGAAAAATAAAGAAAGCGCAATAAAGCCCTCGAAATGAGGAAAAAAAAAACAAAAATGCCTAAAACTAAAACACCTGTATGGTAGGGTGTGAAATCGGACCCATGGATCTATGGTTAGGGTGCGGTCATGCTGCTCCTTCACTCATAGCGCGTCAGAAATTGGGCCCGATGGACCCAATGTCCATCCACATCAACTCCTTCGCTCCAGTACTCTGTCGGTGATGTCTCCTCTGGTATACTCTAAAGGGTGCACCACTGATGTCTGCATTAATGACCCATGATCAACGGCCCGATCATGTACTCCATCCGATCCAACTGTCCGATCGTCTCATCCATCGAATCTGACGGTCCAAATCACTCCCTCAAGTAACCCACATGTGTCTTCCGGGTGTGGGGCCTTCCAGATGCTCGTACATGCAATATGGGGTCTTTAACACGGGTACTCACCTAGCTACAGAGAGACTGGGCCCGCCTCCTTCTCTGATACGTGCGTAAAGGTGTGCGTGATGTGATGTCCCCATCAAATAGTCGTAAGCATCTGATTTCTAGTGCATCAGAAGTGTGCCCTTAGTCGAGCATGTGTCCAACCAAATTATTGACAGTTATGTTTTACACACCTTATTCGACAATGTCATGGAAAGTGCTTCTTCAGATTTGTTATTCCGCAAGCTTTGTTAGTGGCCAAGCCTATCTTCTTTTAGTTCAGGGTGGTTGAAGTTTCTTTTGCTTCAATTGCAATGGCTTTTGATGCTAGTAGCTTCTAAACATCATCATCTTTTTCAGTCTTTCTTTCTTTCTTTCTTTCTTCTTCTTCTTGAAAGGATGTTTTATGTGGCTGCCATTGAATTTTTAATGCTTCAATGGGGATGCATTGTTGCCCATTCTTGATCATATGCGGTCGTCGGCCAACAAGGCAGAATTTTTATGCTTCAAGGCAGAATTTTGTGCTGATTAAAGTTATTAATTCCTTCTCTGCTTGTGTTTCTCTACAGAAGATTGATGAGAAAGCTATCGCTGAGGTTTTCCTGAAGGTATTGGATAATTACATCAAATGGTGCAAATACTTGCACATACGCCTTGCATGGAACAGGTAATTAATCCTCAAAGTACTAAAGCTATTTGAAATTCCTCTGCTTCCATAGACCGTCAGTCGATAAGATTATCTTTCGCAGCACAGAAGCGATCAACCGGGACAGGAAACTTATTTTGGTTTCTTTATACTTCCTCGTCTGGGGTGAAGCTGCTAATGTTCGTTTTCTTCCTGAATGCATTTGCTACATATTCCACAATGTGAGTATTTTATGATACCGGTTAGCAGTCACTGTTTCTCTCTCTCTCTCTCTCTCTCTCTCTCTCTCTCTCTTTTTGATTGATAGTGGTCACTGCTGCTTTCTTTTTAAGTTTTCTCTTCTATATTCACCCTTTGTATATGGCATTTATGTGGCTTGTACAAAATTAAGGATATCAATTGGCATGTCACTGCTTGTTATGTATAATTGTTGATGTGCAAATAAGAGCACATTTCTTTAATTATACCTCACGTGGTACAAATTTTCATATATTTCATTCCATGTTTATAAATCAGTAAATGCTTTCTTAAACAAAAGTCATTGTATGACAATAGGTACAGGTGCCTATGGTATTTAGTACTCTACATATGCCTCTTACAGGTTTGCATTGTCTTGTCAGGCTTTCAGAAGCGGCTTATATATATGTTGCCTTAATTCTCAGCTATCTGTCCTTTGCATGTTTGGGCAGACCAAATTAATTGGTTTGTTATTTAAGTACCGAGATCTGGAGTTGTTAATGCCTACATTGATTTAAATATTGATAGTATTGGTGAATATATTGGCCGATACTATCGAAATTGCATGCGGCCAATATGATATACAGGGGGAGTTATTAAATTACCCTGTATTGCAGAAAATATCGCAATGTGTTGCCGATATATCGATACATTGCTATATTTTGCCAAAGATCTTTCATAAAATCCCCCCTTGCTGTCAATATATGTGATACATTGCGATATATATTGGTGATACATTGCAGTACTTTCCTCTACTGGAAATTCAAAAAGAAAAAATGCAAAAAACCCCCACAAAAATCCATTTTCTCCTAATTTTTTTGGGGGAATCTATTTTTATATTTGTATTGTATAATTTATGAATTATATGAACTCATTTTGGATATAATTGCAATATTTCTGTCAGACAACGTGTAGTTTAGGACCGTATACAAAGGAAACTTGTTGTGCATACTTGGTTTTTTTTTTTTTTTTTTAAAATTTTAACTTTAAATAATTTTTTGAATTCCAAGTGTGTAATCATGTCTCTTTCAACATATCCTAAAGTATTATTGAAAAATTCCATCATTTCCCAGTGATTCCCTCAAACAGCGGTACTTTCCTCGATACATGCAATACTGACATGTTTCCATATCCCAAGGGTGCAATATGTGCAAAATGATACCTATATTTAAATCACTGCATACCTATTTATGTTGTATATATAGACACATGCTTGTTTATATGCATGTGTATATGTGCAAGCGCGATCATTTTTTCTCATTTGTCCTCAGTTTTTGTAATTGAAATATCATCTGTAATTTACAGATGGCAAAGGAGTTGGACGTGATATTAGACCAATCTGAAGCTATGCCAGCTGCAAGCTGTAAGGGCGAAAGTGGTTCTATTTCGTATCTGCAGGAAATTATCTCTCCAATTTACAAGACAATGGAAGCAGTTAGTGCATCTTCTATGCTACTCTTTATTTTTATTTTTTTATGGATGTATTTTAAGTACTTCTCATGCTATCTGGTTTGCTTGGACACAAACAACTGGGAGATGGAAATCTACATGATTAGGGCCTGCTACTCTTGAGCTGCTTATTATTCAACAAAAACCAAAGTAGATAATATCAGTTTGCAAACTTTCCACTCCCCAGCTGCATCTAACGGTATGATGTAAGATGCAAGAATCAAGTCTCTACATAAAGGGTCATTGGTTATCAAGTAACATGGCTATTCACAAAACTTGATGCTTATATTGTTGGCTGCTAAAACTGAAACTGCAATGTTAAAAGACTTGGCATTGCAATTCCTGCAGCTTTTCTGCAAAACTTGGGGTCTGATCTCCCATAATAAGTTAAATGATTTTTTCAGTTTCCTTAGCTATTTAATAGGATGTTCATATTCTATTATAATACTTTATCCAGACAAAGCTCTATTAACATATTTAGTGTTCTATTTCCCTGTTGGTGAAAAGTGGATAATTCCAGACCACAAAAGAAAGGACCCTTGAATAACTCTCCTGCTTATCCAGAGCATAGTCCAATGTGTCATGTTAGTAATCTGTATGGCACAGAAAGATCAGCAAAGAACAGAGGCAAAATCAAAGTTTTTAGATGTGCACAAAAAGAGAATGGAAGTGGCATGATTATCAATTTTCATCTTTAACAAAACCCTTGCTTCATGAATTGCGAGCCTGAGACTTTTCTCGTTACTGGAATTAAGTGTTCATGATTCTATGTTCACAGACAATTAAAATTTCCTCCCTGCAGTTGAGTGGCCATTAAGGAAGGCGTGGAACAATTGGTCCTTTGGAAACAGATAAGGTTCTGTTAAGTGGTCTGCGGAACTCATGAAAGGGTTATTTTCTTATGTGGTCTGCAGTACTCATGAAAGGATTATTTTCTTAAGTGGCCTGCATGACTTATGAAAGGATTATCTGTTGGCCCTTCATAACTAAGGAATTGAAGGGAGCTTGCCATGATGCTCGTAGGAGATGCTGGAGGAATATACTTGTTGCCTTTTATTCATGCGACATGGACTACCCCTCCTAGTGGTGTGGAAGCTTAATTTTGATGTTAATTCCAATGGTAACCCATGTCCGCCAAGGGTCAGGGAATCATTAGGGATGGCCTAGGGATGATACGCCATGCCTATGTGGGTTAGATTGGGATTGTGGATTCTAGCAAGGCAGAGTTGACGGCTGTTTGGTTGGGTTTGAAACTACCTTTCCGTGCATGCTCCCTCTTAGTCATCAAAGGCGATTCTACCAACGCCATTAATAGGCCGGTCTCCCAGCACCCCATCCTAGGCGGCCATCAATTGTAGGAAATAAGGGAGCTGAAGGGGACCCAATCCATATCCTTTGTCCTTGCCAGTAGGGAAGTTAATGATGTAGCAGATGATTTAGCAAAGAAGGGATCTGGTCTCCAATCTCCTGTGATTGGGGATTCCCCTTGTTGCAATTCCCTCTTTCTTTTAATATGTTTTATCCATACCTTCAGAAAGTTAAAAAAATAAATTATTATGCATGTTGGTATGCTTTTTCATCTTGTTTGTTAGAGTTTTTACTCCATAGAGGTGTACACGAGTCAAACCGAGTCGAGCTTGGCACAACTCGACTCGGCTCGGCTCGGTCCTCGAGCCTGACTGGCCAGCTCGGCTCGGTTCGGTTAGCAGCTCGGGCCAATTCAAGCCAAGATCGAGCCGAGTTCGCCTGTGTAGCATTTTCACAAACACGTACACTGCACCTTCATATTCTCACTGTATGTAAAACAACAGCAATAGTTTTACATGTATTTCTTCAAACACCTTGTAGGCAACATCAAAATCAAGAAAAAAGGTATATGTTTTATACACATACCTTCCTTGCCACAAGCCGACACTTCGTTGAGTCATTTCATCAAACACTTGGTGAGCAACATCAATATCAAAGTAAGCGAGTCACCGAACTAGTTCGATCCGAGTTCGATTCGAGCTGGGGTTCAATCCAAGTCGAGTCGAGCTTGGGCAAGCTCGAACTTGGTTCGAAAATTTTCTGAGTTAAAAAAATCAGCTCGACTCGGTTCAAACTCAGTTTCGAGCCGAGTCGAATCGAGCTTTTTCGAGTCGAGTCGAGCGACCTAACCGAGCTAACTCAGTTCGTGTACAGCCTTACCTGTCCACCCACAACTAGTAATTCCGCAATGAGTTATTTTTGACTGCTACAAATCTATTGATGTTCTGGTGATGGAGAACCAAGTTGATAGTACATATTGAACACAAATCCAGTCATGTTAAAAAAAAAACGAAAAAGAATTTATTTAAGGCCAAATCCGCCTCTGGGTTTTAAGAATTAAATTTGAAATTGTTTATCGAGTTTCGTAGAAGTTCCTGGGTGATTTTTTGATCTCTTCCCTATTTCTGATTTCTGGACATGGATGAAATCATTTCATTTCATTTTTCTTTTATGTACAATATTGGATTTGATTGTGGTTTTTACTCTTATTTTATTTTTTTATTTTTTGCACTGGGAAGTCAAGGCTAAGGAAGACCAGTTTTATGATTGGTCTTAGTTGATAAGATTTGAATTAGGAGCTTCCCATGCAAGTAAATTATTCTGGCTACTTTTCCCATGCAATACCAGTATCTGTTCAAATACAACCTTAACAAAAAATGCATGTCTTCCTATAAAGAGCATGTGAAAAACACACACACACACAAAATCAGATGGGAGGTTAACTTGCGATACAAATTAACATGCATCAAGCACCCATGTTAGATAGCGTCTCTGAGAATTACTGTTTTATTCTTGTAAGTTGTTCAGTTTTCCGGTCCGGAATTATTTAAAACTTCTGTGGAGGAAGAATCTTAAGAATTAAAGGTAGTGGAACTGTGGGAGACACCACGAGGGGAAGTGGAGCTGCAAGGGGTCTTTCAAGCTGTTGTCAAAGCAGAAGTTCCAAAGGGAAAACTTTGGTGAGGGGGGACAGCCTTGCTAGCTGGTTGTCCAATGGATGTTAGGACTCAACCTCCGACAAGGAATGCTAAAAAAGAAACAGTGATGAAGATGGTGATTCCATTGCCCCGGGAAAAGACAAAGGCAAGGGTATTGTCGGACGTTGTTTCCACGTTGTTGGGGGCCAACAGTCTCAGGAAGAAGAAGGGCCTAGTTAGATTCAAGTTGGCAGAAGAAAGGGTGTGGTTTTTGGTAATGTCGAGAAAACCAAAACCACCCTCAGGGTTCTTCCTACTCTGTTTGTGAAAGGTTTTTCTTCAGGTGGCTGCTCGTCAATTTCGCTAGTCTTTGGGAAAGCTGGTGAGGTGTTGGAAGTGGTGATTCCTCGGTTCTGGGGGTTGAGGTTCCACGGGGCTTCGCTTTCGTTTGTATGAAGATGGAGGTGGAAACTAGGGCGATCATAGTTGCCAACTCTGATGTTCTTTTGGGAGACGAGGTGACCATTCTAGGTATAGAAATGATGGATACCTTGGATGTCACTCTGCATGTCACGAGCGGAAGGGATGCAACACTGGTCCACAAAGAGGATCATATCCTCCACGCAAGAATCCTAGATTCTAAAGGTCAGTGCGACAACTTTATCTTTGAGTAGGATTTAGAATGGACCAAGATGTGATTGACATCGTGGCTAGGAAGCTTGGAATGTCCTTTGAAGTAAGCGATGAAGATGTGGTGGCTCTGTATTAGTTCGTGAAACAACGTGGTTGCTCGGGATTTTGGCGTCCCTTGAGGCACACTTTGAAAGGTCAAAAGTAATTGTTGAGGCTGGATTGTTCAGTTAATTATGATGCAAGCTTCATGATCAGCGTTTCAACCAGGGGAAGACGGGCGAGGTCAGTTTCCCGATGATAATTGTTATTAGCTGGAATGTCAAAGGGATGGAGAGCAGGGAAAAGCACACCCAGATCAAGGAAGCTTGCCACAATTCAAGAGCCCAGATAATCACCCATTTGGAGACTAAGCTCTCCTCCTTCAACAAAGCTACTTTGGATTTTGTCTGGGGTTGCAAGTCTAAGGACTTCATTTACTTGGATGCAGTGGGATCCTCAAGGGGTATTTTGGTAGCTTGGGACTTGAGAATTTGGAGAAAGGAAGATAGCTAGTGTGGTGAGTTTTCAGTTTCAATGGTTTTTTGTGAGATTTCTTCTGGCTTCAGGTGGTTGCTCATGGTTGTATATGGTCCATGAAAGGCAGAGCAGAGATCCAACTTCTAGGAGGAGCTTAAGTTTATTCCCTCGAGATGGGCGATCCCCTGGTGCATCGGAGGAGACTTCAACGCCACCCGGTTCACATACGAGAAGTTGAATGGGTCTCAGATAACCAGTACCATGAAGGAGTTCTCAGAATGGGTTCAGAGGTTTGATCTCATCAACGTCCCAATGTCTGGAGCCACTTTTACATGGTCCAACAGGCAAAGTTATCTCGTGATGTCGCGGCTGGACAAATTCTTTTCTTCTCCTGATTGGATGGACATATTTCCCATGACTCAATCGAAAAAGGCTTCCTTAATTAGTATTATTATTATTATTTTAAATCAGAGACCTATTTTGCTCGATTTAGGTTTCGATAGCTTGGGCCCCAAACCGTTAAATTTTGAATTGGCGTGGTTGGAATTAGAATGTTTCTCCGATCTCGTGAAGGGTTGGTGGCAACCCTTTCAGGTCAAGGGACCAATTGGTTTTAGACTGCACAAAAAGCTGAAATTGTTCAAAGGAAAGCTTAAACGCTGGAACAGTGAGGTGTTCTGGGCTAGAGAAAAAGTGATGATAGAGATCTTCAATGAGATCGATGCTCTTGCTCTGAAGGAAGGGGAGGTTATATTTGGCGAGGTGATAATGTGGAGAACTCTTCTTTAGGCCGACTTTAAATTCCTAAAGGAGGAGGAGATCAAGTGGAGACAGCGGTCTCGGGCACTATGGCTGAAGGAGGGTGATAAGAACAGTAGATTTTTCCACAATATAGTGTTGATAAGAGCTAGAAATAACAGGATTTGCTCCCTTCTTGTAGATGGGGTAAGGCTAGAGGAAAGAGGACATCAAACATTGTAGTTGTGGACTTTTATCATAAGCTTTTATCCAAAGACTTGTGGGTGTGGCTGTGTCTCGATCATTTCCATTTTGATCGTCTATTAGAAGAGGCAACTGGTTGATTGGAGAAGCTATTTTCGATGATGAGATCAAGTTGTAGTGGACAGTTTGGGAAGGGATAAAGCTCCTGGACCAGAAGGTTTCCCCCCTGCCTTCTTCCAAGTGTTTTGGAGTATGGTGAACACAGACGTCATTGCTTTCGCTGAAGAGTTCTTTGACGATGGTCTAATCCCAACTGAACTTGGAGCTTCCTTTATTGCGCTGATTCCTAAGATTGAAGGAGTCGAGGGTTTGAAAGATTTTAAACCTATAAGCCTCCTAGGAAGCCCTTATAAAATTCTTGCCAAGGTGCTTGCTTCAAGATTTAAAGGGGTGCTGGGCAATGTAATTTCCCCCAATCAAGGGGCTTTGTGGAGGGGAAACAAATTTTGGATACCGCACTTATAGCATACGAGTGCTTGGACTCTTGCTTCAAGGAAAAGAAACTAGGAATCATTTGTTAGCTTGTTGAGGAAAAAGCTTATGTCATGTCGATTGAGATTTTCTGGACTATATGTTAGGAAAGATGGATTGTGGCGTGAAATGGAGGTCGTGGATGTAGGTGTGTGTTTGATTTCCGACTTTTTTTATTCTTCTCAATGGCTCCCCGAAAGGTTACTTTAAGGCATCTAGAGGTTTAAGGCAAGGTGATCCTCTTTCCCCATATCTCTTCCTTGTGATAGCGGAAGCTTTTAGTCAAATGCTCACTAGGGGCTATGAGTTTGAGCTATTTTCAGGATTCAAGGTGGCCGCTCTATGGGATCAGATATCCCATCTCTAGTTTGCCAACGTGTGATCATTTTTTGAGATGTTGACGAAGACATGGTCGACGACTTGTGGAAAGCGGTCCTATGCTTTGAGGCAGTTTTTGGGCTAAAAAAACAATGTTGGTCAGAGCAAAATGCTGGGCATCCATTTATCCAAGGAGGAGACTTTTGAGTTCGTTTTCTCATTAGGGTGCAAGGCGGGTTCCCTCCCCTCCACTTACTTGGGGCTCCCACTTTGTATTTGGGAACCTGCTAAATATCTTTGGGATAAGGTGTTGGAAAGGATTGAAAGGAAATTGTCCAAATGGAAGATTCACTATCTTTTCTTAGACGCAGACTCACCCTAATTAAGACAACCGCCTCCAATATGTCTTCATGTCTTTGTTCAAGTGCCCTCAATCAATTCATGCGAGATTGGACAAGATGAGAAGGAATTTTCTTTGGAGAGGTTCATAGAAGATAACAAGTTCTACCTTTTAAGTTGGAACGAGGTGTGCAGGTCTGTTGTCTATGGTGGTGCGGGAGTGCGGGGTCTCTCTGATATGAACTTAGCTCTCCTTGGGAAGTGGCTATAGAGGTTTGGAATGGAGGAAGTGGGCTTTTGGCGCAAAATTGTTGCTAGTAAATATAATATTGAGGAAGGGGGGTGGATGACTAGTAGTGTTTTAAATAGCGCGTAGCGTATAGCGTAGCGTTTACCCTCCATAGTGTGTAGTGTAAGCTACATAGCGTGTAGCGTAAGCTACACAATACTAAATATTTTTTAATTAAAATAATAGAAAAATATGATACAATTTACAAAATGCATATTTTATTTGAGTTTTTTAGTGCGAATCTGGATTGTCAATCGCATATTTCCATACAAAATCTCTATCTCCTTGCCTTCAGACATCTCGAAGTGTGACTTTTTTTTTTTCCTTATTTATTGAAACATCACAAATTCACAATATGGACCACAATTTGGATGGTCCAGATTGATCTAAGTGCTCTATCCACGATATGGACCACAATTTAGATTGTCTAGATTGATCTAATGTAGTGCCACGTGTGATGGGGATGAGTCACACCCATTTAAAAATAGGTGTTGAACCAGCATAGAAGAAAAACAAAAAAAAAAAAAAACGAGATTTCAAGTAGCACACACTACTTGCGCTACACTGTATGCTACGCTACATGCATCGTAGCTTACGCTACTAGGGAGCTACGCTACCTGCATACACTACATAGCCTTTTAGCTATGCTACGCGACGAGCGATACCGAAAACACTAGCGATTAGAAGGTCATCCATGTGCAAAGCCTCCCACATTTGAAAATCAGTGATTGGTTGACGAGGGGTTTTCAAATGTGGGGTCCATTTTTCTGTGGGGAATGGCTCCAGAATCAAGTTCTAGAAAGACAGTTGGTGTGGGGCCGCCTTGCTTGGTGTCGACTTTCCTATCTTGGCTTGCGTTGCTCCGAGTGGGGGCATGAGAGTGTCAGATTGCTTCTCCTTTTTTGGTTCAAATGTCTTTTGGGCTCCTCCATGCAGAAGAAACTTGACAGATATTGAAGTTGACCAGTTCATGTCTTTGCTTGATCGTTTGAAATTGGTGTACCCTATGGGGGAGGGCGACTCCATGGTTTGGATGGCGCACAACTTGGGCCGATTTTTGGTGAAGTCTTTCACAAGTTGCTTTGCAATGAAGAAAGCACATCCTAATAGAGGCATGCTTGTCATTTTTGGTTCTATGGTGCACCCCCAAAAGTACCTGCTTTCACTTGGTAGGACGGAAAAGAGTTCTCACAATAGGCAACCCGTAGAAGAGATCGTTGATCATCCCCCAATATGTGATGCGTCTGCGGGCAAGATGCTGAAACTTTTGATCATCTTTTCATTTTCTACCCTTTTATGATCAAAGTTTGGGGGCATTGCTTAGTGGCCTTTGAGGTGCATTGGGTAATGCCAGGATCGGTAAGGGACCTTGATGCAGGATGCATGCATGTGAGTAAATGATGAAGTGAGATCAATCAACAAATTAAATTAAATAATCAAAATCACAAATCATGCCAAAATCATCAAATATCTCAAGAATCTAATATGAAACTATGAATAGTCTAGGCCACAATTAACAAACTGCACCATGCATGATTATTGAATACTAGAAATTAGGATCTAATGGATGTAAGGACACTCAATTAGCATATGAATAAGTCTATTTCAAATGGGAAAGACTATTACTACCTAGGGTTTGCTCGATTAGAATGTAGACTAACCTTAAGGTTTAAGGAATTCGGGGAAAATATGAAATTAGGGTTTAGACGGTTTAATTGGCTAAGGGATTTTGGGGCTTGAGTATTACTTTAGGGGAATTAGGGATCTTAGTGATTAGAGGTTTGGGGTTTTAGGTTAATTAGGGAAATTGGGATTATAGGGTTTGAGAATTTTGGAATTAGGGTTTTTAGAAATTGGGAAAAATAGGAAATTGGAGATCTAGGTTTTAGGGTAGGGTTAGGGATCGGAATAGGGGGTTTTGATGGGGGAAGCAGGGGAAAATCAAGGGCTAGGGGTTGTCCGTATGATCAGCCTAGGGGCTCACACTTGTGGCCGTACGGGCACACGCATGGGTCGTTGGCTAGGGTTTTGGGGTCCTCAGTGATTGGGTTCAGTTGGGGTTGAAGTTGGATGATGAAAAGTTGAAGAAAAAGACGGCCCACTCGGGCCCACATAGTGGTCACCCTTCGTGCACGATCCAATGGTCCGATTGATGCGGACACTCAATCCAATAGTCCAAACTCCTCTAGAATGTAGCCCATATGCACCTTCCTAGTGTAGGGGGTTTTGTGGTCCTCAGTGATTGGGTTCAGTTGGGGTTGAAGTTGGATGATGAAAAGTTGAAGAAAAGACGGCCCACTCGGGCCCACATAGTGGTCACCCTTCGTGCACGATCCAATGGTCCGATTGATGCGGGCACTCAATCCAACAGTCCAAACTTCTCTAGAATGTAGCCCATATGCACCTTCCTAGTGTAGGGTCTTTGAATATGCCTCAAATGCATGTTGGGCCTTCAAAACGGGCCACTCGGCCCACTTGGGTCCAGAGGTATACTGGTGATGATCTCCTCCTCCTCTGGTAGACCCCAAATGGTGCTCTGATGTTCTCATCAAACCTCCCTCGTGCTTGGTATGGGGGTGGCAGGAGTAAGACAGTTCTAAGTTGTTTATTACGTCACCGGCAATATGGTGGGTCATATGGGGCGAGAGGAATCGTAGACAGTTTCAGAACTCTTCCTCTCCATTTGATGTTATAATGGTTTCCATTTCATTGTTGGTTTTGGAGTGGCTTGCCGCTCTCTTCCCTATTTCTGTTTGATGCCGCTCCCTTTTTTGAGCTGTTAGCGGCTCCTTTCGTTTTCTTGGCTTTTGTATTATTTCCCTGCCAAGTTGTTTCTTGCGGTTTTCTTAATAAAATTCCATCGCTCTTCAAAAAAAAGTTTTCTGGTCTGACATCTTTATCCGGTGCATCATCTTGTTGTTCATGTTGACATTTCTCATTCTCATCTTTGCTGTATTGACAGGAGGCTGCTAAAAATAACAATGGGAAAGCTGCCCACTCGGCGTGGAGGAATTATGATGATTTCAATGAATATTTCTGGTACATCTTTCGCCACTTTCGTAATTTGTTTTTTGGTTACCACACTTAAATTTCATACGATGGTATGTCTTCTCATTGCTAATGTATTTGTAGGTCACCTACTTGCTTTGAGTTGGGTTGGCCAATGCAAAAGAATTCTTCATTTCTATTGAAGCCAAAGGGGTGGAAAAGAGTAAGTTCAGAGATGATTTACTGATTACATTTTCTCCTTGTTTTGTTTATCTTTTTACAGTTCCAAGATTTCCAAGTTCTGTTAGAGTATTGCATTCGATTTGTTTCCTTTTAAAGCCTATTGAACACCTTGTATTATGGAGCCACCATATTATGTTTGATTAGGTCAGTTCAAATGAGATTCATGCCATGAAGGCTTGATGTGTACACATGTATCTTGGTTATAGTATGTATAAACTATTCTAAAAATAAATAAAAGAGAAGAAATATTAAAATTATCAAAATTTTATTCCTGAGTGTTTAGCACTTTGTAGTATGGTGGACAATTATTGTACGGCATATTCATTTGATCTCATTCTTTAAATTGACAGACAGGGAAATGCTCTTTTGTTGAGCACCGGACATTTCTTCATTTATATCGGAGTTTCCACCGCCTATGGATCTTTTTGCTCTTAATGTTCCAGGTTTAGCTTTGTTACATTCATACTTTCGTGTTTTTTTAAATGATAATGTTGTTTCTATTTAATTCTTAATTACAGCTTTCTTTGATAGACTTAACAATTGTGAGCTTGATCGGGTATCAATTATCCAGGGCTTGACGATCATAGCTTTCAACCATGGAACTATTAATATGGATACTTTTAAGGAAGTGCTTAGCATTGGGCCAACTTTTGCTGTGATGAACTTTCTGGAGTGTATGCTGCTTTTCTTTTCACATAATTTATTTAAAAATTTCCATATTTTGTGGTATTCTAATTGTGATTTCTTTCTTTTAATTGTGTTTGGCATCATATTTTCTTTGTTACTTCTTTTTCTGTCTTTTTCACATCAAATTCCATTCTGAATTTGTAGGCTGCTTGGATGTCCTGCTCACATTTGGGGCTTATTCAACAGCTAGAGGCATGGCGATCTCAAGGCTGTTTATTAGATTCTTTTGGTTTGGACTCAGTTCAGTATTCGTAATATATATCTACATGTGAGTGTAGTATTATGTTTGAAATTTACATTTTCATATTGTTGTGGCAGACCCATGGTCCCTTTTTTCTGTTGCTGTACAATAGTTTTTTTTTTATCCTTGTACTCATACATGCTTCCCAAACTGCATTGCAGGAAGGTTCTGGAGGAAAAGAATAACCGGAACTCAGATTCTTTCTATTTTCGGATTTATATTATTGTATTGGGAGTTTATGCTGGCATACGCATATTTCTTGCTTTGCTACTTAAATTCCCAGCTTGTCACACCTTGTCAGAGATGTCTGATCAGTGGTCATTCTTTCAGTTTTTTAAGTGGATCTATCAGGTACTTTTCACTCAAAATTTGATTTTTCTTTCCTATTCCAGTAGTTGGCAAGTTGTATTTCTCTGCTAGATATATACTGCTAGAAGTACATGCCTGAGTTACTTAATTTGAGGAAAAATATATCTATAAGTTGCTTATGCATCTATGCTGAACAATGTTCGTGTCCTTTAGGAGCGATACTATGTTGGACGTGGTCTTTATGAAAGGATGAGTGATTACTTCAGGTACGATGTCCATGGGGTGTTGTTCTTATAGTTTGTCATTGTTGAATCTTGGTATCGAATTCAAGAATATGGTTAGAGGTAGCCAAAGGTTGGAGGTCTCCTTTCAGCATGTGGGCCGCTCTGCAAATGATAGCAGGGATAGCCCGGTGAAGGGAGGGGCCTCCAGCAAATCCTTTTGGATTTCTCATTCCAATCTATGGGGGTTATCCTCCATCCCTGCCGTGTCTCGGGGGCAGTTTGTAAATCTGTTTATCCTTTCACTTTTGCTCGCTGTATTTTGCTTTTATTCTCTTTAATAAAATGCTTCATTTATCAAAATAATCAAGAATATGTGTAATTTATGATATTCCTGAGTTGTTTCTTTATGATTTTTTTTCTTCTTTGATATGGTGTATGATTAGATTCGTTCTGCTTCTGAAGAAAGTTCATTTATTTATTCTTTGAGTGCTAACAAATTTTATTAAAAGCACCACACAAGAGAGAGAACAGAAGGGGAAGGGATGATGATATATGATCATACTCCTCTCCTTTTCAAATTACCATATTGCCATGAGAAATGAAAGATGTCACAGGATCATATGGGGTTATGACAAAAATTAGGGTTTTGTTGTTGATGTTATCATGTGAGCTCCCCCAAGAGCTAGTTGGGTTTGTAGTGTGGTTTAGGAAAGGTTTCCATGTCAGTTATGGCTATTTTATGTTAGTTTTTTCTCAGAGTTAGTTTCTAAGCTATCTTGTCTACCAGGTTATCTTGGACATTTACTAAGTTAGCTTTTTAGGTAGAGATTTCTTTAGTTTTATTTATTTCAAAAACTTTGGATTGAGTTAGTTTTAGTAAATTTTAGTTGTAGGCAAGTTTTATGGAAATTTAAGTATATTTTTAGGATATTCTAAATTTTCCTAGCATGGTAGCGAGTTGAGTTGGGAGTGTTCAGACTTGGAAAGTTGTGTTCCAGAGCTGTTTAGGTGGTTACAATCTGGTAGAAATGTGAAAAAGGTGGCTGATAGACTCGCTAAAGAGGGATGATAAGAAGGTCGCTCTTTGTTGGCCATTCAACGTGTCTTTTGTAATGTTTTTGTGGTTTCTTGAATACAATTTGTATCCCGAAAAAAGAGCTCCACAGGCATTATTATGGGTTTGAAGATGATTCCTTCTTATGTTAATTGAACAGTTTATGAGTTCTTTCTCCTAGCTGCCCCCCCCCCCCCCCCCCCCCCCCAACACACACACACACAAAATTCTCTTGAGTTGTTTCTGGCGATTTGTCTTCTTTCCATACACTAGGGATGCTATAGCTGGACCATTGCGTACGTTGGAAATGGTTGCCTAAATGATCTAAAATCAAATTCTTTGAAACAATTTCACAAAACGCCATATTCAAAATGTCCATTTTGGGCCTTTAAAAAAGTACACTTTTGCAATATTTTCTAGACACCCATTATTGAAATTTCTACACAACCTGATTTATATTTTGGGACATAATTGGAATTTGGAATCCTCCCTTGGAAGCTAGTCGGTCCCAAGCTTGGGTGAGAAGAAAAAGAGATAGGCACAGATATGAGAAATTTCACTTCTTGATTTCTGGAGGTGATGCTGCAGGGTATAAATAGAGGACAATAGCGTCTACACAAACCTACAAGCGTAAGGATACAAAAGGGACTCCTACCTTTCTACTATATATAGAGATACAAAAGATCTACCTTATCTATACATTCCATTTTTGCATTGTAGGACAGTTGGGGTCTTTCAACACAAGCTGATGCATGTGTATCTACCTGCCCGGCTTTCTTACGTCGAGCATTTCCAACAATGTTGATAAGAACATTGACCAACCAATCGTCTCCTTAAATGAGGGACGCATCTTTTTAGATGCCACCTTTTTCTTGAATGAAATGTTGCTCTGCTTCTATGTGCTTGCTTTTGTCATGTTGCACTGACTTATGAGCAAAACTAATGGCAGCCTTGTTGTCACAATATCAGCTCGTTGTTGTCTCACCCAATGTATTTCACAAGCATTTCGAGCCATGGATCTGTATTCTGCCTTTGCACTGGACAATGCTACCACAAATTGTTTCCTACTCTCCATGTTACAAGGTTACCTCTGACAAACGTGCAATACCCTGAAGTAGATCGTCTATCAACAATTGATCGAACCCTATTAACATTAGTGTATCTTCAACTCTCACATGCCTGTGCTTCGTAGATAACAATCCTCTACCTATTGAGTAAGTATTCTATAGGCAACTTCTAGATGGAGGGACGCAGATCTAGCACATAGGAGAATCAATCTACATAATAACCATGTGATGGAGACATTAGAGGACCTACTCGGGTGTACTAGAGATGGAGGCGACCACACACATCAACACAACTCTCTTTGTGAATAGGAGACGAGTTCCAGATGAGGCCCGCCGAGGTATTTTGAAGCCCCACATACATTGGACGTGCATCAGGAAGACCTCACTTTGGGATGATGTATGTGGGCTGCTTAGGAGACAATTTTAGTCATATATTTTATTTCGTGTTGATTTGACCGTTGGATCTTGTCGATTAGGCTATCGGGCCACTGGATCTTTCAGATATGGACCCCTTAGACCATGAGCTTGTTTCATTTATGTTTTTTTTTTTTTTCCCCTGTTTTAGGATTTATTTGATGGTTAAAGATTGATGGTAAGTGTTTTAGTATGCTTATTTTGGATGATGGGCCATGTCACTTAAGTGAGTGGCATATTTGTAATTTTTTTGAAAGTATAATAAAACCCTAATGGAGCTCGAGAAGAGAAAAGAAAAAATGGTTTTCTTGCGTTGGAAGTGTATTTTCCTCTGTTTTAGTGTTTGTGAGAAACCCTCCCTTCCAATTGAAATGTGGAAGGGTAGAGGCTTGCTTGATGGTGGATTCCTCTAATGTGCTTTCTTCCTCTTTCTCTTCTCCAATAAGGTATTCCACTTATTCTTTTTTTTTTTTCTTCGTTTCCTTCGCCTACATCTCTTCTAAACCCTTCGAGACCCAACCCAATCCACCTCTTTTCTTTTGTCCCCCTACCCATCCACGGGTGGACCCGCACGTGCGTCCATACAGAATGCCACGTGGGGCCTTTTTTTTTTTTGGGCATTTTTCCCTCCATGATCCCCTTCCAAATCCTACCTAATCCGTATATCCTTTAATCCCTGGATCCCTAATTCCAAAAATAAAAAATAAAAAAAATCCCAAATCTCAATCCCAAAGCCCGAACAAAATCTGAAATTTTGAAAATCCCCTTTCCAAACCTGATTTTATTGGCGTCATTATCTTTTCACGTGGTTGTTGCACTACACACACTAGATTGGAAATCCCTACTTCCAAGTGGGCCACTCTCATAATATTTTATATTTTCGTGCGCCGTGTATGTGATAGCCTGGGCTCTGTGTTACAAATCTGAATTTTCTGAATCTATTACGTGGATATGTTTTGTTTTACATATTGAATGCTGAAATTAATGCGCAATTGATCTCCCATCTTGCATCCTAGGTTAGTTTCCATCGTCCTACTTCACCATGTATCAGGATTAATGTAAGATTAGTTTCTTTTGTTTTTCCTTTATTTTGTTTTCCTTTCAATCAAATAGTAGTCTTCCTATGTCTGGCCTCTAAAAATGCTTCTACAGCTGTGTAAAGAAATCCAATTATGGCTTTCATAACAAAAGCAAACTAAGAAATGACCCACCTAGTCCTATCAGCCACCCTATGCAAATAAAGAAACGAAATAAACAGATCGCTGTGGCTTTTAAGAGGCCTATGGTTTGACCTTTCTTCAACTCTTCACATGGGATCGAATATGCCCCTGCTGGTTGATCTAATTGCAGTTTGGCCCATTTGATTGCAAATACGAGGCCCAAAAAATGAGCAAAACCTCTGATCAGGTCCCTGGACAGATCTGACGGCCTGATCCGTCCAACGTGCAGACTGTGGGTCCAGTTGGGCCCTATTTTAGTCACCATATGTGGTCCTTCATCATTTAGGACAAAAATCTGACACACATCGTGCAATGAAAACAGTTTGAAGATCTTAAATCCTGTTTGTTGTCGATTGCTATCGTTGTTGAATTTACAACCTTCGATCGATTGTTATCTTCCCGTACGTTGACTCTGTCTACGTGCTTTACAAAATAATCTTTTCTGTGGATATCCACCATTCTGACTTTGACATTTTACTCCACTTGCTATGTTTCTTCTTGAAATAACAGCCTTACTGCTGACTTACGTGCTTGATTTTTGGGTCAGCAACGTCAGCACCTCCTAGCAGCAAAGTCAAATTACCTTACAAGATAATGTGCTTGGATATCACTGAAAATAATCTTTTAAACATGTCAAGTTTGTGATAATAAGCAACAATTGGTCTAAAACCATATGTTTTCCGAAAAGTTGTTTTTCTTTCCTCAATGTCTCTGATTCCATTGGAGTGGCACTTTTTCTTTTTTGGTCTTTGGAATTCTCCACACCTGCCAAAACATGCTTAATGAGGTGCTTGAAGCCTTGGAATGGTGAAAAGAAGCAGTGTTAAGTAAATAAAAGAAAAAGAACAAGGCATACATGGAGTCCGAGAGTACCACTGTTGTGACACATGGCAACTGGCAATGTTATATCGGCTGGTATTATCGATATTGAGAACACTGGTGGCAATGTTTAATATGTGTCAAGGATATGATATTATGCGTTAATGAAATACAGAAAAGGCCTTTTCGCTTTTATCTTTCTTGGTTAAGCTTCAGATCATATACAGCGTTCCTCAACTGGAGGTGGAGTTTAATTTATTACTTATTTCAGCTTGTTTTGTACTATGCGAATGAATTTAAGCAGTACATGACTAGAAAGAAGGTGGTAGCAATGATGCCATGTCATGACAGTTTCTTGCATCTATACCTTCAAAGTTGTGATGTAATTTAAACTTGTGATTGATGTCTTCTTTAAGTAACAGTGTCTTTTATTGGCACAAAATGCAGGTATGTTCTGTTCTGGTTGGTGATCTTTGCCAGTAAATTCTCATTTACTTACTTCCTCCAGGTTAGCAACTAATTTATTTCATCTTAAATTCGTGGCTTAAGGATTATTGTTCTTTGTGCATGGTCTCCATTATTCTTGTGCCCTAGTGAATGTGTAGCTGGGTTGCCTGTTGCTTATGCTGATAAGAAAGAGAAGTCCATTGCTTATGTTTGGTGATATCCTATTGCAGATTCAACCACTAGTGGAACCAACCAATATAATCAGAAAGCTCCCAGATTTACCGTACTCATGGCATGATCTCGTCTCAAAGGGTAATCATAGTTATTTTCATGTTATGTTATTCCTCCAGTAATTATAGTTATTTTCATGCCATGTTATTCTTAAGGTGTTTTTACGAGTTCTTTGTAGGTTCTGCTCATTGCATAGCTGGCCTTACTAAACTCCAGAACTTTCTGCAATCACTTATGTAATTCTGGGGAGGTCTTTAGAAGTGCCAAAATGAATTTCATGGCATGGGCCTAATTTCTTAAGCCCTTCGATTTTTGCCATTTTGATTTTTTTGATGCTATTTGGGATGTTGTCCATTAATGCTATGGGGTGATGACCTTCATTGTCTCCCTTCCTTATTTCCCTTTATGTTTAATATAGTAGTCATTAGCACTCCCTCTCTCTCTCAAAACAGAAAAGAAGAAGAAGAAAGGAAATTCAGTTTGGAAACATGCTTGTCAAGGAAAAATGTTGTAGACACAACTTATCATTCATTTACTATCTTAGGGACAAAAGATATTGACTTTGGACCTTTAATGATTGTCTTTGAACATAGACTGCGATCGTGCTTTGCCTAGGAGCAAAACATCAACTAAGCGAATGAGCATTGATTTGTATGAGTGTTTTTTTCACTTTTTTTTAAATTTTTTTTTTTTTTTTAAAGATAACGAGAAATTCATTAAAGAAGAAAAAGGAGAGCAAACAACAAGCTCTGCCGAGATGGCAGAGAAACCAAAAAAGAAGGGGAAGGAAAAACAGGGCTATAAACCTAAGAAAAAAAAAATCAAAACCCTTTAGAACCGAAATATTGGCAGCCCATTCAATAACAAGGGATTTAGCCCTGGACCCAACAGAGGAGACCGAAGAGTGGTTGTTGTTGAAGCATCTCTCATTACGTTCCTTCCAAGTCGCCCACCAAATAGCCACTAAAGACATGCGCCAGACCAAGGAATGACACTTGCCCAACTTGATACCATGCCAGTACTGTAAGGCGTGGATAGCGGAAGCCGGAACACAACCTTTGACGTTGAAGCGAGACTGAAAATCCTCCCGGATCTTTGAAACAAAAGGGCAGTGAATAAGGAGGTGATCAACAGTTTCCTCATTCTTCATGCAACATAGACAAATGTTGGGGAGTTGCATGCCTTTTTTCTTCAAATTATCGATCGTGAGGATCCTATTTTTTGAAGTGAGCCAAACAAAGCAAATAAATTTGGGAGGGATAAGATATTTCCAGATGAAAGCAGGGCCACGAGAGGCAACGGAGGGACAGGTTAGCAGCGCATAGAGGGATTTAACCGAGAATTTACCAGACTTATCAAAATTCCAAATAATCTTATCCGATTCCGTGTGGTTGGGGGAAGCAGTGGACAAAACTCCGAGAAGGTTGGCGTACTCAGTTATCTCCCAATCGTGGAGGTCCCTGTGGCACGGGATGTTCGAGACAGCGCCTGAAGGAGAAACAGAATAGAAGTCGACGATCGGACTATCCTTGTTGACGGAGAGGCGATAGATCAATGGGAAACTGTACATTAGGCTCGAATCACCAATCCAGCAATCCTCCCAAAACTGGATGGAGTTACCCCTCCCCAAATCGAAGCTGACGTTGTTGATCACTAGATTTTTGGAGCTCAGAATGCCTCTCTAGATGTGGGAAGCTTTGTAAGCTGAGGAGTCCTTCGTCCACTAGCCCCCCGTTGAGGTCCCGTATTTGCCTTTAATAACACTACACCATAGAGCGTCAGATTCCGAGCCAAGTCTCCAAGTCCACTTCCCCAGAAGAGCTCTGTTCATGATCCTCAGACGTTTGACGCACGCGCCTCCTTCTTGATAATGGCTGCACACTTCGTTCCAGTCTAACAGGTGGAAGTTTTTCTGATTTTCCTTACCACACCACAAAAAATTTCTTCTCAGGTTCTCAATACGGCGAAGAACCGAGAGGGGGCACTTGAAGAGGGACATAAAGTAAAGCGGAATGTTGGATAAGGCTACTTTGATAAGGGTGAGTCTCCCCCCCATAGATAGGAAGCGACATTTCCATCTGGCTAGCGATTTGTGGAATTTGTCGACGATCTTGTCCCACATAGAAAGCGGGGGAGGGCCGTAAGCTAGAGGGAGGCCGACAAAAGAGGTTGGGAATTGTCCGTGAGGGCACCCGAAGTAGGCTGCATAGGATTGAAGATCGTGGTCCGACAGATTCACCCCAAAGATTCTGGATTTATCCAGATTAATTCTCTGCCCGGAGACTGTCTCAAAGCATCTAAGAGTAGTGTGGAGATTGGAAATGGCTTCCTGGTCGGCTTCAATCATAATAAGGGTGTCATCCGCAAATTGGATGTGGGAGATCGGCGTAGAGACCCCCGGCAAAGCTATACCGCTAAAAAGGCCAGCGCGCTGGCCATTTTGCAACATTTGAGAAAGAGCCTCGCCAATGAGGAGATAAAGAAGAGGGGATAGGGGATCTCCCTGCCGCAGGCCTCTGGAAATAGAGAAGAAACCTTTCGGGACGCCATTGAGAAGGACATAAAAGTGAGTCGACTCAGCGCACGACTTAATCCAAGATCTCCACTTAGCTCCAAATCCCATACGAACCATTAGATATTGGAGAAATCCCCAATCGACGTGGTCATACGCTTTCTTGATGTCAAGCTTGCAGAACAGGCTTTTTGTTCCTGAGGAATGGCAAGAGTGGAGGGCTTCATTGGCAATTAAGGCTCCGTCGATGATCTGTCTGTCCCGAATAAACGCATTCTGATTTTTGGAGATCAACTTCCCTATCACTGAGGCCAGCCTGTTAGCCAGAATTTTAGCGAGAATTTTGTACAGGCTACCGATCAAACTAATCGGTCTAAAATCCTTGAAGGAATCCGCGCCCGAAACTTTGGGGATGAGGGCGATGAAGGATGCCCCAATGCCCTTCGAGAGCTTTCCCCTAGAATGAAATTCATGACGTCAGTACGAACCGTTTCCCAAAAGATTTGGAAGAAGCTGATGGTGAAGCCGTCAGGACCCGACGCCTTATCTCCCCCCAAGGCATCAATTGCCTGTTTAGTTTCCAGGTCTGTGAACGCAGCTTCCAAAAGATCGGCTTCAGATCTTTGCAGAGAGAAGAAAGCAATCCCGTCCAGGCGAGGCCTGATCCATCCCTCCGAGGAGAGGACGGCTTTGAAATGGTCGACGACCATTTTAGAAATGACATCCGGATCGTCAATTTGGGTCCTATCTTTGGAAATGCTGAGGATGGTCTTCGCCCAGGCCTTCATGTTGGCAAGGAAGTGGAAGTAATGAGTGTTTTTATCTCCTTCCAAAATCCATCTCGATCTCGACTTCAACCGCCAGGATAATTCATCTTCAAGAGATCTGGCCGAGATAGCTTGGATAAGTTGAATACGCCTAGAAAGGAAATCCGTGTAAAGAACAGTGTCATCAGCTTTAGAATCCGTAACTTCCAGCTCTTTGAAGAGAGCTTCCGTCTCCTTGTCGCGCTGGCATAACTCAGCATTCTTCCACTCTTTGATCTTTTCCTTAATGAATCTCAGTTTGCATATGACCCTATGACCGGCGAAGCCTTCGAAATGGGAGGAGTTCCACCACTCAACAATTTTATCCCTGAATCCATGGATCCGGAGCCAAGCCGGGTTGAACTTGAACGGTCTAGGACCCCAGTTGATCTCGGGGTCAGATAACAGGATGGGACAATGATCAGAGGTCGTACGGGGGAGGGCGATCTGGATGGCAGCCGGGAAGAGATCGAACCATTCTGGAGAGAAGAGAAACCTGTCAATCCGAGATTGGATCTGCGATTTGTGGCCGTTGGTCCAGTTATATTTAGCACCTGTGAGGGGGAGGTCGACGAGCTGGTGATACTGTATCCAATTAGAGAATGAACGCATAGTAGGAGTGGATCTCCTATTGCGGTAATGCTCTTCCTCGAACCTGACGACGTTGAAATCACCCGCGAAGCAGCAAGGACCTGAAAAGGAATGATGCATGGTAGTCAGTTCGTCCCAGAACTTCTGCCTTAAGGAATCCTCGTTAGGGCCATAAACCGAGATGATTAGAAAAGAAAGGCTGGAGGACTTATCTTTAAGGATGATCGCCTTCGAGAAGAAACCCGTCAACGATAAAGATAACTCCCACCTGGAAGACTTCCAGGCTATATGAGGATACTGCCTGAGGACCCTTTCGCATCAAGCGTCACAAACTGCCCATCCGAAACACCCCATATCGTAGCCGGAGAAAGAAGGGACTTTGGTTTCCTGGAGACAAATAACCTCTGGCTTTTTTCTGCTGATGGATCTTTTAATAAGGCTCCTCTTTTGTTTGGAGCCAATGCCCCTGACATTCCATGAGAGAATGATCATTGAGGAACTGAGCTCCCCCGTAGTCCCTTGCGGCCACGTCTGGAGGGGGTCGATGACAGTAAGGTCGGAGAGGGGTGGAGGCTGAGCAGTTCCCTGTTACTCGTCGACCGGTTAGGAGGCTTGATCGGTGTCTTTGGCGAGGGGAGAGGACGTCTCCTGTTCTCGATGAATTGGAAGAGTTTGGTATAGTCCTCAGTCCTATTTCCAAAAGATAGGCCCAGAGCGACCCACACAGCCTATCGCGTCTCTAATCCATCTTTTGTTTCGAATTTCTTCAAAGGTTTCTTCTCTGCTTTCCGGTCCGGGTGGTCTCCCGATTGAGGAGGTTGAATGCGAGGCGGTATCTCTTTGCAAATCTGTAAAGGTACGGCCATGATCACTTCGCGGTCGAAATCCTCCTGAAACAAGGTGAGGGGCCCAGGTCCACCCAGTCCCTGGTCTGGTCCGAGGCCGTAGGAGACGAGGGGACAAAAGAGGCAGAGCGGTGTTCGGAAGACATGTGGTCTGACAGATCCCCTGATGGAGTATTAGTGTCTAGAATGGAGAGGGGCGGGATCGGATAATAAGGAAAAGGGAGAGGGTTCGGAGGTGGGTCGGATAGGGGGGACAATCGGGCCCCAAAAAGTCAGGCGGGAGAGAGGGTTGAAGAGGAATGGATTCGGATATGATGGTGGTTCCCCATGTAGAGGAAGGAATTCAGATCCGGGTGTTTTTTTCACTTTTGTAAAATTATACAATTAAATCTTACTGATGTAGGGCCTTGGGAATGATTGGAGGAACATGAGTGGTAAAGCCTACCCCAAATAGCTGGGACAAGGCTATGATTATGATGATACAAGCAAATCTGCCAGTATTTGTCGTTAACATCAGAGTCCATGTCTAGTCGGCATACTCTTGGTTGAGAAGTATGGTTCATGTTATTGCCTGGGGCCTGATGGTAGTCAGTTCATTTAGTCCAGACACTCTTCAGACTCCAACTTGCAAATAACACACTGTTCCGATGACCTAACCATCATCATCAATGTGAACCATTTATAAAAGTAGGTCCAATCATCAATGTGAACCATTCTTTCGATCGGATGCACCTGGGATTGCTAATGGTTCTGAGGAAACCACTTTGGTCAGATGATGCTATGCATAATAGACAGTTATTGCAATGATGTCAAGATCTCTCTCTCTCTCTCTCTCTCTCTCTCTCCTCTCTCTCTCTCTCTCTCTCTCTCTCCATGTTGTGTATGTTGGTCTAGCCATATGTTGCTGCCATGCTGCTTGTCTCACTTGAACATACACTGACTTGGGGAGTTATTGTATTGCTGCAAACACTGATTTTGTTCTGTGATAATCTTGGGCAGGCAATCATAATGCCTTGGCGCTTGCTAGTCTCTGGGCACCTGTCATGGCTGTGAGTGTTTTATTGTATAAATTTCATTGTATCAGGGGGGGATTTAGTTGTTGACTTGCTGGAAATTGGTTGATGCCATATAGTGTGAAGTTGTACGTGCTTTGCTTAATTTGGCATGCAAACCAAAATATACTTATTTATTTATTTATTTTCAGATTTACATCATGGATATTCACATATGGTACACAGTCTTATCTGCTTTTGTTGGTGGCCTGATGGGTGCACGAGCTCGTCTTGGGGAGGTAAGAATATAAATGTTGTGGAATTGGTTCCTGGAAGTTGGGTGTTCTGTTTTTGCTGATTGTTGGAAAATATATAATGTTTGGTCTAACTAGTGCCAGATGGATTGTATGCCTCTTCACTATTAGTTTCCTAGAACTGATCATAGCTTCGGGTGAATCTATGACAGATACGCTCAATTGAAATGGTTCATAAGCGCTTTGAGAGCTTTCCAGAGGCTTTTGTAAAAAATCTTGTGTCTTCCCAAGATAAAAGGTGCCTCTTGTAATGTTTCTATTTCTATTGACTATACTGTTCTTCTAGCATATATTCTCTTGTTGACAGCTTCTAATTTCTCTTATAGGATGCCTTCTGAGAGACCATCAGGTCAGGTAAGCATAATGGCAGTGCATCTAGCAATATTATCATGAACTTACTAATTTCCTTTGCATGGTTGCTTGCCTCCTGTCATATATAACTTCACTTTGTTTATGTCTCCCATGTACATTGGTTCTGTTAGGTTGTGAATCATCTATTTTGTTTCCTGCTCATCCATGTCTTGTTGCATGTTACCTATTTCCCTATAGGGCCAGTTTGGATTCGTTGAAATATACATTGAGGAAATGTCATTTCCATGGAAATGGCGTTTCCATTGTTTTTTTTTGTGAATTTCTTGCAAATACCATTTCCATTTCTCTCTCATTTCCTGGAAAATGCCCCCTTTTTCGTTAGAGCCGACATTAATTTTTGTGATTTATTATTATTATTATTATTTATTTATTAAATGTAATCTGGTGGCTATCCAACATACCTGATGTCTTTTGGACAACATGGCCAGGGATTAAGATCATGGGCATGACTGCTCTGTTTGATTCTTTCAGGGTGCTGTACATTCATGGGAAACTAAATTCTTTAGCTTGATGCTACTATTGAGTTGGATGGATGAGTATGACTGTCTTCTGTGTTGGACTCAATTGTCGGCTCCAGTTTCTCTAGATTGCATGGTGTTGTGAGTTTGTCATCTGACCTGTTTGGGATAAATTGTGAGCTCATGGTGATACTTGCTAGCCCTTCTTCCCTAAAAATACTCTCGCAAGTATTTTCTAAGACCTATATTTCTGGGTTATAAAATCCTACATGCTAGATGGAGAAATGTTAAAGAAAAGAAAGAAAGACGAAGCACTCCAGAATGAGGTGCCCTGTCCTGGTTTTCCTGGCAAGGGGAAAGTCCTTTGGAGGCCATGCCCGAATGGCCATATTATGGTTCTAGGAATAGTGGAATAATGGGACTTTTCAGTATAAATTGGTCTGATCCAGTCAGGGCCAGTGAGAGCGTTAAGGGAAGGGTGTTGTCTTGGGCTAGTGTTCTCAAAGCTGTTGAAGGCATGGAGAGGGAGGTTTTATGTCGGAATTGGTGGCGCCTCTAATGACATTTTTCATCTAGAATGCATGTTTATTGTTTCTTTTCCTTGTCTGCCTTATGGGCCCTTTTAGTGAATTGAGTTACAAAGGGAAATAAATTTAAAAATGGCTTCGGTGTACTTTCTTTTGCACCTTGCTGCAATGAATGCTTAAACCCTGTATTGGAGGAGTTGCTAGACAATGTTGTGGTCAAGCTGTCTTTCTCTGGCCTGATTTGCGTAGGGGATCCGAATAGAGCAGAAGCCATCCTCGTGGGTATTAAGCTGGTTCATGAAATCTTTTACTGTCAACTGGTGGTAGAAGGTGACTCTATTAGCGCTATCTCCTGGGCTTCTGCTTAGCAGAATCTCTTGCTAAAGAGGGCCTGTACAAGCTATTCCTTGTAATTGGCAATCACCATCCATCGCCTTGATGAATGGCTAGCTTTCTTTCTTTCTTTTAGGTCCTGTTTGGTAGACGCCTAAAAACTCTTTCATCTCATATTATCAATAGTTTATGTATTAGAGATCTTGATCTGTAATACATAACGAGTTCAATTTAACAGTACTTATGTATTGGAGATCAAGATCTCTAATTCATAATTACCGTTGACATTTGTGATATTGAATCATGGTGTCTACCAAACAGTGCCTTAGTATTCTATCAAAAGCACTTATCAGCTATATACATCTGTGATATTGAATAATGGTGTCTACCAAACAGTGCCTTAGTATTCTATCAGAAGCACTTATCAGCCATAGACATTTGTGATATTGAATCATGGTGTGCGTTAACACTCTATAATTGTTGCTATTCCTAGCTACAGGCATTTTTTGTGCATCCTTTTGTCCAATGCATACCACAGTACACCATGTTAGTGCTGTTTTCCCACAGTAGCCCATTTTTCTATGAAATTACAGGCTAAGAGTAACCTTATACTTTGTTAGAATGTAGTGCTAAGCAGGTGCAAAAGCCTCTTCATTTCCTATAGGTAGACTCTTCATTTTTTAGTGAGAATAGGAATTGTTTTTAGACGAACTCCATTTCTTTACAACTCAAGTTTGGCTATAAATCTTGTGATACCAAGGTTTCTGTACGCATTCTTTTTGTGGCTTTCAGTATGCTCATTTCATCTCCTCGGCTTTGTGCATTGGTATTGAGGGTAACTTACTGTTTGGTCAATTCAGGGTTCTCAAGAGATGAACAAGATTTTTGCAGCCAGATTCTCTCCTTTCTGGAATGAGATAATCAAAAGTCTGCGGGAAGAGGATTATATTAGTAACCGGTAAATGATTGACTAAACATGTTAGCAGATCTTAGGAATTCGACATGCATCCTTTTGCTCTTTTCCTTTTATTTAGTAGTATGATATTATATCTCTTGAAGTCACTTTCCTTTTGTGTACTTCCAGGGAGATGGACTTGCTTTCAATTCCAAGCAATGCTGGAAGCTTAAAATTAGTCCAGTGGCCTTTGTTTCTTCTAAGCAGCAAGGTATGCCTCATTAAGACCTACATCACCCTTTTAATGTTATGGATTCTGGAGTCTTTTCCGTGCTGCTTATAATCTTTTTCTCGTCTTTCTAGATTTTATTGGCAATCGATTTAGCTTTGGACTGCAAGGATACACAAGCTGACCTTTGGAACAGAATATCAAGGGATGAGTACATGGCATATGCTGTTCAGGAGTGCTTTTATAGTATTGAAAAGATCTTGCATTCTTTAGTTGATGGTGAAGGGAGACTTTGGTATGCATCTCTTTTGCTATCTCTAGCTGCTAAAATGGCAGAAATAGGTTTGTCAGATGACCAATTACCTTTATAAAGTTCCCCATTAGATCAAGCTTTTTAGTACTTGGGCAACTAGTTACCATAGTAAAGCTCTATACTTGTGCTGTTTTGGATGCTACTGCTATTATAGTATAAAAAGACCCTGCACTCTCAAGTTAGTGGAGAAGGGAGACTTTGACACGGATATTTTCTGGTACCCTGCAGCTGTTTTGTAAATGGATTTCTGGCATTGTGAGTTAACTTCATAAGATTTCTTTGGATTAAGATGTATGGGGGTTCTTTTATTTTGGTGATCAGTTTCCTTCATAAAATTCTTGATTAGATTAAGTTCCATATATTTTGTAAATGACTTCAAATTTATTCATAGTGAAGATCATTTGTTAATAGACGGAGGTTAGGGCAAGGAGTAGATTCTAAGTTGGGTGTCAGGGCTTAAAGATTTCCAAGTGTGCAAGAGGATGCAAAACTGCAAATAGATGGAGATGCTTTATTTTTATAGGGAAACATCTATAGTTATGCACAATCTTCAAAAAAATAAAAATAAATCTATAGTCGTGCATGGATCTTTTCATTTTCCCCCCCTTTTATCCTATAGTCAGTTTATGGAGTCAGGAGTACCATACTAATATATTTTTATTAATAACATTAGTTTGTTAGTCTCGCTACCATAACAAACTCTTTTTGCCCTAACCCTCTCTCTCTCTCTCTCTCTCTCTCTCTCTCTCTCTTCCTCCAGTCTCTGTTTGATTTTCCAATTACAGAGGTAATTCAAAGTAAATGGCTAATAATTATTTACCAGTGTATTTCTGGTTAGATTTCCAAGTTGATGTTGACAACCACCTTTCATTTATAATACTCCTCGTCATCCGAGGAGAAAAATGTTAAATCATAGGGCCCACCATGATGTGTGTGTCTTATCCACACCGTCCATCCCTTTAGCTAACCCATTTTAGGGAATGAGCCGAAAAATGAAGCAGATCCCAAGATCAAGTGGACCACAACACAGGAAACAATGGGAATTGAACTCCTACCATTGAAAGCTTCTTGAGGACCCCAAAAGTTTTGGATTAAACTGATATTTTTGTTTCCCCTTTATCCATGACTGAGTGACCATATGAACAGGTTGGATGACAAATAAACATCAATGTGGGCCCTAGGGAGAAAACAGCTTTCAACCATTGATGTCTTAATGATCATTGTTCCTTAAGGTGTGGTCCACTCGAGCTTTTGATTTTCTTAATTTTTGGGTTCATGGCTTTAAATGTATTTTTTAAAAGGATGAATGGTGTGGATAACTCACATATATCATGATGGGGCCCACATATTTAAATCAGTAATAACAGGTATTGTATGGACCGCTTTTCAAAATGTAATTCCCGGTGAATTTTAAACAGGTGGGTTAAGTAATAATTACTTATTTCCCTGTATTTACTAGGGAAATTAAAAATCAAACAGCCCCTAAACTTCTTTCCTTCATCCCAGAGATTTCAAGTTGGTATCAAGTCTAGGTTGGAGTGCTGATTGCAACCTAGATCTCCAGTGCCAATGTTGACGTCGTTCGGTTGTATGGATGACATCATCTTTGTATGACCAAGGGTCCTCCATCGGTGTAAAAAATCATACAACCTGGTAGAGAGGATTTATGATGATTTTCTGGAGTTTTGGTGAGATTTGTATGATGTTTTCTTATATCAAAAGATATTAAAAAAAATTCAATCCTTGATTTCTTGTCTATACGTTTTTATGGTGTTTCTAGGGAGATATGTGGCATCAATCTGACTTGTTTGATATTTTCAAACACCTCATTAGTGGTATCACCTGAGTCCATTGATATTTGAGGTGCAAGAGTGGATTTCTTTTGGAGATGCTTGTCGTCTAACGATACATGTGGGTTTTTTTCTTTTGGCTGTTGTTTGACTCATTCTTTGGATTTTTTGGTCTGGCTGCTAGTAGAGATTATATGATCTATTATGTTGCCAGATGTGGTGCTGGTATGGAGTATAGCTATAGATCCATCTTTAGGTTGTTTTATGAGCCTAATCTGATTGCATAAATTGGGGATCCTAGTGTCTACTAGATCGGAATCTCTGTTTTGTGTGAATAGTTGTGGGTAGCCCTGGCCCTAATTGGGCTAAAAGGGCCGCAGCCTTGGCCCTACAGGGCCAGGCCAGATCAGTGCACTAGATGAATGGAATAGATGGCATATAAACTGTGGACCCCTCATTACATTTAGAAGTTTCTAGGCGTCACCCTCCCCTATGTCCCCATTGATCCATTTCATGTGGCTCACCCGAGTTATGTATTAGGCTGAGATTTGGTGTCTATACCTCACGTGGCTGGGCTCATGTAATGGATGGGACTCACATCACGGTGGGCCGCACACAAACTTGAAGTTATGGTAATTATGATGCATTTAGGTGCATGTCATAATTCCTGATATTTTAACTTGAAGAGGAGTTATATGATACTTGTGGCAAAGTGTGACGAATGATACACAAGGACCTAGAAATTGTACAATTGGCATATTTATAACTCAATTTTATCCATCCAAAGTCCAAACATAAACCTTGGCTCCTACATTAGTTATATATATTAAAAAGTGCCTTACTTCATGGTAACCTATAGGAGGAAGTATGCATGGCTCCACAACCAGTATTTCTTCCCTCTACTATTATTGCCACAGTATGTAAGCTCCAAAGGATGTTTATGGCCTAAGGCAATCACCTCGTGGATGGTTTGAACACTTTAGTGATGCCATGTTGAAATTTGGGCACTCATGCAACAGTGCTAATCATACCCTATTCTTCAAACAAAATGCCAACATCACTATTGGTTGTTTATGATGATGACATTGTTGTTACAAGGGAGGATATTGAAGGATTCAATTGTTAAAGAAGTTTATCAGTCAGGAGTTTGGCATTAAAGATCTTGGGTCCATATGGTATTTCTTGCGCATTAAAATGGCCATGGGTCATATAGAGACGTTATTTCTCAATGGAAGTACATGATCTTCTTCATAACTCTAGTCAACTTGGTACTTGACCGGCATATACTCTGATTGAGCAAAATTGTTTTCTTTATCTAGATAAAAGTGCCGTTATTGGGAGATGTGGGGATTTATCAGTGATTGGTGGGCAAGCTTATATATTTGACATTTACTCATCTCAATATTACCTATGTAGTTAGTGTGGTGAGTTAGTTTATGCATGCACTCCATACATGTAACTTGGATGTGTTGTTAAGGTTCTTAAAAAGGTCCCCTTGTTGATGTATTTTGTACTCCAAGCATGGTCACATGTCGAAGCCTATACTAATGCCGATTGGCAAAGTCACTCAAAACCTGATGATCTACTACTTTGTTAGGTGGAGTCAATTACATGGAATTGTAAGAAGCAACTATTAGTGGCTTCCATAGTTTGAGGTGTAGCATGGTGCCATAACTCATGGGGTATGTGAGCTACTTTGGTTGAAAACTTTATTGACTAAGCTACATATTTCTATTTATTTCATATTGATCAAGGTATTTTGTAACACCATCATTTCCTTTATGATACATGTCGTAACGAGTGCTACAGCCCTTATAATGGCCGTTTCTCTCTCTCTCTCTCTCTCTCTCTCTCTCTCTCTCTCTCTCTCTGCAAAAAAAAAAAAAAAAAAAAAAATCTATATCTACACTGTAATGGACTATTACGGCCTTTACAGGGTGCGCAATGGGCCGTTACAAGGGCCGTAATGGCAGTTACAGGTCATTTTTTCCGTAACGGCTGTTGGGACCTCGTAACGTGTAATGGTTGCCACCAACCTTTATGTAATAGCCTTTCGTTATGGCACACCATGCTGTTGATGCTTCATTGTGACAATTTAACTATCATCCTTATCTACCTAATCCAATATACCATGAATGTAAGGTTGATTGTCACTTTCTTTGTGAAAAGATAACTTCTAAGGTGGTGGTCCTATGGTGCCGCCTCAAAGGTGGTGGCTTTCACGTGGTTGGTTGGAATAGGGTATTAACGATCGACAATATGAGGAAGAGGTGTCTGTAAATCATAAATGCATGCCCTCTGTGTTGGCATAGCAAGGAGTCAACCAATCATCTTTTTATGCATTGTCCATTCTCAAGGGAGGTGTGGGAAAGCTTCCTTGAGATTTGTGGTGTGTTGTGGGTAATGCATAGGTCAGTCGAGGAATTCTTGAGGTAATGGCATGGAGGGGGTATTGGCAACTTGGGAAGAGTTGTGGCCTGTGTGGACGATGTCTCTTCTTACAGGTCTTTGGGCTTTACGGGGGGAAGGAACAACAGATACTTTTGGGGCGTTTCTGAAAAACCAAGGGAAAAGTCTTTCCAAGGGCGATCCAATGTAATAGAATGGGCTTCGGTTTCTGCTAAATCATATGCTTGTAATTTACTAGGTGAGGATGGGGGAGCTTTGTGTGTGTGTGTGTGTGTGTGTGTGTGTGTGTGTGTGTGTGTGTATCCTTTTTCTTTTGTATTCTTTTGCTTGTACCATTTCATAAATAAATTGTTATCCTTCAAAAAAAGGAAAAAAAGAAGGTGGTTTGTATTTCATTTCAGAAAGCTGATGATCGATTTGGTAATTTTTTACCAAGGGCATTAGTCATCATCAACTTCACGAAATATTTTTTTTTTTTTTTTTTTTTTTTTGAGAATTGACGATGATTCATTGAAAAAGGGAAACCGAAAATACAGCAAAAACAAGAAAAGCATCGGAAACATGTTAAAAGCTCACCATGATTGACATCCATGCTACCTTATACACAAAACACCCCATGTTTTCCATTCTAAATTGAGTGATCTAGATTATGGGTCATTTGCAATCTAGATTGATATCTATAACGACCTGAAATTATGGCTCTATATTCTTCGTACTGATTAGGTTAATGCAAATTTATATTTACAATGTGGAGATTTATACTTATATTTATGTAGTTATGATATAACACTAAGCATGTAGGGTCTATGATAATAACATTCGGCATTTCAAATATAAATGGCAGAGTTCATATATAAAACTATATTGCACACGCAGTGTATGTGTTAAGAGTGATGCACATGATCCTACCCTTGGTGTACCACATATCAGAAGAACTAGTGTACTGTGTACCAGTTTCGGTACCACGTACCAAAGCAATCCACAGTCCAAGTACCCTTGATCCATGCTTTGACCTCCAGCTTGATGGAGCATAAATGATCTTCACCATCCATAATACAAACAATTGATCGAATGGTTAATATTTGTTAGATTGGTGTGATGCTTATATGTTGCCCACGAAATTCATGTTGGGTCTAGCGAACAGTCTAGATCAATGGATTGGATGGTCCAAGTGTTCCAATGCTACTAAATGCAAGTAGGAGCACCATGCCTTATAGTGCTCTAAGAGCACTGGAGCATTTCTCAAACTAAAATAAAAAGAAAAGAAAGAAAAATCCTGTGCAGATAAGAGGCTTCTTCTAGGAGGAGAGGGCTGATCACCTACTACTGGTTTTACCCTGCCGACCCATTTTTTATGCCTTTAAAATCATGCTTTCCAAAGTTACCCGTGAATATCATACAATTTATGTACTTTTAGGGCAAAATACTTTGTAAAAGTAGTTGTAGGTTAAGCTAGCCTATAATTACTGGTATGTTGTTAGTTCTCTCCTCCAGTTGTGATTTGTAGACTAATACATTGTGCGGAGTGCTATTACCATACTCATAAAAAAAATCTTATACTCTTATTAATAGAGGGGAAATTTTGGTAGGAATCTCTTTCTGCTGCTATCTCGAGCTGTTCAATGGCATAAGATGGATATCGTGGGGGCCAGTTAACTTCACTAAATTTCTCATTAGAATAAGCTCTTAGGGCTTCTTGAGCAATCAGTTAGTTTCATATGCATTGGATTAAGCTCTATAACCTTAGTGTGAATGAAATGCTTCCTCGAGATATGCTTTGTAAAATACCATGCTTTTCTTTTCATCCTTCTGCTTGCAGGGTTGAAAGGCTCTTCCGTGAGGTCAATGAGAGTGTTATGGAAGGGTCGATTCTTGTGACCTTAATGCTGAAGAAGCTCCCGCTGGTACTATCAAGGTTCACAGCATTGTCTGGACTCCTAGTAAGTCTTTGTTTGCAATCTTTTGATCGAAAATTTATTTTATTTATTTATTTATTTGTGGAAGAATACAAAACAAAGAGTTACATGAAAGGGACACTACTCTCAAAGTATAAAGAATGTCTAAGGCTCCCTCTTTCAACAAAATATCCATGCCCAAGTTACGTTAGTATGAGAGAAAACAGCCAGAAGAGACCCGCAAATCTCATATATTGCTTCAATCCAGTCTTCAGATCTCCAAGGGCAAACCCTGTAAGTGCTTTGTCAATTCTAAGCATTTGATGAGCCCCTTCCATCACACACTGGTTCAAAAAAATAAGTAGCAATGCGACAATGCTCGTCTCCACTTTGTTAGTCACACCTAGCACAGCCACTTCAAGATGCCCATTTCATCACCAATAATGCCCCCCAACCCCCACACCCACCCACCTTAGTAGAGCCCAGATTATCAGTTGAGTTTTCTTCAAAATTAAGCTTTAATAATCCAGCAGGAACCCAAACAATATTCCCAGTCTGCTATTTGATTTCCAGTCAACCCCTCTTATGTTACTTTGTCTTTCTACATCCAAACTATTTCTGAACTGAAGCCCAAGAGAATTTTCTTCAACCTCTCTACCTCACCTCTATATTTCCTGCTTTATTCTGGAATGTTCTGTTCTTATCTTCTTCTTTTTTTCCCTAACAGACCACAGGACCACTAGTAAGTCTCCATTTGTGTATGTTGTGCATGTCTCCCGCTCATTAGATGAACTGGTAGAGACAGTGTAGTGTGTGTGAGTGATCCAGGGTTCAATCCCTGGTAGTGTTTACCTTTTAAAAAAAAAAAAAAAATTCTATGAATCTGGTTTGGATTCATCGTCATCATCATGATAGGCTTGTCTCCTCTTCTGTTAATTTATTTGAATCTAGTTTGTGATATCAATTGTTTATTTTTATTTTTATTTTTTACTAGGTGTTTCAAGCTTGAATATAACAACTATATCTTGCCTTTTCTGTATACTAATCACCTAGTAGTGATGCACCAGCCAGTCTTGGTTTTCTCTATTTGATTTTGCCAAAGTTCTATACTAATAATCATAAATCATGGATTTATTCTTGGGGAGTTATATGATACTCAGGCAGGGTATGCCGCTTGATAGGAAGGCATTTAGAAATTGTACACATGGCATATATTAATTCAAACTAAACTGACTAGATTGCGGAACCCAATGCCGCTAAGTCAGTACCAAAATCAGATTGGTTGAACAATTTTAACCTCTGGTTCGTGGACACTTGTTTGTTGAAATAGGACCACTGGATGTTTTTCATTTCTAACCTTCCAATAGATGTCTACCAATCCAATAGTCAGATGATCAAATAAGCATAATTTTTAGTTTGTGACACAATCAAAACTGGGAACCGTAATTTGGACAGTTTAATTTGACTTCCGTGCACGTAGTCAATTTCAAATTAATTTCTAGTGCATGTATATCATCTATCACACCCTGCCATAGTATCAAAGTTTTTTTTTTTTTCTCTCTCTTTATTCATCTCTCTCTCTCTCTATATATATATATCGTGGTCATTGTGCTTTATCGCAAAATTCTGCAGGTACGGAATGAGACTCCTGAACTTGCAAGGGGTGTTGCAAGAGCTGTGTTTGATCTGTATGAAGTTGTAACTCACGACTTCTTGTCACCAAATTTGAGGTACTTGGGGAGACAAGTTGCACTCCTGTGAATCTACCTATTATTGAGTTCTAATTAAACCTTTATTTCTCCTAGGGAGCAGTTTGATACATGGAATATACTAGCAAGAGCCAGAAATGAAGGGCGCCTCTTTTCTAGGATTGAATGGCCTAAAGAAACAGAAATTGTATGCCTTCTCTGATTTTATTAATTATCTATTTTCATTTTGTTACAAAAGATTTTAGCCATTTTGTTTAATCTCTTTTGCAGAAGGAGCAGGTGAAGCGATTGCACCTACTCCTCACGGTAAAGGATTCTGCAGCCAATATTCCAAAGAATCTTGAAGCAAGACGAAGACTAGAATTTTTCACAAATTCCTTATTCATGGCCATGCCTTTAGCAAAACCTGTTTGTGAGATGATTCCATTCAGGTGCTTTATACATAACTATATCTTGAGGATTCATTTTACTTCTCATCAATGTTTTCTGATAAACTCATGCAATTTATTATATTTCTCTGAACGTAGTGTCTTCACCCCATACTATAGTGAGACTGTACTTTATAGTTCCTCTGAACTGCGGGTCGAAAATGAGGATGGAATCTCTATACTTTTTTATCTTCAGAAGATCTTTCCTGGTAATTCCAGCCTTTTCAACTGCTTTTATTTCTCAACCCTTTTTTTTTTTTTTTTTTCCATATTGTAGCACCATATAATTAGTGATGCTTAACACATGATTCCCCATACAACTTAGACATGGGCTCTCGTTTCATTGTTAGTAACAGAGAGATTATTATTCACGGTTCATCAAAATCTCATATGAATATTTTTTTGTCATTTTCTTAAAAGTATATAATTATTAGCTAAAATCCATAATTTAATTGTAGTTGTACTGTAAAAGCTAAAATTCCTCTTACCTGATATATAATTGCCAAAAAGTGAAATTCTGACAAGGTATAATTCTATACAACTTTCAAAAATCAATATATAGTTAAAACAATCTTCATGTTTCAAGGAAACAGGTTTCCTGCAACTTTTTCAGGTAATGGTTGAGAAATGCAGATGTGTGAGAATTGTTAGGAAGCTGGTAAGGGAAAGATGTGCCGTAACGGCCATTATGGAGCTGTAATGGCTGTTATGTAATGGTAACGGTGGCAACTGTTACACTTACACATTACAAGGTCGTAACAGCTGTAAATGACCCATGGTGGCCCTGCAACGGTCCGTTACAGGGCCAGTACAATTTTATTTATTTTTGGTCTCTCTCTCTCTCTCTCTCTCTCTCTCTCTCTCTAGTGTCCTAACGGCCATTATGGCTTGTATCATGATAGTAATGGTGGTGGCCGTTATGGCCACCGTTACCATTATGGAATACCTTGGTTAAGGGTGTATGAAAAGAGTCTCCTGTTAGATATTGTATTGGGCCAATAAAAGATGGGTTAGAATGCATTTTTTTTTTCCCACTCTTCCCATTTCCCTAATTTTGTGTATGTGTATATATCAACAGAAAATACACAACCAATTCTCTATATGTGCTCTTGGCAGCTAGTTTTCCAATTATCGGCAATACCATATATCAATATTGTTGGGCCAACAATACCGAAATCCCATGTAAATAGAAAATTTCCTGATATATCGGCTACAATATTGCTATTGCCAATATTTTTGCTCGAGCTCAGTATATATTTTCCTTGGTATTGGCGATATCAACGATATTATTGCCAATACCAGGGAGACCTGGAAATTCAAGAGAAATTCCCCAAAATCCTCAAAAAATAAAAAATTTCATTGTCTTTTGTAGGTTTTTCGGGGAATTGTTGTTTAGATGATTTCAACAATTCATTTTCATTTATGTTTTATTACTTGGATTGTATCATTTTTTATTTTTTATTGGAAATATGAGAAACTTTATTGAAACAGAATATGTATAGAGAAGCCGGAAGCAAAGAAAAGGGAAAAAAACCTAACAGAAACTATACAGAGAAAGAAGAAAGAAGAACAAAAAGAAAAAAGAAAAAACTAGAGGCAGAGAAGAGGGAAATCTAGAGAACTAAAAAAAATCATAACAGCCAGACCCACGTCTGGAAAGAACCCCCAAAATACCCATGAAAACCCCAAGAGGAAAACACCTGCTGAAGAAACACTTCTATTCCTAAAGCAGCGATTGTTTCTCTCAGCCCATAAAAGCCCAAACAACAGCTAGCAGGAGGGCTCTCCATTTCCTCCTTCCAAGGACTCCTCTGGGATCCCCATGCCACAAGCAGAAAAGATTTTCAATCGAATTGGGCATTGCCTGAGAGATTCCCGCCAATCTAAGGATGCTCCACCAAAGATCAAGAGTAAACTAGCAATGGATAAAAAGATGATCCACTGTCTGCTCATTGTTTAAGCAAAGAAGGCAAACGTTTGAGAGGACCATTCCTCTTTTCTTCAGATTATCAACGGTGAGGATATGGTTTCTTGCAAGGAGCCATCCAAAAGCCTTTTTTTTTTTTGGGGGGGGGGGGGTGATAAGCCCATAGAGCTCCCGTATGACAGCAATGAACTGGGGCAGCAAGGGCTGCCTAATGCTCTGATAAAACAACTTAATTGAAAACCTGCCTGAACTAGACAACCAGCATAAATTATCTTCCTCATTAGGAGATGGGAAGAACTTTTGCAAACGAGATTAGAGGCTAGTAAGGTCTACGATCTCATTATCATAAAGATTTCTTCTAAACAATGGCAACCAAGTCCCTCCATTCTAATTTCTATTGAAAGAAACTTCCACTGGCACATTTGGGTCCAGATAGATGGAGAAAAGATTAGGGTGGCATTCAGCCACCGTGGAAGATTCACACTAGTGATCTAGCCAGAACCTAATCCTGTAACCATTACCTAAGGAGAAAAAAATCTTGTCAAAAACAGAGGGGGCCAGCTTCGCTATTCTTTTCCAAATGAAAGAGGCTCTATACAAAGAGGAGTCTTTAGTCTTCCATCCCAACAAAGATGTACCATACTTGGCAACGATGATTTGATGCCATAAGCTATCAGTCTCTGTTCCATACCTCCAAATCCACTTACCAAGCAGAGCTTTATTTACCATAGCAAGATTCCTAACATCAGCCCCTCCATCAAAAGGAGTACAGACTGCCCTCCAATTTAGAGCATTGTATCGTATTTGAATGATATAAACTTGAATTGGTTATAATTGCACTGGTTTTTTCCAATAACACATGGTTTAGGCTACTATTTAATGGAAACTTATCTTGAATAGATGAGTTTTGCAATATTCTGATTCATAAATGTGTAAACATGTGTTTTAATCTCTTTCACTGAAAAATTCCACCTTTCCCAATGTTTCCCTCAGTCAGCGATATTTTTCCACATATCAGTGATGTCGATACATGTTTCCGTTTCCCCAGTCTTTGATACATGTAACAATACTGATGCTCTGAACACTTCTGGCAGATAACATTTTCACTTCTGCCTCTGTCTGATTCTATGTTCTGATGTCCAGCGAGCCAACTGAGGCCTCATTTGTTTTTGGTTTTCCAGTGGCATCTTTCTTTGTAACATTGTTTCTGAAGTTCTAAATAAATTTTTACGAGTTTGTCTCCTTGGTGTGGTGACGATATTTTGTCATAATTTTGCAGAAGGAAAAATGAAATCATAAAATGTCAAATGATAACAAAACATCGGACTTTATCCTTCTTTCACATTTCCTGCGACCCTTCTTTGATTGTATCAAATTAATTTCCGTTGGTTTTTTTTTTTTTTTTTTTTTTAAACCGATTATGGAGTCAATAGGTGGTGTACCAGTGAGGAAATACTAATGAATCAGCAATTAAGGATCTCGATTTTTAGTGCTTTCCTTGGGATTCTTTCAACAAAGTCCCAATATTCCATTTTTCTGCCTTGGCTTGCAGTGTTGATAGAGAAATTTATAGAGCATCGCACTATTTCACATCATGTTTTTTCCTCTTAAATATATTTTTCTTAAGCAATCGGAGAGCTTAGTGTTGCTTAATTTTGTAGTGCTGACTTCAATATTTAAAAACCCCGATCAGAACTTATGGTTGGACTGGTACTGGTCACAAGAACGTTTTAGGTCTCCAGAACCCTGGTTTGGACTGGTCCTGCCATTCTGGTTAGTCATCCGGTTGGAACATGGAATGGACAGGTCCAGCTGAATTTATTTTCTGACATGGGTAAGATGTAAATGCACTTGGTAGAGGTCCAACTTGTAGCCTGCATAGAAATGGCCTTTCCAATATGCATCAACTTTTTCTGTATGGGTCTTTTTTTTATTATTATTATCACTTTACCCTCTCTATAGATGTCACTTATGGAACCAGTTGGATGGTTGGACCATTTGAGCTGAACCCCCACGGAAATGGGCCAGGATCTAGTCAGGCTTTAAAACATTGACTTTACTAATGGAAAATTGACTGTTACTGTACTGCCAACCTCTCTATAGTTATATTGGATCAGGTTAAAACTCTATAAGCTATACCATCTGATGGGGACATCAGAGGACCTACTTGGGTGTACCAGAGACGAAGACGACCACCCCATCAGCGTAATTTTCTTTGTGGATGGAAGACGAGTTCCAGATGAGGCCCGCCGGGCCATTTTGAAGACCCCACATGCATTGGACGTGCATCAGGAAGAGCCCACTTTGGAATGATGCATGTGGGTTGCTTAGGAGACTATTTTTAGTCATAGGATTTCTATTTCGTGTCGATCCGACCGTTGGATCTTTTCGATTAGGCCATCGGGCCATCAAATCTTCTTGATCTGGGCCCCGTGGACCCTGATCTTGTTTTCTTAATGTTGTTTGTTAGTTTTATGAGTTATTTGATAGTTGAGATTGATAATATATGTTTTAATTTTCTTATTTTAGATGATGAGCTACTTTACTTAAGTGAGTGGCATAGTTGTAATTATGCTTTATTTTAATTCCGAATTTAATTAATTAATTAATTAATTTATTATTTTTTTTAAAAAAAAAACCACAAGGGAAGTGGAGTTCCAACCCTAGTGGTGTTATTGAGAAGAAAAAAAAAAGGAGAGAAGCTCTCTTGTGTGAAGGAATTTTTCTCCTTATTTTCTAGTGTTTTTTTTTTTTTTTTTGGAAAAAACTCTCCTTTCAATTAAATTGTGGAAGGGTAGAAGCTTGTTTGGTTGTGGATTCCGAGGTACATCCTTCCTCTTCTTCTTCTTCGAAAGGTATTCTTTGTCCTACATTCTTCCTCTCTTTTTCGAAAGGTATTCTTCTTTTCTTGTCTTCCCCTTTTCCCTTCCATTATATTATAACCTTCTAAACCCTAAATCTTCAATTTCCTATTTTTTCGAATTTCTAAAAACCCTAATTCTCATGAACCCTAATTTTCCAAAATTTAGATTTTTCCCTTCCTAACTCTAATAATAAAACCTACAAATTTGTCCATTGAATGAGGAACGTGCCTATGCTAAATTGGAAGTTCTATCCTTCCATCGGTCTTAGTTTTGATTGATTTATGTGATTTCTTAGCATGCGGGCATGTGATTTAGGTTAAATCAGATTTTATTTCCTATTATTTACTCTTAATTACTTGGTAGGTTAGGATCTTTTGTTAATTGCATTACTTTATGGACTCTTTCATAATCTCCACGTTGCATGCTAGCATTAAATCATATCCTACATCACCATCACTTGCCTTCCATGCTACAACCAATTTGTTTCATTTTCTATGTTTTTTAGCTGATCTTTGTTCTTTCAGATGAATGGGAGAACTTTTTGGAACGAATTGGACGCGGTGAATCTACTGGAGATGCTGATCTCCAGGAGAGCTCTAGAGATTCCTTGGAGTTACGGTTTTGGGTATCTTATCGTGGCCAGACTTTGGCCAGAACAGGTTAGATAGTTGAATCAGCTTCATGTTGATGTTGCACCTAGCGTTCAAAAGACCAAAAAAGAACTCTTTTAGCTGTTATTGCGCCGTCTCTCATGTCAATGGCACATTTTATTTCATTGTGCGTTTTCTGTGGATGATAATTTTGTAATAATATTTCTCCACTGGCTTCCAAATACAGTGCGTGGTATGATGTACTATAGAAGAGCCCTAATGCTTCAAAGCTATTTGGAAAAGAGAGCATCTGGAGGTAGTTGAGAGTACATTTCTTTGCTGCCTTTTGTCTTCTATTGGAGGGGAAATGTTTTGATATACATGGTCATATCTGCCATTTTATATTGTAGAAATTGAGGATGGCTACTCAGAAGGAGATTACTTTAGCACACAAGGATTTGAATTGTCTCGTGAAGCTCGGGCACAAGCAGATCTAAAATTTACATATGTTGTGTCATGCCAAATTTATGGGCAACAGAAGCAGAAGAAAGCTCCAGAGGCAGCTGATATTGCTCTTTTGCTGCAGAGGTTATTCCACCATACATATTTTCATCCCTTTATTGATTTTTATGCAACTTACAACTCATGTCTCTTGATTGAATCTGATGATCTCCTTTTGGTTTATATGTTGGAAAGGAGATCAAATGTGCCCTCAATAGTAACATATTTAAGGCTGAGCACCAACCCTAGTGGTTTTGGATCACCACTATGCCTCAGCTGTTAGGTCTGAGTGGGTGACCGGTTTGTGATACAAATAGTGAAGTCATTTAATGTTTGAAACCTGTTATTCTGAACATTGTTCTACAAATAATGTATCCATCTTTTATTGAAGTCTGATACCCAGTTCAGTATTCAATGTGATTTTTTTGTGTTTTTTAATCCTTTTATTTGTCGATCTGTAATCAGAAATGAAGCTCTTCGAGTTGCTTTCATACATGTGGAGGAGAATGTTACAAATGAAGGAAAGGTTTCGAAGGAATTTTATTCAAAGCTTGTTAAAGCTGATGTGCATGGAAAGGATCAGGTAGGTAACTTCAATTCATGAGTAATGGAAATGTTCTCTTTGTTTTGACACTTGATCTGCCTGCAATTGGCTCCTACCATGCGCCAATTTTTTAGTGTGCTTCTCATGCTTGATTTTTTTTTTTTTTTTGGGACAGTAGTGTCTCATTATGACTTCTGTTGATTAATATATCTTATTAATAATAAACAGGCCACCAGTATGGTACTCTGCATGACTACACATGCATATACACGTCTTCACACTCTCTACTATACTTCCCCTCAAGTAGGAGCATGTAACCTGTACAATGAAGATGGAGACCAGCCTTTAGTTAAAAAATTAGGAAGTTGATCTCCAAATTTTTTATATGACATGTGAATTGCCTTGGAAGCCACTTTCTCTTGAATGAATTGAAAGACATGGATTGCCACTGGTTATCACAGTGAGGTTTCAATAAAAAAACTAACAGGAATACCCAAGAAGTAGCCACAAACTACATGCGTCATGGCCCTATATTCCATATTAGTAGTGGATTTAGCTATGACTGGTTACTTCTTAGTTTTCCATATAGCACAATTATCCCCAACTAATGTGTGGTAACCAGTAGCAGATCTTCTATCTGAATTAGGTCCAGCCCTGTTAGCTTCTGTATATGCCTCCACATCAAGATGACCATTCTTAACTAAATCAGGACACCCTTTAAAATACCACAATATAAGATAATCAACATCTAGATAAACTGAATGAGGAGCATGCATAACTCTACCCTTGGGGCGTTTCTTGGGGTGGTTTTGGAGTTGGATTATCAGTCCTTTTGCAAGGACATCTTGCTCTGTGCTTGTCAGTGGGGATGAGAATTGGCAAGTCAAGTAACTCTACTCTACTTTTGCAAATCAACAACAATGTGTTTGAAATAAAGGTAGTGGAAGAATCCTCTATGGAGATCGATAACGTGCCAAGAAGTTTTAACACTAAGATCCCGTGAAACAACTTGAATTGTTGCTAGTTAGTCATGAAATTCAGGTTTGCGAGTGATTTAGATACAAGTACGTTGAAGAAGATGGTGCGCATGTAGAGAAAGACTATCTCCATTGGGACTGAAAATGGCATGATGCAAGGGGTGAATAACAAATCGGATGGAAAGAAGGGAGTCTATGGGAGATAATTGGACACCTGGAATAGAAGAAGACTGGTCCTACGAAAAAGCCTGGGATACATGTGCTCTTTTCTTCTTCTTCTTCTTCTTCTTCTTCTTTTCTGTTTCTGTTTTTGTTTTTGATTTTGATTTTTTTTTAAAAAAAAACTTTTTTGAGAAATCACATAATTTTTTTATTGATACGAGGACAAGAAATCCTCACAACAAGCTACAAGCAAAACAAACAAGAATCAAAGTAAGTTGTGGGGCATGAAAGGGGGGGGGGGGGGAGGTTGCTCTTCCGCTGATAATGGGGAGGAATGATCTCCAGGAGAATATTAACCTGAGGCGGACTGTGAGCAAGAGAGGGAGTCAAAGGGGCCGGGGATGGGCTGAGTGCCTTGAAGAAGAGCTAGGAGTTCTAGAAGGTCCATTGTTTCAGCATCCCATAAAGGTCTTCTGCTGGAGAGCACCATGCACTTGATCCAGAAGCGGAGCACGAATTAGCAACCGAAGAAGTGATATTCGAACTAACTCTTGCCATATAAGGGAAGATAGAGGCCAAAGGCCTGTCATGAATCCACCTAACTAGAATCTAATTCTGGACCCATCTCCAAGAGCAAACGAGACCCCTTCCAGGAAGTAAGGCTTAATGTGCATAATATCTTTCCACACTGTAGAAGCTCTCTAGGGGGAGGACGATTTGGAGAGCCAACATCCCTCCTTCAGATCGTATTTACCATCCAAGATTGACCTCCACCAAGAGCCATCCTTGTTACCAAAGCGCCAAAGCCATCTTCCAAGAAGAGTGGAATTAACAGCCGACAGCTCCCTATTTCCCACTCCCCCTTCAACATAGAGTTTACACACCTCAGGCCAAGAGAGGAGGTGAAATTTGTTGCCGTTGGAACTGCCATTCCACAAAATGTCTCTTCTAAGTTCATCGATTCTATTAATAGATAGATTTAGGATAGCGGAATAAGGAAAGGAAATAAGATGAGAGTGTAAACAAAGCTGATTTTATGAGGGTAAGGAAAGAAGAAGGGAGAGATATCTGCATTTCCAGGGGGGAAAGATTTCTTTCAATTTGTTCAATAACCACATCCAAATATGTTTTGCAGGTTTGCCAATACAGAGCGGGAGTCCAAGGTATGTAGAAGGGAAGGATCCTACCTTGCAGTCAAACAAATATGCAAAGATAGAGAATTCTCACATATAGTAATGCCCAACGTTTCGCTTTTGAAGATATCCCTCCTTTGGTGGTCGTATCTCTCTCCTCGAAATGGCCCTAGCGAATTTGTTGGTATATTATATGTCCATATTACAATTCCTAGCCAGTGTCCATGGGGGTTGGAGAAGGTGCATACAAAAAGAAAAAAAGTAAAATCTTCATAAGAGAAACGAAAGTTCTATCTTATGCAGTCTTCCGAAGTTTGTAAGCCACAGCCACAAGGGGAGCAAGTGTAAGAAAGCTTGCTATCATGAATCAAGCAAATCTAAACAAGTGCCTATGGAGATTTCAGGTGATGAGGAGGGTTTGTGGAAGCAAGTTGTTACTTGTAAATATGAAGGATGGGTGATTCACTAAGGAGCCATCCCATTCCTTGGACATTTGGAAGTAGGTATTCAAGGGTGAGAATGCCTTTTCCAAAGGAGTTTTGTTCTAGTTGGGGATGCTTACCAAATTAGGTTTTGGGAGGACCATTGGTGTTGTGATTAACCTTTGTGCCTTGTGTTTACTTTGTTTTATGACATTGCCTATTAGAAAGATGTTATGATTTCGTGCTGTTTCAAGGAGGTTGGAAGAGTGGTGGTTTGGAAGACTATTTGCAGGAATTCATGTGTTCACCCATTTGCCCAATGTTTTCAAACAAACATAGTTAGTGTTGGGTGCTTGATCGTAGAGTGAAATTATCGGTGAACCCGTTTGATTCTTTTCTTCTGATGGGAGCTTGGGTCAACTAGGACAACCTAACAAGTAGGATTTGGTCTTTCCAGCAACCTCCTAGAGTTATTGCATTCAGTTTGCTGGTCGGCGGAAATAAAATCATCACTATTAACCGTTTATGTGACAGGAAGATGCGAATTGTGAATTGGTGACTGCTATTGATGATTTGTTGAGAGAGGTTTGATGTCAGGTGATCGGTTATTCATTGAACTTCTGCAGGCATCTGACAGGCATGCAATTTCCAAAAGATGTGGCAATTACACTTGCCCTTTGCATCCATGCATTGTGTAAACTTCCAAGCCATTTCAATTTTCTTGTTTCAGCATGTGTATTCTTATCAGGGTGCTTACAGCCAAGATACAGTGAATGATCAAAATTTTCAATGAGGAAATTGTAGATCTGTTCATGTGTTTCTCGTTGAGACCCTCGTTAACAATACAACTATTGTAGATGGTGACTTACCATGATTACTTGTGGCTTTTTCCACTAGGTTGCCCATCTCTGATGAGGCAACGACCTTTTGGGAATTATAAACCTTAAATTGTGGAGTTACCTGCTTCATGCATCTATTCTGAACTCGAGTGGGTTTAATTACCTTATGGTAGGGAGAAGTCCGATATATTAAGCCATAAGAACACTAGTCACCCAATTGGGTCAAACCTCCATAGGCAGTGTTTTAAGTATCGATGATATCGGCCAATATATCCCACGATATATCTTGTATCCCACTTGTGCGATACGAAACACACAAGTGGTGGGATATATCCCACATGTTTGATCCAGTGAGTATTTTTGAATTTCGATCCTTTTTTTTTTTTTCTTTGTAAATCGTGTTAAATCGGTGTCAAATTGTTACAAATCCATGATTTTTCATGTTTTGCATGAAAAATCATGGTTGGGAGCTTTGATTTTGAGATTTTGAGGAGATGGGCCGAGTTGCAGAAATTTGAAAAAAAAAAAATCGAAATTTCCTAGTTTCTCGCTAATCGATTGCAATCTTTGTTTCCAAACATAAAATCAAACATGTATGTAACCTCATAGATAATGTGATACCAATATTTCAAACACTGTCTGTAGGCGTGCCAAAATCTTAAGTGAGCATGATGTAGACAGAAAATCTAGCTCAGTCTTTCATGCATTGAATTAAGCAGATATATGCAATTTTGTTATACTCCAATGCCAAATAGTGCTAGATATATAAATGATTGTATTTTTAAATGCATATAGATCTATTTTTAATACTCACTGCACCATATAAAGCCCCCTAGGTTTTGAAATTTCCTATTACCGTCTTTTCTTGTTCGTTGACACTTTCTCTACGCAATATTTTGTTGAAATCTTTTAGTAGTCTCTTTTCCTAATTTTTGAATATGACATTTGTGAGTGTCTTGTTATTTATTTAGGAAATATATTCCATCAAACTACCTGGAGACCCAAAGCTTGGAGAAGGAAAGCCCGAAAATCAAAATCATGCTATAATCTTCACACGTGGTGAAGCCGTTCAAACTATCGACATGAATCAGGTGTTCTTTTACTATCTCTTCTCCACTCTTTGCTATTATTAATTGCATTTATTTATTTATTTATTTTTGGCTTGGTTGTTTTATTAATTCAGTCAGACGTATGCACTAGTTGTTTTGTCTAATTAGTTGTTTTATTAATTTAGCAGCCAACCCTAATTAGTTGGGGGTAAGGCTTAGATGACGACGACGATGACTTGCTGTTTGTCTAGTTTTGATGTATCGGTGGCCCTAGCGTCATATAGTTCTGATCATTGTTTATCTAACAAAGAAAACCATTGATTACTAGCTATTTGATGTAAGGAGACAATAATAATGGCGTCGAGTGGGTCCATATTCTGATTGGGAATTGTTGGATGCCTTTTACATGCAGAGAATGACCGATGCAGGAGGGGATGCACCAAATCCTCGGTGTGTTCTCCCATAGGTAGAAATCAGAATCCTACGAGCTGCTCTAACATAGACCGTTAGAATCCTCAAAGATCAGGCAATCCTCGAGTTTCTCAGGCATTGATTGAACCCAATCTAAGCAAGCACTAGAGATAGGGAATCTCCTTCTCTTTTCTCTCTTACTCATCATCATCATCATCATCATCTAAGCCTTATGCCAATTTATTGGGGTCAGCTGCATGATTCCTTTTCCGCCATTCCACTCTATCAAGGGCTAGACCTTCAATTACACCATAGGTCATCAAGTATTTTCTTACTACCTCCATCCACGTCCTTTTGGGCCTTCCCCTTACCCTTTTAGAGCCTCTATGTGACTCTACTCAGAAGAGAGAACATATTTCAGTTCAAAATTCCAAAAGCTCTTGCCATTCTCTTACATAGTATTTATAGGATAATCATAACTAACATCTACCTCTAACTATCTTGGTAATTAGTGTATTAATCACAACTAACCCCCTACTAATTAAAACTAGCTCTAACAACCTTTTTAACTCTAAACAAGCTGCTTACAAAAAAAAAGAGAGACTAAAATACCCTTAACGAGGCATGGACTGTAATGGTAGGATGATATTTGCTACATCTCTCAGCAGGAAACTGAAAAGGTAAAGGAAATATATGCTACTCACTGTCATGTGTACCTCGATCCAAACAGTTCAGGTCGTTTGTCCGGGTATGGATGATATATATCCTTGAAATCATAATAAATGAATGAGTCTGGTATGACATGTTAACTGTCAAACGAATGGTTAAAATAAAAATTCTTCAACGTTCTAAACTATACAATTAAATATGCAATCACAAGAGGTCAGGGAATGTTCAATTAAAATGTTCATCAATATCCCGTCTACTTGAGACTCGCCTTGATTGGTTTCAATCCTTTGCCTCTTATCACTTCACTCCTACCCGTGATCATTTTCAGGTTTTGGAGTGTCCTAGACGATGTAGGTAGACAGTGAAGATTTGGTTTATTGAGGCAGATGATTTGGGTAGCTTAGATCATTGTCGTAACACTTGACTCAAAACTACATTAAATCAAGTAGACTCGAAAACTGGGTTGTAAACTTGGGAAATCTCAATGGTAAAAATTTGGTATTTAATAATTATTCGTTAATCATTAAAATTATTATTAAATGCATAAATTAATAAAGATATAAAGACATAAAAACAATGAAATGCTTGGCAATTAATCTAGGAAAACATTGAAAATTCAGGAAAGATCTATTCCACTCGAAAATATACTCTTAACAACATTCGTGTGTATTGTAAGACGATGGAAAAAATGCTCCAAGGTTTGGTGAGACGCTTTGGACGATCAAGACGTTTGGATCGAGGATGCACGAGTTCAAGCCGGGAGACGAGACGATCAAGAGGAATTCCCAGATCAAGCTACGATATGAGAGGAGCCAAAGGACTTTCTAGATTTGTCTGAGAGATGGGATGATGGAGAGATGCTTTGAGATTTAGGTTTAGAGGCATATCTATTCAAAGGAATTGAGATGTTCGCGAGATGATCTTTCTACCAATTGGCAGAAAAGGAGATTGAGGAGGAAGTGAAGACTAGAGATGAGGAAAGCAGGTAAGGTCTGGCGGAGAAGCGAGTGGGGTTTAGAGTAATGGGGGAGAGGGTAGGGGAAAAGGGGTTAGGTTGTAGGAGGTGGCGACATGGAGGGAGTTTAAGGGGAAAGGGGTAGGATCGAGGGAGAGGCGACAAAGGCAAGGGAGTGGAGATCTCAAAGGGGGGTTTTCAGGTCAGGCGAAGAGGGATGGAGAGGGGTGGACTTCAGTACAAAAGAAGGGAGCTGACAAATGAGCTAGAAGAAAGGGGCGAGAAATCCGGTCTCTCTCTCTCTCTCTCTCTCTCTCTCTCTCTCTCTCTTTTTGAAAAGATGTGAGAACTCCGGTCATTATTAGAATTTTTGACAACGGGTTGGCACAAAGTGATTCATCATGCTCACACATGAGCGGATTGTTGGTTAGGGACTGTTATATCTATGGAAGACCGCTGCCTCGATTAAATGTTTGGGAAAGGATAGGTTTCAATTGGGGGATGGAAAGAAAATTAGGTTTTAGGAGGATATTGGTTGGTGGATCAAAAATTAAGCGACCTATTTCCACACTTAGAAGGGGTGGTAACTAAAGCTGATTTGAGGGTGGATAGATGTTTCTCGATGCAAGGAGAGGAAGTTTGTTGGACCCCACTATGTAGAAGGAATTTAGAGGAGGTAGAGATCGAAGAGCTCATCGGTCTACTTGAGTTGTTGTCTAAATTAAATCCAGCGATTTCTAAATACGACTCGATGAGGTGCTTCGTGATAAGTTCGGTTTTTCAATCCAATCTTTCTATATGATGCTATACGGGTAGGGAAGCGGTGAGGAGATCAGGCCAAGAACATTTGTATAGGGTTACGGTGCTTGCCAAAGGTTGTGGCACTTGCTTGGGAAATAGGATTGCGTACCGAGTTACTCAGTACACTCTTATCGTACTGAGTAAACTCAGTTGGGCCCACCTTGAATGTATGTGGTCAATCCACTTCGTGCATACATTTTTCCATCTAATTTAAGGGGTTGAGCCCAAATTTTAAGCATATCCAAAGATCAATTGGATCATACCATAGGAAACAGTGGGGTTAATGATTTCCACCGTTGAAACCTTGCAAGGCCCTACAGTGATGCTTATTCGTCATCCAACCTATTAATAAGACCATACACACATGGATGAAGGGAAAACTCAAATATAAGCTTAATCCAAAACTTATGTGGCCCCCAACAATTTTTCAACGGTAGACATTCAATTCACACTGTTTCCTGTGGTGTGGTCCATTTGAACATTGTATATGCTTCAATTTTCGGATCAAGCCATAAAATTATCTGGTAAAATGGATGGACGGAGCAGATAAAATACATAAATTACGGTGGACCTCACAGAGTTTACTCAGTACGCAATCCGCTTCCCTTGCTTGGCTAGTGAGTAAGAAGAAACTATTAACAGTGGACAATCTCCATAAGAGAAATGATTCTTCTGAATGTATGTCTACTATGTTACCAAGACAACGAATTAGTGGATCACCTTCTTGTTCATTGCCCATTTTTAAAAAAGTTATGGGATAGGTTTTTCAACTTATTCGGTGTCGCATGCGCAATGCAAAGTTTCATTGATTGTTTACTTTTGAAGTGGCACGGTGGGAGAAAAGGGGAGGTTGGGAAAAAAAAAGTTTGGTGGTTAAGCTTATTGGCAAGGATTTGGATCATACGGAGGGAAAGGAATGAGCAATGTTTCAGGAATCGCCAAGGCCAAGTTATGGAAGTGTTTAGGAGGGGGAAGTTGCATGAAATGGAGTGGGCAATAGCATTAAAATTTATAGCTCAATTTCCAAATAGTTGGCTTGAGCTATAATTTTATTGCAGTCTTTGGGTGTTTATATTCTTTAGCCCGTGGCCTTTTATCCATAAAATTATCAATGTTAAAAAAAATGAGAATTTCTGACAATATTTGTGGAAAATTTTCTGAATGATTGCTCTGATTGGCATCTCTCTAGGGCTTTTGGTAATTGTAGGAAGGTAATCGAAGTGGTTATTTTGATGGATAAGGTGTCGAATAGGTGTGATGGGAGGTGACTTTAATGTAGTCAGATTTGCATTAAGAGATCTAACGGAAGTCGTATAATGAGAAGCATGTGAGACTTTTTGAGGTGGGTGGATAGAAATGAGATGGACATTCCAATGGGTGATGGAGCAATGGTCAGAAAAGGCCCGAATGTTGAAGCTTGATAGGTTTTG